>JARHVA010003764.1:1482500-1843163 GCA_037957365.1 Torreya grandis | reverse complement strand
AACTATATGGATAATTATGTAAGGACCATAGTGTAGAGACTTGAGATTCTAGTGTGAACCCTTAAAACACTCCTTATAAAGGTAAAACCAAACCTTAAAACTAACTCAAAATACATGAGGTGTTTGATGCCCAACATGATGCTCCTTGTAATTTTTTAGATGTGAGAGGGTATATGTTTAACCTATTGATGAACAGATTATATGTGACACAAAAAAATCTCAAATTTATTCACTTTAAATTCTTAATGTTCAATGATTCATTGTGGGATGGTGCACAATAGGATATCTCTAAAGGAAATAAACGTTGGAATCCAAGATATGTATGGAATAGACTATAGCTTATAGATCTATAAATCTCTTTATTATAAGCATGTTGGATGTACAAAAAAAATCATCCCAAGTGCAAGCATGTACATGGTTGTACATTCACAAAAGATGAATAATTATTTAGTTGACAACTTCCATTTGCCCATATTTCTATGGATGAAATGTCAACCTATCTAATTATATACCCATCAAGTCCCGAAAATATTGTCAAAAGTGACTTAAAAATCATGGATCTTGATAAGAGATAATGGATGTTTGGAGTCCAAAGTGAACCCATACATGTTTTTTTAAACCTATATTGGGTTAACATGGTCTATTAACCCTTAATAAGATATAAATAATGTAAATAATTTATATTATTATGTATTACAATGAGGCATAAATCTAAAATGCATTTTGTATTTTGAATTTCCCATGAGCAAGAAAATCCTCTATAGAGATTTTGTGTACCCAAGGCAGAATATTCACATCTAAGCAAAGGTTTTACAGATCTTGGTGGTTTGTTTTTTGTTTGAAAATTTTGTGAAACTTGTGCAAAATTTTTATGGCACTTTGTTGAATTTTCCCTGAGCAACATATATATGGTAGGTTTGATTTGGTCTTTTGTTCAAATTTTTTGTTGTGTTTAAGCCCTGGTTCAGTTTAAAATTTGGTTTCCATTTATTTGTTGGTGGATCTACATTGATCATTGGGGGATCATGGTCTTATTTTTATGATCTTACCAAAGGAAACCTATATAGCCTACTAAGGTGGACCAAAGGCATGAGGGTTGATATTGAGCTCAAAGTTTTGTCCATTTCTACTTCAACATTTTGGATCCATGGAAGGTTTTTCAATCTAGTTTCTTATGTGCTTCTTGGTAAACATCTATTGGTCTTATCTTTAGCTTTGTTATAGGTTTTTGGACCCTATGAAAACAAAAAGATGGTTTTATGGATTTGGACATAATACTATTTTTACTATGCCCCATAGGTGTTTTTTTGGGGGTTATTTATAAGTTATGGATCTAGTTAAAACCTTGTTGTTCTAATTGTGGATCTAGATCATGATATAGCCAAACCCTATAGATCTAGTCAAAACCTTATGTGTTTCTTTTTTGGTATGGCTTACCATAGTATTTATGAGAATAGGTTATTTGTGTTTTGATATTTGGCTAGCTAGAGGTTGAAGGCAGTAGTTTGGCTAGTTTATCCCACATTGGTGTTGGAGAGTTGTCATTGATTTCATGATTATGTCATGAAGATGTCCAAGTGAGTGGATGAAGTACCTTAATATTCTAAGTGACAATGATAAAGTGTGCAATATGCCTTGTCCTGTGTATGCTTGAAGTATGCTTGGTTGATCTTCAATCATAGCATGGTTTAAGATGATTAGGGATGAGTATAGACTATTGAGAATGTGTAAGGGTCTTATAAGAGGTTTTATATTATTTGAGTGCTTATGATCATGAGTGTATTTCATCTGGTTGATTATTGTTTTCATCTAGAAATTTTGGGTCTAGTGGTAGAAAATTTGAGTAGGTAGTTTGATAACATCACCATTGCCATGTTTGGATGAGTCAGGGAGAGTTGGTCATATGGTTATGATCACATTTTTTCCTAGTTTCTATGCAATAAATTTTTAGGTCATGTGATGAAGTGCAAGAAAATTTGAGTAAGCATTTTGATGTATTAATATTTCACATGTGTGGTAGTTTCAAGAGAAGTTAACCATATTGGTTTTTTTGGTTTTGTGCCTACTTGATATGTGTTAAATTTCAATTCATGTGATGAATCACATCAAAATATATGCATGTGCAAAGTTGGCTTTCCAGGAACTTCTTAACATTGTTGGCTCTATGGAAAAAAAATTTGAGTGAGAAGATCAATGTTGTTATATTTCACATGCACAAGGGTTTAAAGATCAAATTGATATATGGTTGGATTATCCTAGTGTGAGGATTCATATGGTCCAAATTTTAGATCATGCATCTAAGTGCAAAAAAATTTATTGAGGTCCAAAGTTGGCCTTCTAGGTAGATAGCAATGGTCCCCATACTTAGTCAATTTTTCAAGAGATAAATCTCAAGACAAAATGAAGATCCAAAGATTCATGGGTGATCATAAAAATTGATATAACAATGTGTATCAAGTCAAGGAAGTCAAAGTGATAGTTGCTTAACAATAGGTAAAGATAAAGATTGGGCTACTTCTAAGATCTAACAGTGAGTGGATGTTCATACTAATCAAGATCAACAGAGTGTATTGAGTGAAATGATTTCAAAGTGTCCAATGTTTAAACACAAATAAATATTGAGATATGTACAAGAGATCAATGGAGCATGTTTGTTCCAAGATGTCAAGAAGAAATGAGATGATGCCAAGTGTTCAAAGTTTAACATTTGGGTAGTGGTGCACTATGAGTTAAAGTTTGAAGAAGATCAATGGTGCATATTTTATCTGAGAAAAAAGGACATGATATATGTTTTAATTGACTAAATTTTAATTGTGACCACTTGGATTTAAATATTAAAATTTGTGAAGGAAAAACTAGTGCTCAATTTTTATGCCATATCTTTCGATCTATGCAAAATTTGCTCATGGTGTAAAAAAAAAATTTGTAGAGGACTCCAAAGGACATATAAAAATATATATTTGAAGGTTTTAAATTGTGTATAATAAAAGTTATTAAGGTTCAAAGTTTACTATGTGTTTGATGTTCATCTGTTAAGAACCTTAGAAATATGTTTAAGCTTGTGTTGATGTTTTTGTGATGTTTCATGATGACTTAGATATTTGGAAGTGTTTTAAAATCCATGAGGACCATCTATGTGCATTATGAAGGTTTGAACAATCATATATAGTATGATCAAAGGGTTTAAAAGTTTGATTGTGTTTTTGTTCATAATGATTATGTGTACAAAATGTTATTTGAGAAAATTGTGCTTAAGCAAAAGGGTAATGTGATGGTTGTTGGCACTTAAGTAGGACCTATAGATCATGTGTCATGGGTCCATGAGTTGGAAAGTTGTTAATATGTTATTAGTTTCCTTGAAGAAGTGTTAAATGGGTGAATAGGTTGTCCATAAGACCTATAAGAGCTACAAAGACCTAATTGAAAGGTGTAGCTACCTAAGGATGACCCATAAATGTTATGACTGACCTATGTGGATTGTGTTGATCCATGTCTTTATATTTTATAAGATTTAAGGGCTAAAGCATTCCTAATGGCCAACCAAGGTGTTGATAATCATGAAAGATCTATAAATAGTGAAACTGAAGTTGATGGTTTCTAGACTTGTAAAAAAAGGCTTGTGTGAGAGGAGTATGCATCAAAGTAAAGAAGAAAGGATAGGTAGTGTGCCTATTGGTTAAATTAATGAGAAGAGTAGTTTTTTGACTATGTGTATGACTTTTAGGGTCATATTTATGATAATATAATAGTGCTATTATAGTTTGATAATATGCAAAGAGGTTTGAGTGTGCATATGAGGATAGTTTGAGTGAATAAGGAGAGATATTGTGGCATGCCTATGTGAGAGGCATGTATGAGATAGAGAGGGAGTTTATGAAGGGGTTAGAAAATCATAGATCCATCATCAGGTGTTGAATGAATTAGTTCTAAGGTGGAGGTATTCACTTCAAAGTAGGTTCTAAAGGACTTGATCTTCCTTGGGGGAAGTTAAACCTTGTGAAACATGTATTTCACTAAAGGCATTTGGTCAGGAGGACTTGATCAAGGTATCTAGTCTAAATGACTTGACCAGTCTCTTGTTTGTAATCTCTTACAGGATAAGGAAGTCCATGTGTTTTACGCATGAGGGTGGGTTTTCCATCACTTGTGTTCTTACAAAGATTGATTTCACCAAGGTAATCCATTATAAAATTTCTAAAGAAATATGGGACAAAATTAAAATCATTTATGAAGGAGATTCAAAGGTCAAGCTTGCTAAGTTGCAGACTCACAAAAGGCAATTTGAATGTCTCAAGATGAATGAATAATATTCTATGGCATCCTTTCTACAGAGAGTTGATGAAATTGTAAACATTATTAGAGGTCATGGAGAGAACCTTGAAGAGGTTACTATATTTCAAAAGATATTAAAGTCTCTATCCCTCAAGTATCTACTATAGAATAAAGTCATGATCTTACTCAGTTGAAGATGGATCTAATTACATGGCACCCTTACTACCTATGAAGGTGAGGAAGAATGATGGTTCACCACCAAATAAGGAAGCAAAATTCAAGATAGAGATGAAGACAAAGAAGAAGTTTCAAGGTAAAAAAAACCCAAGGAAGATGACATTTTTGATATAGATAAAGGATGGACTAATTGCTTTGATTTCAAGGAAATTGAAAAATAGGTTCAGGCAAGTATAAGGGTAAACTACCCATCAAATGCTTCAATTATAGAGAGGTAGGATATTTTGCTAATAAGTGACCTCATAAGTATAATAAGGATGATGATTAAGAGTATGATCGAAGAGTCATGATGATGGCAAGAGATCATTTAAGTATGAAAAAATCAAAAAGAGATTTAGAAAGTTTGATAACAAGAAAGTACTTCAAGGACAAGAAGAGTCTCTATACCAAATAAAATTATAGCTCATTAGATGATAGTGAAGTTAGTGACTCAGAGTATGATCATGAAGATGATGGTCTTGTTGAAGATGAAGATTTGTTCATGGTTGAGGAAGGTAGTTGATCACATCAAAAGGAGTCTACTTGGAGTGATTCATATGATGATGAAGATGAGGTGGACTATGAGACTGAATTGATGAATGTTTTTGAAAAATTGAAGATTGAGAAGAAGATCAATAAGAAGATGAAATCTAAACTCAAGGACTATGGGGAGTAATTTAATGTGTTTGAGGCAAGATTGGTTGAATATTTTAAAATAACATGAAGGTGTTATCATGTTTCTTAATTCTAAGTTAGAATCTATGTCTAAAAGCCTAAGAGCCAAAGAAGAACAATGCTTAAGGTATGCTTCTGAGATTGTGTCTTTGAAAGATGAGCTAGATAATTTTTCAAGAAAGGTGAAATCATTTGTAAATTTTGATAAAAAGTTATAATAATCTAGATGATCTCCTAAAGAGTCAAAAGTTAGCTAGTGATAGATCTGGATTGTGTTTTAATGAAGATCCCAAAGTTGCTTCTCAAGTTGACATGAATGTCAATGAGAGTAAAGTGGATCAACCTTTGAAGATAAATCATCAGACAAGGAATGAAGGTGATAGAAGAATGAATACAAATTAGATTAGACAACCAAATGCCATAAGGTATGTAAATTTCAATGGTTATTATTATACTTGTAATTAATTTGGGCATAAAGATTTGTTAGAAATGATTTTGCATGGAACTATGAATGGAGTAATTAGTCAAATGGTGTGAGCAAGGTTGAGTGTTTTAGCTATCATAATGTGGGACACTTTGAAAAACATTGTCCATTTAAGGTAAGACAAATTGAGTTTCCATCAAGAAGTATTGTTTTCTACAACTGTGAAAAGATTGGTTACATTACTAGATTCTACAAGTAAAGATCTATAAATCATATTAGGTTCAATTAGGATACTATAGTGTAAGGAAGAAGGCAAGTTAACTCATGGAAACCAAAGGCGATAAGTATGCATCATGTTGATACTGCAGGTCTAAGTAATCTATTTTCTATGGTGGAGAATGCTTAGAAGGTAAAGAGTGCCAAGGGTTCTCATTGTATGCTCATATTATGAATGAAGAGACCAAGTTTAAAAAGAAGACCAAGGTACTATTTGAGGCTAGTTCTAAGATGTGTATGGATCCAAGTGAACATCCAATCATTTTTAAGCATTTATCATACAAAGAACATCAATCATCAGTGCCTAGTGATGAGGTTTAAAACTACAAGGTTGATTCTTCAAATAAAAGGGTATGTCAAGATACCATAGTTACTCCATGTGTTACCAACTAAATATTAGAAGAGAAGGAGAGTTATTTAGAAAATGAACCAATGTTTATAGTTTAGACTGAGAATAAGAAGAATAAAAGCAATAAATAGTATAACTATAAGAGGATTCTAATGGTTACTGAGGAGATGTGGGCTACTCCTAGCTTCACTTTATTTTAAAACATTATGGTGCAAAGGATGTCTCTATCTATGATTCTTAAGAGACTCCTTTCAATGGAGAATCAAGTTTTGATGTGGTATTCTTTAGATGGTCCTAGAAGTCTAGAGATGAGTGTTTTCATTTAGAGCAGGTATGTCTAGATGGAAGGTATGTTGTGGTGATGCCATAGTTGTATATGGTTAGTCTATAGGGTCAGATTGAAGGTCTTTCAAGTGGAAAAAGAGGATTTGTGAATTATCAAGGTGATTTTTTGTAACAAACCACTAAACCAAAACCTTGAGGCGTTAGTGAAATTTGCCCATCAAGATCATAACATCCCACCACGTTTCTGAAGCCCATACTCTGGGCTGGATTTGCACCCATACCATAGGATCCATGCATGTATGAGCCCTAAACAAACACCGCCATGCCACTGTAGCCACCCGTGTTGGGGATCAACCAACAATGTTGATTACACTTATGAAAGCAATAAAAGCGGAATTAAATCAAAATGATAAGTAACTAGAATGATAAATAGCAAACAATAAGAGATACAAGAAACCACCCTGAAAACTTGTATTAAACTCTTTACAGAAGGAATACAATTGAAGAAACTTCTTTTCTTCCACACCTCTCTCAGATGTATAGATCTCTCTCTAGATTTCTTTCCCTCAAGAGCTCTCTCTCTCAAGTATAATCAACTCCAACAACCTGGATTGATTCACATGTACAATTCTGTACTGTTCTTCAACATTCATTCATGCCAATAAGCTAAGAAGATCTAATTCTACATATAGAATTAGGAAACTTGAGCATGCATTTACAACCAACAGTTATGCCTCTTAAACAAGGGATCTAAAATAGTCTTACTAATAATAGAGATGCAGACTTAAGACTATCACTTAAATCTATCATGCAAACACTCGGTTCTATCCATGGAAATAGGTTTCTGGACGCATAGGTAATCGACATCGATTCCTACCTGCTTGCCGATGACCGATGTTGGCCGATCTCTATCGACGCCGACATCTCTTGAACTGCTCCTGACCGACATCGGTTGCTCCTGATCGACGCCGGTGACTATGTAACTGCTGCAACTCTGCAAAATGCTCTTTTAGTGAAGCTTTTAGCTCCACACCTTAACAATCTCCCACTTGGAGATAAATAGCTGCACCAATACCTATACAGCAACATCTTCTAGCTCCTCCATCTTCAGCTCAATCATGAAGACCAACAGAAGTTGAATGAAGATTCAACTTCTCCTTTGTTACCAGCTTGGTCAACATATCAGCAAGATTCTTATCTGTATGGATCTTCTCTAGCTTTAACTCACCATCTTCCAATACCTGTCTTATGAAGTGGTACCTAAGCTGTATGTTCTTTGTTCTTGAATGAAGGCTAAATTCTTAGCCAAATGAATTACACTCTGACTATCACTGTATAATCTACAACTCTCTTGCTCCTTTCCAAGCTCTTCCATGAACCATGTCATCCATATCATCTCTTTGCTAGTCTCTGTGACTGCAATATACTCTGCTTCTGTAGTTGACAAGGCAACAACCTTCTGCAACTTTGATATCCAGCTAACCGCCGTTCCACCAACAGTGAAAACATACCCTGTGGTGCTCCTCCTACCATCCAAATCACCTACCATATCTGAATCTACATAACCATGTAGAGAAGTATCTAAACCTCCATAGCACAAATGCCTACTGCTGGTTCCTCTCAGATATCTAAGGATCCACTGAACTGCTTTCCAGTGTTCCTTCCCTGGATTGGCCATATACTTACATCTCCCACTGCTTGGGCAATATCCGGTCTAGTACACACCATTGCATACATTAAACTCCCTACTACGAAATAATATGGAACTCTACTCATGTACTCTACCTCATCATGTAAATTATGACATTGTTCTTTACTCAATTTAAAATGCCCAGACAAAGGTGTGCTTACCGGTTTTGCATCCTGCATATTGAACCGTTTCAACACCTTGTTCACATAATCCTCTTGAGACAAAATCAACCTATGATTTTTCTTGTCTCTCTTAATACTCATGCGAAGGATTTTATTTGCTACTCCCAAATCCTTCATGGCAAATGTTTGAGCTAGTTTCACCTTAAGCTCAGAGATATCCTGCATGTGTGATCCTACAACCAGCATATCATCTACATACAACAATAAAATAATATATCTACCATTATCCAATCTCTTAAAATACACACAAAGGTCAGATTGACACCTACTATAGCCATGCTCAATCATAAACCTATCAAATCTCAAATACCACTATCTAGGAGCTTGCTTGAGGCCATACAAGCTTTTCTTCAATCTGCACACTATCTTCTCCTTATCTTTGACCTCAAATCCTTCTGGCTGCTCCATATATATTTCTTCATCCAAATCTCCATGAAGAAATGATGTCTTAACATCAAGCTGCTCAAGATGCAAATCTTCAATAGCAACTAAAGATAATACAGTCCGTATAGAAGTCATTTTAACAACAGGAGGAAAAATCTCACCAAAATCAATACCTGGCTTTTATGCAAATCCTTTCACTACCAATCTGGCCTTATATCTCATCTATCCATTCTCACCTTCCTTTAATCTGTAGGTCCATCTATTCTTCAGTGTCTTCTTACCTACTGGCAACTCAACCAAATCCCATGTTTGGTTCTCTTTCAAGGACTCCATTTCCTCAACCATGCCACGCTCCCACTGATTCTTAGACTCTACTTGTATTGCTTCTTCAAAACTCTTTGGTTCTCTACCATCAGTTAGCAATAAATAGAATAATGAAGGGAAACATCGAATTGGAGGTTTACTTACCCTTTTTGACCTCCTGATGGGCGTCTGAGACTCATCCACAACACGTTGTCTGCCCAACTTCTCTGATAGTGACCGACCTCGGTCACTTCCAGGCTTGTAATTGGCCGATGTCAGTTCTGCCTAACCGATGTCAGTGCCTATCTAGCCAACGTTAGTCTCTGTATGACCGACATCAGTTTTTGTTTTGCCAATGCTGGTTCCTGCTTGGCCGACGTCGGTCTCTTTGTTTTCCTTTCTATGATTAATTTTTCTTGCGAGCTCATTTTGGACCGTCACCTCATCCAAATCTCCATTGCTCTACCCAGATTGATTCAAATTCTTCAACTAATCACTATACATCACTTTTTCATTGAAAATAACATCACGGCTCCTAATTATCTTGTTAGTTCCTAGATTCCAAAACTTGAATCCAAAATCATCAGAGCCATAGCCAATAAATGTGCACCTCATAGACTTAGCATCCAACTTCTTTCTATTTTCCTTGTCAACGTGCATAAGGGATTCACAACCAAAAACTTTGAGAAATGAGAGATCTACCTTTTTACCTGTCCATGCCTCTTCTGGAATTCCACCATCCAGAGTTGTAGAGGGTCCTCTGTTAATCAGGTAGACTACAGTATCAACAACTTCTACCCAAAACTCTAAGGGCAAACTAGCATGCAATCTCATACACCTTGCACGCTCCATAATTGTTCTATTCATCCTTTCAGCAACTCCATTCTGCTGAGGTGTCCTTGAAACCATCCTTTGCCTGCGGATTCCATGCATATAACAATACCAGTTGAACTTATAGCTGTAGAACTCACCACCATTGTCAGATCTTAGGCACTTCAATCCTCTGCCTATTTTATTCTCAACCATAGCTTTCCAAATCTTAAAAGTCTCAAATACATCAGATTTCTTCTTAATACAATAGACCCATACCTTTTTTGTAGCATCATCTATGAACGAAACATAGTACTGTGATCCTCCAATAGAAGCAACCTGAGCCGGTCCCCACACGTCTGTGTGAACAAGCTGCAACTTATGCTTCTTCTTTGTTGACCTAGTCTTGAGAAAACTAACTCTCTTCTGTTTTCCAAAAACACAGTGCTCACAAAAATCCAGATCTATGCTTTTTAAATCTGAAAGCTTACCTTTAGACTTAAGAATTGACATTCCCTTCTTACTCATGTGGCCAAGCCTTGAGTGCCACAATTTTGCATCCACATCTAAAGTAGATAATACAGAAAGAGAATTATTAGTAACACAATTACATAAATAGAGAGTACCTACTCTCTTACCTCTGGCCATTACAAGTGCACCCTTGGTCACCTTCCAAGATTTAGCTGTGAGAGTTACTGTATAACCCTCATCCCCTGACTTTTCTACAGAAATCAAATTTCTCTTCAAGCTAGGAACATGCATAACATCTCTCAACACCCATGTGTTGCCATTCTTCATTTTCAGCTGCACTTTTCCTTTGCCAATAATTTTACAAGGCTCATCATCCCCTAGATACACTATTCCAAAATCTCCATGGATATAGTCACTAAAATATTCTCTATTAGGGGTAGCATGAAAAGATGCACCAGAATCTAACACCCAAGATTCTATATTATTATGCAAAGAGAATATTAAAGCATCTTGTGCAATACCTGCAACCTTTGCTTCTTCCTTTCCTTCATGCTGATTGTCCTCCTTAGGCTTTGACCAACAATCTCTACTTATGTGCCCTATTTTTCCACAATTCCAGCATTGTGGCTTCCTGCCATTTCTGGATTTGGATTTACCTCTCACCTTAGACTTAGATCTTGATCTCCCTTTCTTGCTCTTCTCTTTCTACCTTCCCCTGCTCTCAAAACTTAAAGTGTTCCCTAATGTTTCCTCTGTGCTTTTCCTGTGGATTTCCTCATTCAAGATAACACTAACAACATCCTCTACTTTTAAAATATTTGAAGCAGATGCATTATTACTAGCTGCCATTACTAAGTTATGCCAGCTTTCAAGCAAAGAACATAATATTAAAAGAGCTTTAATTTCATCATCAAACACAATAGTGACTAAACTTAATTGATTTACAATTCCATGGAAATCATTTAGGTGATTTGATACAGATCCACCTTCCTGCATACGCAAATTAAATAACTGCTTCATAAGATATACCTTATTAGAAGCTGAGGGTTTTTCATACAAATTTGCTAAAGTAGTCATTAACTCTACCATAGACTTTGTCTGTGATAAATTAGATATCACAGTAGATGCTAAACTTAGTCTTATATACCCCAGAGCCTTTCTATCAAGAACTTCCCATTCTTCATCATCCATGTCTGTGGGCTTCTTTGCAATCCCACCTAACGGTAAGTATAGATCTTTCTGATACAGATAATCCTCTATCTACATTCTCCAATGTTGATAATTTTTGCCATTAAACTTCTCCATTCTCAGTTTACTATCTTCTACCATTGCTTCTCCCACTCAAACAAAAATCCCTGCAGAAACCCCTATGAGTAACCTGTAATCAATACACACTACTTAGATCTAAACCACCTGTTAGTGAACCTGAGCTCTGATACCACTTGTTGGATATCAAGCTCTGAACCTACAACCAAGGCTCTGATACCACTTGTTGGGGATCAACCAACAATGTTGATTACACTTATGAAAGCAATACAAGTAGAATTAAATCAGAATGATAAGTAACTAGAATGATAAATAGAAAACAATAAGAGATACAAGAAACCACCCTAAAAACTTGTATTAAACTCTTTACAGAAGGAATACAATTGAAGAAAATTATTTTTTTCCACACCTCTCTCAGATGTATAGATCTCTCTCTAGATCTCTTTCCCTCAAGAGCTCTCTCTCTCAAGTACAATCAACTCCAACAACTTGGATTGATTCACATGTACAATTCCGTACTATTCTTCAACATTCATTCATGCCAATAAGTTAAGAAGATCTAATCCTACATATAGAATTAGGAAACTTGAGCATGCATTTACAACCAACAGTTATACTTCTTAAACAAGGGCTCTAAAATAGTCTTACTAATAATAGAGATGCGGACTTAAGACTATCACTTAAATCTATCATGCAAACACTCAGTTTTGTCCATGGAAATAGGTTTCTGGACACACAGGTAATCGCTATCGATTCTTGCCTGCTTGCCTGTGATCGATGTCAGCAGATCTCTGTCGATGCCAGCATCTCTTGAACTGCTCCTGACCGACGTCGATCACTCCTGACCGATGTCAGTCACTCCTGACCGATGCCGGTGACTATGTAACTGCTGCAACTCTGCAAAACACTCCTTTGGTGAAGCTTTTAGCTCCACACCTTAACAACCCACTCTGTGACTTAAACCTAGGTGGAGGCTTTGATACCACATGTAATGAATTGCTATACCAAAACCTTGAGGTGTTAATGAAATCTACCCATTAGGATCATAACATTTTTTTTGCATAGAAAGGTATGTTAACCTTATTCTAGTATAATCCAAGTGGTTTTATGGTATGAAGGTATGTTGAAGTCAATTTAGATATTTTTGTTTGCTCTCAGGTTTCCCAATTTGTGTTTAAGAGTATGCAGGTCCTAAAATGGGTTATAGGACATATGGGTTTCCAAAGATTTGTAATCTGAAATCTTGGTCTAGAAGTGTGTAATGGTTGTCTCTAGGTGTACAAGAAGTTTTAGAGGTGGATGTTGACCAGAAGGAGGTTTGTTGACTCTATTTATTTTGAGATTCTAGGGTTTTGGGCTCTATTAGAAAAGTGGTTTACCTTTTGATTTAAGGTCCAAGTATTCTTAATAAGATTAATGGGATAAATGGGTTTTCAAATTAATCTTCACATAGATTTTAAGGTTTGTGGTTTTCAAATTATTCATGGTTTTGTCAAGATGGAGGCCTAATTGGCAAGTTGATTTATAAAGGAAGTTTATTGCAAATGTTGAGCTAGGTGTTGAAAATTTTAGTTATTGAGGTTGCATATTATATTGTTCTAGATATGAATTTTTAGTTCTTGATGGTGTGTCTACTGAAAGTTATGGTCTCCACAAATTCTAGGTAGGGCTACAAGGAGACTAGACATGTCTAGTAAGAAGAAGATTTGATGTTTTTGCTCAGTTTCTCCAAAATATAAAGGTATGAGTATTTGAAGGTAAGTTATTAGGTTATTTTAGTTCATGTTTCATATTTGGTGAATGGAATGAAATCCTATTAGTGATCCTTGAGGTGGTTTGAGAAAGAAGGCTACTAAGCCTATATAGTTGTTCTTCATGGTGTGTGGAGATATGAAGATGCTCAAGAGGTGAAATTTCTAAAAAATATTAGGGGGAGTACCTATCATATTTTTATTGGTGAGTTCCATCATATTTTAGTGTTTTTATGTGTTCTTTCTTCATTGGTTGTAGTGCTTGGTTGAATAAGAATGTTGGAATATAGCAAGAAGAAGTTGTCAAGGCAAGAAGAGGTAAAATCAAGGTAAGGGGGAGTTTGTATCATATTTATAAGATGTTACTATCTTATTTTTATGTCTTAAATATTATTTGGTGCCCACTTTGTCATTGTGTCAAAGCAGGAGAAAGTTCTTATTGTGGAGTGCTTGAAGAGAGAGAAAGAAGGTGAACTATATATTATTATATGTTGCTTGTTGACATCAATGACAAAGGGGGATATTATTGGAGAGTTATAAATGATGTCATGGTTATTTCATATAGATGTCAAAGTGAGTGTATGAAGTGTCTTGATAGTCTAAGTGACAATGACAAAGTGTGCAATATATTTGTTCTTGTATGTTTGAAGTATGTTTGATTGATCTTCAGTCTTGGAATGTTTTGAGATGATCATGGATGAGTATGGAGTATTGATAATCTAAAAATTATCCTATAAGAGGTTTTATATACTTTTATTTATTATTATCATGAGTGTATTTCATCTAGTTGATCATTGTTTTCATCTAGACATTTTGGGTCTAGTGGCAGAAAATCTAAGTAGGTAGTTTGCTGATGTCACCATTACAACATGTGGATGAGTCATGGGGAGTTGGTCATGAGTTTTTTATCAAATTTATTCCTAATTTTATTTCACTAAATTTCATTTCATGTGATTAAGCACAACATAATATATTCTAGTGCAAAGTTGGGCTTCCAGGCAGTTTGTTAGTGTTTTCCCATACTTAGCCAAATTTGCAATATGTCAAGAAGAGCCAAGTAAGAATTTTGATGTAGTAATATTTTAAAAATGTGGTAGTTTATATAAATTTTTATCATATGGGTTTGTTTAATTTTTTTCCTAGTTGATATGCATTAGATTTTATGTCATACAATGAAGTGCATCAAAAGATATGCATGTGCCAAAGTTGGCCTTCTAGGGTGTTCTTGGCATAGCTTTATGGAAAAAAATCTGAGTGAGAAAATTAATGGAATTATATCTCACATAAATAAGGGTTAAAAGAGTATATTTATATATTTTTAGATTCTCTTACTTGAGTATATCATATAGTCCAAATTTTAGATCATGTTTGTTCCAAGATGTCAGGAAGAAGTGAGATGATGTCACAATGTTCAAAGTTTAACATTTGGGCATTGGTGCACTATGAGTTAAATTTTAAAGAATATAAATGGTGCATATTTTATATGATAATCAAGGACATGATATGCATTTTAAATTACCAAAGTTTAACTGTGACCATTTAGATTTAAATATTCAAATTTACAAAGGAAAAATCAATGCTCAATGTTTGTGCCATATATTTTGATCTATGAAAAATTTGCTCATGGTGTAAAACAAGAATTTATAGGGGACTCCAAGCACATTTGAAAATATATATTTTAAGTTATGAAAGTGTGTATAATCAAATTTATGAAGGTTCAAAGTTGACTGTGTTCAACATTCGTCTATTAAGAACCTGAGAAGAATGTTTGAGCTTGTGTTCATGTTGTTTCCATGTCTCATGATGACTTATCTATTTGGTAGTGTTGTAGACTCCATGAGGACAATATATGTGCATTATGAAGGTTTGAACAATCATATTAAGTATGATCAAAGGGTTAAAAGTTGACTTTGTCTTTGTTCATAATGATTGTGTTTATAGAATGTTATTTGAGCGAATTGTGCTTAAGTAGAAGGGTACTATGATGGTTATTGGCACTTAAGTATGACCTATAGATCATGTGGCATGGGTCCATGAGTTATAAAGTGTTCCTGTGTTCTTATTTTGCTTGATGAAGTGCTAAATGGGTGAATAGGTGTCCATGATACCTATAAGAGCTACAAGAGCCTAATTGAAAGGTGTATTTGCTTAAGGGTGACCCTTAGATGTTATGGTCGACATATGTGGATTGTGTTGAGCCATGTATTTGTATGTTAGAAGACTTAATGGATAATTCATGCCTAATGGCTGACCAAGGTTTTGATAATCATGAATCCTCTATAAATAGTGAAACCAAAGATGATGGTTTCTAGACTTGTAAAAAAAAAGGCTTGTGTGAGAGGACTATGTCTTGAATCAAAGAAGAAAGGATATGTAGTGTGCTTATTGGTTAAATTAATGATTAGATTAGTTTTTGATTATGTGTATAACTTTCAGGTCATAGTTATGATAATAGAATAGTGTTCTTACAATTTGAGAATATGTGAAAAGATTTGAGTGTGCATATGAGGATAGTTTGAGTGAATAAGGATAGACATTTTGGCATGCCTATGTGAGAGGCATGTATGACATAAAGAGGGAGTTTTTGCAGGGGTTAGAAAAATATATATCCATCATCAAGTGTTGAATACATCAATTTTAAGGTGGAGCTTTTTACTTCAAAGGAGGGTCTGAAGGACCTGATCTTCCTTAGGGGTAGTTGCTCCTTGTGAAATAGGCATTTCACTAAAGGCCTTTGGTCAGGAGGAATTGATTAAGGTTTTTGGTCTAAAGGACTTAACTAGTCCCTTGTTTGTAATCTCTTATAGGACAAGTATTCTGTGTTTCAAGCTTGAGAGTGGGGTTTATTCCCCATGAGGGTTACCCACAAGAACTATGTGTTGTGTCTTTGATCTTATGTATGCAGTGAATGAATGAGCTTTCTTGTTAATGTTGTTTGATCAAGTTGATACATGATGACTGTTTAATATTTTAAAAGAATTGGAATTGAAGTTTAAATATCTAGGCTCATTGATTCACTCCCCCTCTCAGTGATTGTACCTCTAACAATTGGTATCTTGTTACGGAATCTATTAGTGGTTAGAAAATGTTTTACTGGATAACTACACATGTTTTATCCTATATTAAGATAGTGCCCCTAGTTTATTGGATTGTAGTAGTTTATTTTGTTTGGTTATGGTTGAGCCTCATATATATCTTTTAATGCTTTATAAATGGTTTTGGGACTTGTTAAAACCCTCAAAAATTAGTTCATAGCACTGACTCAAAAGTGTTTCCTAGTTCATAACTCTAATTTTTGTAGCATTAACCCCTATCAAATAAAAAATGAGGAATAAAGATGACTATTAAATATTGAAAATGATCTAGTAATATGACTTGCTAAATTATAAAATATAAGGATAGGATACTTAGCAGTTTTCTCTATTATGCAATTTTGAGATTACAAGCAAGTAGAAAAGTGGATTGTGAGTCATTGAGATAAATAATTGGAGTTCTTGGCTTAACTAGATAGTAAAGTTATACTTTAGTCACTATCACCCGACATTGTGTTCCAAACCTATGGTTTCATATTTTTAGATCTTATTTTTTTATTCTAATACAAGCTACTATAACTACTTATATTATGTCTACTTATAAAATCCCAAGGTTTGATTATATGGACAACTCCTAAGAATACATCTCATTCACTTGAAACCCTAGGTCCCCTCATAATGATAGTTTTAGACTTGTAAAAGGAGATAAAATGTGGGTTGATTTGACCCCAACATATCCCAATTGAATTGTTGAGTGCTACGTACATATCCAATAATCTAAAGAGAGAAGTCAAATTGCATGTAATTTTCCCCATTAAGTGAGTGTTTGTAATAGTATTTGTTCAATGTATGAAATCTATAATCTAGGCCTTGATACTTACTAATTAGAAACTTTGACTTGAATCTTTAGTGCTTCATACTTAGCTAAGATGTACTTCTAGTGACTAGTTGGTAAATGGAGGAATAAAATAGTATTCTTGAATGTGCAAGTGTCTAAACATGTTATGTTAAGTTAATGTTAGATAGGTACTAGTAGATGATATGCCTATACATATTTTATATTTATATTAGACTCTTTGGTTAATTTATCATGTGAATAGATTATTGAATGTATGAGTCAACCCATAGTAATGATTTGAGTTTTAAGGGAGACCATTTCTTGGCATAGGATAAGACCATTATCTGGTATGTTCTAATTTTGATGTTATTTTCCAATAAACAGGAACATTGATCTGATGATTTGGAGATGTTTGAGTAGGATAAATATTTGGTTTGATACAAACTGTTGGAATTCATGTAGGTGACTGAGAAAAACTTGGGAAGGTTAGGCCCGTAGAAGGAATGTGGATGTGAGATAATGGTGAATAAGAATCATGTATATAGGCATAAGTATGTAAGGTGAAGGTAAGTCCAAACTAACATCTCAAAGCATTAATTACTATATTTTAGTGTTTATAAATTTTCCCTTTTAATTTAGTATTGAAAATCAATAAAAATACTAGAATAAAAGGGTAAAGAGTTGTTCTTTAGTGTGAATAACACACTTTTTCTTTAGGAGATGTTCTAAGCATGCAACGTGCTCCAATAAAGTTTGTAATGAAAATGTATCAATCAATGTACATGGAATGATATGTAAAAATTCATAAATTAAAACTTGAAATTTAAAATCAAGGAAAGAGAGCACTTAGAGGTGGGTGAGCCATGTTTCCATATAATTTATTTGAGATAATGATTTCTTGTTGAAGCATTTGAGAATGGTTCCTCTTGATGAACACATTTGGATAATTGTATGTGATCAATAATAAATTTTATGTAACTAAGGTGAGGCTATGTATTAAGAATGAAAATGCCCCAATCCTCATTGAAAAAATAAATGGAATAGTGCCAAGGTCATGTAGTATCACATAAACCTCAACCACACTAACTAATGTAAATAATTTTGCACTAATATTGTAACCATAAGATGGAAGGTGGAAGCCATATATTGGGATTGCACATTAATTTATGTGTTATTAAGGATGTTGAGTCTTAGCTACATTACTCATTTAAACATGAATTAACTATTGTATATGAACTTTTACATTCAAGGGTCCTCGATGCTAGGTATCATGGAAAGTTATTGGAAACTAATTTTTTTAATATTGTGCATGAATAAGTTTCATTCCCAAAAATTGGTGTTAACTTTAAACTCTAATAATGGATATGCATGAACTAGCTTCATGCCCCATAAGTTTAAATCCTCAATGCCACTATGATATAGAATACCATGGATCTATATGTTATTTTTTTTCTTAAAAATGTAAAAAATTATATCTAATGTTCTAAAAAATGAGTTCATATACCCCCAAATGTATCTAAATATGTGCATATCTGAAAAAATTGTAACTCATGGCCTAAAAAGTAGGTGCATAGGCCCCCAAAAAAATATGAAATCTATCAATATTTTCCCCTACTATAATATTTGAACCACTCTGAAATATCTATAATACATATTATTTGTATCAAATTTTGTGTTCTCTTCTCATGGAAGCTTAAGTATCTATGACAAGACCATTAATATGCCCCATTTTAAGGTGAAGGATGTATCCTAGAAGTCACTCATATAAAAAAAAATAGTTAATTGTATCATATTATGTATAAATATGTAATCATGTATAATCATATCAACATGTGAATAATATGTCATCATAGTAATGAATATGTCACCAAAAAATGTATGAAAAATATGAAATGAAATTAATATAAGTGTTTCTATCTATTTTTTTGCTTTTTCTTAATTTTGGAAGAAATAAACTATGTTAACGGGTTTGTAGAGGAATACCTAATTTTTGTGAACTCGTTGAAGTCCAAACTTTGTGATAACTATTTTTTTGATAGGAAAGAATACCTGAAAATAAGAAAACACTTAAACACACTTGTTCGTTATACAAGTAGATGGGTGGATTGCCTAGCATGAGTTAGATCCTAAAAGCAAAAGCTTTCTAGGAGGCAGTCAATCCACCTACTTTAAACACTTAAGTTGATAAATAAAAATGAAAGGATTTGCATAAAATAACAAAAAATTGAAACTAAAAATAGAAAATAAATAAAAATAAAATGAAGTTAAATGTTTTGCTAAAAAAATGACTAGATAAAAGCAACTAATGCTGAAATTTAGTCAAAAACAAGGTTGTGGTTTTGGTTTGGTAACTTGAAAAGGGTCAAAAGAATGATTTGGTTGGGGTTGAAAAATGGTTGAGATGGTAAAGAGTAATGTGTTAAATAAAGAAAGAGGGTTAAATTATCAACAAGGGGGGCCAATAAGGCAAATGAGCAAATGGTTAAAAAGAGGCCAAGAAGGCAAAGGGGTAAAAGGGGGTAAATGGGACAAAGAGGGAAATGGGGTAGAAAGATAAATGGGATAACTATGGAAAAGAGGTAAATGGGACAAATGGGATAACAAGGAAGAGATTTGTATGTCAAGAAAATAAAGGATAAATGGGAAGAAAGAAATTAATACAAGAAATAAATAAACTAATACATGGTTACCTTAAAGAAGCCTATTGAGGACGTTGAAGAGGATGGCTTGTTGAAGATGATTGATGATGTCTTGAAAATATAGAGTTTTATTGCTTTAATTTATTCTAACCTCCAATATGATGACCTTATTTAAAAGTGGAAAACTTGAAACAATAATGCTTTTTTACCAAAACTTAACTTACCCATGGGTGTAGGAGAAAGGGGTACTTATAGCATTTGTTGTCAAGAAACATGTCAAAGAAGTGGAATAGTGAAGTATGGCACCATTTTAAAAGTGGGATCATAAATGACAAAAGTGATAAGGGTGGTGGGATTCCCACCTTATTGGTTTGTCTCCCACCTTGCACATGAGTCCAATTTTGAGTGGAAATCATGCACATGGACCCAAATGAGGCCAAAGGACTTTCCACCAAGCTAATTTGTATTTTAGATAAGTGCATTATGAATTTTGGCACCATTCTCCATGTGGGTGCATGGATGAATCAAATGATAAGGGTGGTTGGATTCCCACTTTGTTGGTTTGTCTCCCACCTTGCACATGGACCCAAATGAGGCCAAAGGAATTTATACCAAGCTAATTTATCTTTTGGATAAGTTCCCCATGAATTTTGGCACCACCTTTATGCATGATGACAAAAAACATGTTGAATTATGGCCCCATAGGGGAAAATGTACCATAATTCAAAGGAAGGGCCCTTTGGTGATTAATGATGTCATTAGGTACCTTGGAGGAGCGTCCCAGGTGGGGTATGATGTCCCACTTCAGTCCACCTCACTTTCAAGCCATGTCACTTGCCATATCATCTTCCATGTGACTTTCTATGTCACATACCATGTCATCATGAAAAGTGATAGTGGGTCCCATAGTGAATAGTAATTTCAAATAGTACTTTTGAATAGTACTATGTGAATAATTATAGGAGAATAACGATTTGGTTAGGTTAAGAGGAGTTTGTTAAGGGTTAAAAAGTTTTAAGGGGTTTTTAGGGGGTCTTGAAGCATTTAGACATTCAAAACTGCAAGTGTACAATTTTCTAGTGTCTACATTTTGCCCTTTTTTGTTATGCAGCTTTGAATTAACAGGCTGCAAAAAAAAATAGATCACTTAGTCAAAGTTCAAGATGCCCCAAGTATGGGAGGAAATGTTTTTTTCCCACTTTTTATTATTTAGCTTTGAATTAACAAGCTACAAAACAAAAATGGATTGCTTGGTAAAAGATTAGGATGCCCTGATTATGGGAGGAGGTGTTCCCCCTCAAACCGAGAGTTGATGAGGGAAAAAAAATTGGGTGTGAGTTTGAGAAGTGGTTGGTGGTGAGGTACTGGGTTGTGCCAAACTTTAATTGGGAATTTTAGATACAAACATGTGAATAAGTGTGATAGCCAAGGTCATACACAAACTAAAGTTGGTAATGTTGGTAAAAACAAGGGTCAAATCCAAGGGATAAGTGACCAATGTACCACATGACTAAAACTATAGTTGGGAACACTTGTTAGTCTCTTAAACAAGGTCACTATTTTCATAGGTATCCAAATTTGGAAGTGATCCTTTGAAAAACATAGATGGTCTGGTCATGCACTACGTGGTGTAAATTCAAATGTTTAACATGACAAGATTGGTCGATGTGGTCAAAAAGAACAAGGCAAGGTTATCATAAAAATATGCAATAGTTCAAGTCAAAATGGCCAATGTCAAGGTGGAGAAAGGTGAATGGGTGGGGATGGGTTGGTAAGGGGTGGTTGAGATAACTCTAAATGCACTAGGCTAAATGGATGCTACCTATATAGTTTTATGGACAAAATATCCAAAAGAACTTCATGACCAATGCATTTCTTTAGTTGGAGTTCAAATGGGTTACCCCAATGTGATATACCACATGGTTAGGTTTGGATTTATAGTTTGGTAACAATGAAGTGTCGTGGTATAGGTTGGTGAATAGTCACCATAACAATCCCACATGTATTAGGATGAGAAAACATAGATGGTCAAGGTAGGATAAATAACTGGGTAACAAAAGGCTAAGAACCACAAATGTCCTACAATGGAGCTAAGCCAAAGAAGAGGTATCTTTATGAGGAGGTCATGGCTTCTAAAGTTATGTGAGGGTATGAGATAAGTTTAATGAGATGGGTTTTTATCAAGATTTGCATAATCTATTTGGGAAAAAGGTTGTTATCGCTATAAATTGAGTTTTATGGGCAATAACAAAGTGATTATTTTCAAAGAATTTCTTTGATGACTAAGTAGATTCTATGATGTAGAAAATTGGTAGTGTGGTGAGTGATAGAGTATGGACCTTACCTTACTCAGGATCTATATGGGTAGGCAAAATAGAAGGTATCCGTGTTTGCATTTTTTGTCCTAGTACCTTGGAACCAATGACTTTGTGTTCTACTCAGAAAATGTGCTACTAATAGGGAGCTACATGGTCCAAGATATTGGTTATATAGCGAGATAAGATGGTTGTTCACCTGCAATGTATGATTTGTTAGGTGACAAAAAAGAAAAGACTATCATGTTTGAAAAGCATAAGTTTGTGACATATAATAGTGGGATCATAGAGATAAGTGTTTGGAAGATATTGCCATCAACAACAACAGTAGTTTCACAGGTGTGACCATTACAATGGCCTATGGTTGAAAGCTAATTTATGTTAACCAAGGTAAAGGTGGAAATGATGCAAATGACCACTAGGTCCATAAGGACCATAAGATGACAAAGCAAGTAAAGACACCAGATACAGATCAGATGATAAGGACAATAAAAAGACATCATGATGGTGCATAATGACTTTATTGAGATGACCAATTGGACTGAGGGTTACATGTCCACACAAAAAGGTAAGTAGACATGACCATTTCAAGTGGGAAGACTTTTTAAATGAATCAATGATGTCATAGGACCCTTCTCATTGATGGGATAGATAATCATGTCAATGAGGAAGAATGTTTAGGTATTCTATTTAAATATTCATGATAAGGATGAATGTCTATCATGAAGTTATTTGGTTTTATAGATTGCATATAGTGTAGATAACTACATAAGTTTGAAGATGGTGAACAATGGGAACAATGGAAGAGATAATTAGCAAACCCCATGACCCAAGATAATCAATATGGTGAATGTGCAAATCTATTAGATATTATAACATGTAATGGTGATAATAGAAGTATTTTTAAAACAACAATAAGAGGAAAGGCACCCATGACCTAATCTTGAGCCTAAATTCTTACCTCTTCAGCAATGAAGAAAGTGAGAATTTCATTGCACAAGATGTAGGGCTAGGGAACATGACCATCATATTGTCTATGGAGGGAACCCTCACTATCAATGGAGATGTGTATTGAGGTAACAAGAGGTGGCACCTATGCAAGAAAAATAATTAGAGTAGAGGGATGTAATAGATGTGATGATTGATTAGGGTGAAAGACCCAGAGAGGAATATGATTCTTTCCCTATGGGGATGAATGCAAAAGAGGATAACAGAGTATGCCCTTTAGCAACTATTAATACAAGGAATAGGATAAATCAAGTAGAAGGATGGATAAACACAAATCCAAAGTCACTAAATAATCAACCTTAGGTTAGGCAAGAAGATAATGTATGTAGATACCTTAGGTGAGGTGTGTATAGTTTGATAACTTTGTATGTGTTGTGTGACTCCTCGTACCCTAAATAAAATATTTCATTGTTTGTTTTAAACATGTATAAAATGTGTTTTATGTCATTGTTTGAATGTTATTATGCTTAGGGTTATGTGGGTACTCATGAATGTTATGGTTATGGTTGTAATCTTGCTTAAGGTAAAGTAGATGAGGTAAGGAAATGAACAACACTAGAATGGTAAAGTGAAGAATATAATCAAGATACAAATGTTGTAATGAAAATATCAACCAAGCACATTAGGATAAGAAGAGGGTATGATGTTTATTCTTTGACAAAGACAAAAAATAGACCTAAAGTGGGATCGGCTTAATGAACATAAACCCTACGAATGCATCACATGACCATGATTTGAAGGACAAAAAAAGGTGTGTTGATCACACTCTGTCAAGTACACTCAAAATGTGTAGAGGGTTTAAAGGAGGAAGAGGTGATGGATAGGGCAAAGGGAGTAGTTGGAGAGGTACAAAAGGAGGATGCATGCATAATATACAAATACATTAGAGGAAGAAATGGACACCTTGAAGCAATGAACCTAACAATATTTCATGTATTAAAGTAAGAAAGCAAAGGACACAAGGAAGCAAACATGTATATGCACATATAAGTAATATGATTGCTGATCACACTCTAATGAGTGAGAAGCTAGAGTGTTGATGGGAGAAAATAAAGGAGATCCAACAAGGGATGAGGTAAAGATAGACTAGGAGATGGATGAAGAGATAGGTAGAGGAGACAACAAGGTCACAGATAAAGATGAATATGGAGAAGGATGGAGGGAACCAAACATGGATATGGAGGAGGAAAAAAGGAAGGTTGGGAAGAACAAGGAATCTCATCAAGGGAGATGAGAAAAATGAAATGAAATGGAGGAAAGAAAAGAAAAATAAAAGGTAGAAGATGGGGGTTTGAGGAATGTACTAAAAAATGATGGACTGGAGAACTGAAAAGGAGGGGGAGAGAAGTGTGGTAATCATGAAGGGTAATGGGAGAATGAGAAATGTGGTAGGCCATGATAAAATTGAATGGTATCTAAAAGAGACCAAAGAGAAAATATTTTTATGATGAGAATGAAAAACAAGGAAACACATAGAAGAAAAGGAAATAGGAGGAAAAAGGATTGAAATGAGGACACAAAAAGGATGATAGGAGAGTGAATAAGTAGGTGATGATGTGACCAAGTGAGCATGGATGATGATAAGTAAGGAGAGGAATAATGAATAAAATCAGATGGTGGTTTTGGAGATGAGAATGGGATGGAAAACGGGAAAGGGGTTAAGAAAATGAGGGGAAGCAAATTATGGGTGGATAAGAAGCTGAAGAGATAAGGTATGTTACAATCAGCTTGTTATAAGAGATTGACAAGATGATGGGTGATTAGAATAGATTGATAAGCTTAAAAAGTGGTGAGGTGGTGAATAACTATGGGAACACAATGAAATGGAATGAGATGAAAATAAGGGATGAAGGTCAGGGATGATAAGAAGAAGAATGAAGAGGGATATAAAGCATGAACACTCACACATATGTAAAAGATAAGTGAGTACCGAGATGGAAAGAGGAAAAGGGGAATGCAAAGTGCAAAAAGTAAGAATAGATAAGAAGAAAATGGTAATTATGGAAGGCTTCTCAAAGGATAAAGGCCCAATTAGAATCTAGTTGTGGAGAAAAAAATAAGAATGGAAAATGGAAAAGGTGAGAAGAGGCAAATCAACAAAGAATGGTGGTACATGTAAAGAAAAAGTGGGGGATGCAAAAAAAAAATAGAAGAAATAGAAAGTATGCAAGAGGTAAAATATGATGTGGAATTGGTGAGGAGAAGAGAGTGAGGAAGAGGGTATGATAGGTTGCCAAGGGCAAGGGGAAAGGGTGAGTATGGTGGAAGAAGAAAAGGGGATAAATGACAAGGTTGGTAATAAGTGGAGAGAGGGAAAAAAAATATGAAAAGTGGGTAGGGGAGTGAGCCTTGAAGTATGCACAAGGAAAGGTGACTGGGAGGCCAATGAATTAGGGTAGATGGTGGATTTATGAGAGATAAGAAGGGCCAATGGGGAAGGTCATCAATCCTTGTGTTAAAAGAGATTGACAAGCTAGAAAAGTGGTTAAAAGAGATTGACAAGATGAAGGGAGGGAGGTGGTGAAGAGTTAGGTAGATAAGTGGAGGAAAAGATATTATGTTAGAATGGAAAATAAACTAAAGGATGCAACTGAGCTGACCTTAATAACTAAGCATTACCTACATAGTCCAAAAATACCTCAGGCCAATGTAGTTATCCCAGTAATGAGGGAAAAATAAAGAGGAATTAATAAATGATATTAAAATACAAGGATTCTAGGAAGAACCCAAATCTTCCCTAACATAGGACACCCTAAGCAAGAGGGCAGTATTAGAAATGGAAATCAATGAGAAGAAAAATGGGAAGGTAATTAGTTTTTAGTGGCCAAACTAGCCTTACAAGTCAAGCAATACCTACATAGTCCATGTACATCATGCCAATTTAGTTCAACAAGGGTTGGAGAATGGTGCTCAAATGGGTTGCCCCAATTTGATGGACTACAAGGTTTAGTTTTGTTGAAGGTTTATAGAGAAAGGGTACACACTGAAGATGAGTTGAGGTTAAAGAGAAAGGTATCTCCAAAATTTGGGTTGATTTATCATAAATAGGGATTTGACATTAATTTTGTTCTTATGTTATTCATGGTTAGGGTTATGCTTATTTGATGGATGATAGTGGTGGCACATAAGTAGGGTAAATAACCATACTAGATGAAAAATCATTAGACATAGGTCTAATAGAATACATGAATTAATGATAAGAGAATAATAAATGAGGTATAATACCTATTTTTTGACAAGGAAAAACAAAACAAAACCTGAAGTTAGACTGGCTTAATGAACATAAGCCTTTAGAATGTTTTGCATTAGCATGCATTGGTTAATAAAACAAGTTTCTTGATATAGTGTGTTAAGTAAGATCTAAATACCCTAATTTATAGATAATATAAAGGGAATATGGGTGATATGTGGTGTGAAGGATAATGGATAATATGTATGCTAACCTTATGTGGGTTTGTTTTCCCTTTCTATAGGTGATCCAAGAATGATAACAGATAAGTCCATATCGTATGCTATATGTAGACTAATCAATGTGAGAAGTCTACATGTGAAATCCAATTGTGGCTTCCACCTTATTATGTTTCTTGAGATCTGATTATGGCTTTAGATTATTTTTATTTTATTTTGATTATGGTAATGGGTCTTCTACTTTATTGCTACATATGGAAGTTGATCGATGCGGGAAGCTTCCAAGAAATTGCTTTGTTAACTTAGCCATCCTTCAAGGGAGTGGTCTAAGTTTATTGGTTGTGTTTAATGCTCTCAATAGTTGTCCTTAAATGGATTAGTCTACCTTATATTTGGTAATTTTTATTTTATTTTTGGGCAATTGTCATTCAAGGGAGTAGTTCGTAATGCTTAAGATATTGACCCAAGTAATATTTTGGAAAATTGTTTTTAGATGTGATGTCTTTAAATATGGACAATTCTAATTAAGTTCAAAGGTTCACCATTATGATGGAAAAAATTTAACATAATAAGGTTAATGATATGTGAAGAGGCATGGTTTTGAGAGACAATGACCATGGGATTCCAATTTGTTAGAGATGAAAAGTATCCATGAGAACCATGCTATGGGTAGAGCCGTGGTACCCATATTTAGTATTAGGTTATTATTGTGATGGTTAATCACATGGTTCTATGTTGTAATTAATTGTCCTTAAAAGGAGAGGAGGGAGATGGGTGAATGTGAAAATATAATAATCAAAGGATGAGCTTAAGTTAGACAACAAGGTGAGCTGATCCTTCTTTAACAAAAGAATGGATGCAAATGCGAAGCATTGAGAGGCTCAGGTTTTGGTTTGCCTTTAAGGGAGGAAAAATGATAAGCTCTTGATCCAAACTTATGGGTTATGATGTAGGGTCCAAGCCAATTGAAAGCAAACTTTCCCCATTTACTTTTCTCCATGTTGGTCACATGTTAGTTTTCCTTTAGGGAAAGGTCTATGATATTAAAGTCTCACACTTTAAGGTTTTTGTTATAGGCACACTTGATATGCACTTGATATATATGGAGGTGGGTGAGGGTTTATAAATGATGCTCATCAAGTATCTCAAGCTAATTTAAATGGTGTTGATGATACTCTTCTTTAGAAATAAGATCTTAAAAATATATGTGAAGAGAGGGAATTTGGACTTCAAGAGGCAAGACCACCTCTGCTCCAAAGACTAGAGAGAAAGGAGTAGAAATTATAGAGGTTTGAATTCTAGTACAATAGAACCATAAAGCAAATGGGATTTGAAAGTGCCAATCCTGACCTAAAGCACTGATGACTTTGGTTAGCATTTTGTTAAGGATTTTGTTATAGGCATCCACATATCCATTTGATTTTGGATGGTAACGTGAGGGAAATCTTACCTTGATGTCAAATGCATCACATAGACATTAGACTTGCTTGTTTTTAAAATATTTTCCATTATCAGTGATGATCTTATGAGGAACATCGAAGTGGTAGATGATATGATGGTTTATAAAGTCGATAATCTTCTTTGCTTTGATCAAGATAAGAGGAATAACTTCCACCCACTTGGTGAAATATTCAGTGGTTGTGATGAATGAGCTATGTTGTTAAAAATAATGGGGGTTAATTTCCCTAATGAGATTGATATCCCATTATGAGAAAGGCCAAAAGTCCTTAGATACTTGGAGGCCATTTCCTGGCATGTGATGTAAATTAGTGTGTTGTTGACATTAGACACACTTTTTAACATAATCACAACAGTCTTGGACCAATTAACATTCAAACAATGCTAAGAGTCTGTTAATTAAAAGTATGTATTTTTTTAATACAACATATTTACATTGATAGGAGCCATTGACCTAGTTGACCATGAGATGAGAATCACCAAAAACATTGATTGTCTTAATTCCCAAGGCTAGAGTGGTTTGGAGATATATGACTAGGGCTTCATACTCATCCATATTGTTGGTGTATTCAAAATAAAGTTTGAAGGATAAAATAAGGGGTTCACCATCAATGGGGATAAGGATGATACCAACTCCCCCACCATGTTGACACTTTGACCTGTCAAAGAACACAGTCATTTAGTAGGTTATGTCCTCTTGTGAAAGAGTAGTGATGGATTCATCTGGGAATTCAAGAGGATGAGGTAGGTGACCTATCAAAGGTGATTCAACAAATTTATTAGCAATTACTTTCCCTTTAATCAACTTTTATTGAAGGCACTCAAGATCAAACTTTGCTAAGAGCATATTCTACTTAGCCATACATTGGTTTTAGTATGGCTTAGAATGTATGTACTTGAGTGGTTTAGTGTTGGTTATGACATAGGTTTTATAGTGAAGAATGTATTGATAGAGTTTGGTGGCAACAAAATTCAAGGCTAGGTAGAGTTTCTCAGTATGCATACACCAAGTCTCATATTTTATAAGCATGTGGCTAATGTAGTATATAACTTGTTCTCTATGTTGTTCATCTCAATGAGCCAACATTGCCCCTAGGGAATGGTCGATGGTAGAGATATATAGGTAAAATGGGTGGTCATACTTAGGAGAGTTGAGGATAGGTGGTGACAAAAGGTACTATTTTAGTGATTCAAAGGCTTTTAGATAATTGCTATTCCATTTGAAAGAGACATCCTTCTTCAAAAGGTGATGGAAAGGTTGACATCGGTCTAAAAGTTGGGAAATGAAATAGTGAATGGATTGAAGCTTTCCCTATAGGCTAAAAAGTTGCTTAAGGTTGGTAGGAGGAATCTCTAAGATTGTTTTGACCTTGGTAGGGTCTGATTTGATTCCTCAAAGGGAGATGATAAAGCCAAGAATCTTTCCTAAAAAGACCCCAAAAACATATTTCTTGGGGTTAAGTCTGTTATGGAAATGTATTAGGCATTCAAAGATAATGCTAAGAAATTTTAGATGATCTTTGTGAGATTTGGATTTTCCCAAGAGATCATCAACATAGTCCTCTATGATGGCATGGATGAGGTCATGGAAGATGTAGGTCAGGGCTTGCTAGTAGGTTGCACTAGCATTCTTTAACCTGAAAGGCATGACTCTATAGCAAAAAGTTTTTGAAGGGGTGGAAAAGGTAGTTTTATGCTAATTTCCAAAAACAATCAAGATATTATTATAACTCAAAAACCTATCCATGAGAGAACATTTTGTGTCTAGCTATAAGATCAACAAGCTGGTCAATACTAGGTAGAAGAAAGTCATCCTTGGGGTAGGTGAGTTTAAGGTCACAAAATTCCACATAAATGCATAGACCCCTATTGTCTTTGGTGATATGTACAATATTTGAGACCCATTTAGGGTAGTTAATGGGTTGAATGAATTTTATAAGTAAGAGACATTGAAGCTCTTCTTTAATGAAAAGGGCTATGCAAGGATGCATGCATCAAAGTTTATGTTTAATAGGCTTAGTGTCATGATGAATGACTATGTTATAGGCAACAATAGTGAGGTAAATCTTAAGCACATAACTATAAGATGAAACAAATGCTATGTTGTGGTCTTAGAGGACAGAGAAGTCTTGAAATTCTCCAGCAATCAGTGATTGACCCAATTTGACAATGTGGGGGTTATCTAGAGTGCCCAATTTGATATATATGGTGGATTCATTAAACATGATCAAGGTGTAAGGAGGAAGGGATTTATGGATTGAAGAATCTAGGGCACCAAGGTAGGTAGGAATAGAATCATCATCTTGATGATGGATGGTGTTGATGGTAGGAAAATCATTTTCTACCATTTCAAGATGAATGAGAGGAAGAGTTTTAGTTTGACCTTTTGATAGATCAGAGGGCCCAAACTACCAGTATTGACTAAAAAAGTTAGGTAGAATGATGTCAAAATCCTCAGACTTTAAAGGAGGTTGGGTTGGTGAGGAGGGGATGTCTTCCTTGATGGTGTCAATTTGTTTGGGTGAATTGGTGGGTTCTTCAAGTGGTACAAACCCAAAGCCAAATGACTCATGAGGTTTTTGGGTTTTGATTAGGGATAACTCATAAGGTCCTTACTCATATCACCCAAGGCCAAATCCCTTCCAAGCACACCTATGAAGGTATAATTTAGAGAATGTTATTTTTCCAAGTAGGAAAAGTTAGAGGTGAATGGTCAGATGGAAGAGGTAGTGATGGGAGCAAGAAGTGGTTGATCAAGTCCCACATAGATGAAGATTGTTTGATGGCTGGGGGGATTGAAAGGGATGATGTTTTTGATGTTAGGGTCATAAGAAGGGTCATGTTTGAGTTTCCCATATTCTTGAGGAGTAGGGAAATCATCTAATGCTAGAAGGTGATACTCCCCTAATTAGAATCATTAAAACATAGATCCCAAGGGCTCCTCTATGGGGATCTATGAAGAAGGGATGGATAAGCTAGTTGATGTTTAATTGATGGTTGGAAATTAGGTTGTAACTATTGAATGTGCATTGGATGGGTATACAATGACATATTTGGGGTGATAGGTCATATTGCATGTGAAGAAAGGATTTGGGACTGCTTGGATATTGATGACCTAGCCCTTATTATCAAACTTAATGTATTGATGGAGGGTAGAGGGAACATATTCCATGGAGTGAATCCAAGGTCATCCCAATAAAATTTTGTATTTGAATTCTCTTTCCAAAGTATAGAATATTTTAGAGAGTGTGCAAGGTCTTACATGGATATGAAGGAAAACAGTTCCCAAGGTAGTGGTCATAGTGTCAGTAAATGATTGAAGGACCATTGTGGATTCTGACATGATATTGTCTAGTAAGTTTAGTTGGTTGTAATCATACAAGGATATGATGTTAATGTTAGATCCCCCATCAATCATCACTCTTTTGACATGGGTTTGGTTGATGTAAGCGGTAATAAAGAGTGGGGGATCTAGGTCCTTAGCATGGATAGAAGGTATTTATGAATTCTTGAAGGTGACAAGGTTGTAATTTTGAAGGGTACCAACAAAGGTGGCTAGAGGTTAAGGGTCATTGGGTTGGAGCTCAATGGATTTCAAGGCCTTTATGAGTGTTTGGCGATGATGGGGAGAAGTATAAATTAATTCATATAAGCTCATTTTTGTCAAGGTCTAGGGAATCTACTTAAGGATATATTTTTAGATAGATATTTCATATGGGTTGGATTGTGGAGGGTTAGATTAGGGGTCACCTAAGATATACACCTTGGGTTTTTTTGAATATGGAGATGATTGGCTATGATTTGATTAGATGTTTGAAGAGGGGTAAGTCTAAGGAATGGATGCCTTAGCTTTCCCTTTATCCTTCTATTGTGATCTAGTGACCACATTGATAGTATGGATAGAAGGAGAGGGTGAGGTAGTAGAGTGGTTAAACTCACCTTCATTCTTGGGTGAGAGTGGAGGAGTGGGTAAGTGTTGGGTAGGTATGGTTTTTGTTTGGGTTGGTATGGGTGATATAGGAGGTTTATCTATTAATAGATCATCCTCATCATAAATATGGTGGATGAGAGTTTGGAGAGCTTTGTGATTCTCCATATCATGGTCAGGTGTCGTGTGGTAGAAATAAATCAAATTGTTATTGAACCATGATGGTTTGGGATGTGAAGGGTCAAAGGGTTTGATGGGTGGTAATCTCAAGGAAGATGTTTACAATAATTGTTAGATAATGGTTAGGTAAGACTAAGTTAAAGGTATTAAAGGTTTAGTAGTTTTTATTTTGGGTGTTAAGGTAGAAATTTGTTTGGAAGTAGGTTTGGTGATAGGTGTCTTAGGTAAGGTGGTATGCTTGGTTGATGATTTTGGTTTAGGTAAGATGGTTGAAGAGCTAGAGATGGAGGATGACAAGGCAGGTAACTTAGGTATTGTTGGTGTAGTAAAAAGAAGTGCATTAGAAAGCAAGTGTGTAGGTGTAACTAATAGAGGTGGTGGGGTTTTGGTAAAAATAATGGGATTCATGCTCAAGATAGAGGGATGAGGACCCAAAATGGATTGTAAGGTTGAGGGAGGTTAAATTTGAGGCTTTGGGCCTTTGGGTGGTTTTACCTCTTTGGTTACTTTGGTTGTTGGTTTTGAAGGGGGTTTGGTTATTAGGATCTTGGTTGGCTTAGGTAGTTGAGGGTTGGTTAGTTTGGTGGAGGTTTTGGTTGGTTGGGTGGAGGTTTTGATTGGTTAGTTATTAGAAGTGCTAGGTTGGTTTGCCAAAGAATGGGTTAGAGGTTTTAGTTTGGTAACATAAGGTAGACCTGATTGTTGCCAAAAGATGGCTCAATCCATGTTAGGGTTGGGGATAAATTATAATTTTCACACTAGCTTTGAGAAAGGTTTGATTTTTTGAATGATGGATCTAAAAGATAATCTGCTAGGTGCAAACACAGGGCTGGTAACTTTGTCCTCTTCCTCAATCAAAGGATGCAAGGTTGGGATATATGGATCTTCTATGGGAGGAGTATATAGGGGCATTTCTTTTTTAATAATGATTTTTGTGGAAGGGGAGAGTTGCATGGTAATTGGTGAGGAAGGTAAGTTGGGTGTGCGGTCTAGTGTGTCAATCAAAGAGGAAGTTGGTAATTCTACCACCTTAATGAATGAGGAATGAGGAATAGGTACTTCCTTGGTTTGGGTTTCTAAAAGGGTAGAAGGTAACTCTGCTACCTCAATTAGTGGAGAGGGGTTAATAGATTGGTGAGTGGGTTCTTGATCAGTGAGTGTCAAGAACCATGTTAATGATAAGGGTATCAAGAGATCATTCAATGTTGTTACACTCATTTTTTGTAGGAGCTGAGAGCATTCAATGTTGTTACTCTCATTTTTTGTAGGAGCTTAGTTTGGGAAAGGTTGCCTAAATATGTTAAGGGCTTGGTTTGGTGGTGCATTGGGGTTATTTAATGTAAGGTCCCCCTTGTCAATGAGGGATTGGACAAGGTATTTTAAGGTATTGCACCCATTGATATCATGTCCTATGACTTAGTGAAAGGTATAATGGTCATTCTCATTATACCAACCTGACATGGGGTGATAAACATCAAAATGTTGGGGTGGTTTAATTGTTATAAGTTTGATGATATTAGATTTTAATAACTTTTCAAAAATAGAATCATAGGGTTCCCTAAGTGGAGTTAATTACTTTTGGTTATTCCTTGGTTTTTGGTTTGAAGAATTAGAGGAGTTGGAGGTTTGGTTCCTTAGGTTTTGTTGGTTGGTAGATTATGGAGGTGTGGATTTAAGGACAATATAATTTGTGGTTCCTTTGTACTTGGTGTTGGTGTTGGTCTATTTACTTGACTTGGAGGAAGGGGCCTCATTGGTTTTATAGGTTGAGTTCTTATTTTTGAGTTTAAGCTTTCCTTCATTAATGGCATAGTTCTCTAGTTTACAAGCCATGGTAAAAGTTTCATCAAAAGTTTGGAAGCTTTGGACATGTAATGTGGATGAGATATTTTTGGCACATATTTGAGCAAAGATCTCTATAAGTTTAAGTTGAGGCAAGAAATATGAAATTTGGTTAATTAGGCTCCTCTAACAAGCCACAAAATTGGCAATAGATTCATCCTCAAATTGTTAGATGGAGTAGACGTCGGTGATAATTTTTTTCTTGAATATATTGATCAAAAAGTGATCCAAGAATTTTTGGGCTAGTTGGGTAAGGTACTATATTAATCTAAGGTTGGGCTAACTAGAGACATTGAGAAAGTGCAGAGAAGAAGGGAATCATCATAGGTGATGAGATGACAAGCATGCCTAAATGCCCTAAGGTATTGTTTGGGATCCTCCTTTCTTTGAAATTTAGAGAAATTGTGAAGTTCCCATTGGGGAGAATATGACTTAATGGGTATGGATGGATAGATGGGTTCATTTCAAATTTAGTCATAGGATAAGATATTGTGAGCACCTGAGATGGATGAATCTAGGGTGATCATCTTATCCATGATCATCTTCATGAAGTCTACTTAGGTTTGAGCATCTATAAGGTTGCAAGATGAATATTGCATTGGTGGTGGTTGAGAAACATGTTGATAGTGGGTAAAAGGTTGAGACGTTACCACATATTGGTATGTGGATGTCAATGGTTGGGTAAAAGGTACATGTTAGTATGTAGATGTCAATAGATGGGTAGTGGTAGGTGGTTGGGTAGTGGGAATATGCCCTTGTGTGTTATAGAGATAACTAAAGGTTGTTTTTTGGGTAGGAGTGGTAGTTAGGTAAGTGGTTGATGGAAGGGTGGTGACCCTTGTACTAATCAATGGTAACATAGAGTGTATAGACACCACAAGGATTTAAAGTAGAGTAGTGTTTGATAGATTGGAGGTAACTAGAGGAACATGGGCAGCACTAAAAGTAGGCACTCTTATTTTGAAAGAGTGATTGGTAATAAGTATAAGAACGGTGGTAGTTTCGGTTGGCTGGTTTTGAATGGTAGTTTCAAGAGGATTGTTGGTTGATAATAAGGCTTTGGTAACTAAAAGTTGAGTAGCACTCATGGTAGTTGATGTACTCCACATGAGGTGGAGAGGAATGCCATAAGGTGGATCTATAGGTGGGGTCAAAACTAGGATTTGGTAAGATGTAGTTCTAAGGTAATGTTGAATGGATGTGTGATTGTTGTTTAAGAAAGTGACAAAATCTACATCCCTTGGGACCACTAGAGTAGGACTTCCCAAAAATTTAAGGGAGTCCATAAGTTTTTAAATGTGTTCCATGAATGATGAGGTGGAAGAGGTTGGTTGACTTGGTGGTGAGTTTTGTTCCTTAAGTCCCCTTCACTATTGGTGAGTAAGAACCATATGAGAAAATAAGAAAGGAATGATACATTCTCACACCTCAAAACAAAGAGTAATCAAAGAAGATTCAAGGAAACTAATGCATTCACTAAGATTGAATTAAGTCATAAGATTATTTTTAATCTCTCTTTAAGCTTATGCCTTAGAAAAGTGTGAAGATGAACTTGGCTTGAATAGGTCATAGAAAGCAATCTATGTTTGGTTTCGGGTTATGTTTAGGTGTTAAAAAAAATTCTATATTGGATCAAGTACATGGATGGATACTTGGGGCTTGCTCCCCTCACATCATAATCTTGTAGCTAGTGTGGGTGCTTAGCCAATATACCAATTACCAAAGCTTATACTCAGTCAGAGAACTGAGTTGGTTGTCCCTTCGGTGATTAAATCCAAGCAAGATAATTGGGAAAGGGTAAGGTGATCCATTAGGTGATGAAATCCTAGTTGGAACTTATCTCAATAATGTTTTATGTATTTATTTTGTAAGTGGTTTGGTTTGTGTAACATTTATGGTTCTACAATTCATGTGTTTTGCTTTAATTAATCTAGGTAAACTAAGTCAAGTAAGCAAACAATGTATGTAGTTAATTTTAACCTATAAAGAAAATTTTGATTTCTTTTGAATGAAAAAAAAATAGATAAAATTCACCTAAATGTAACATGAAAATGCAATTCTAATCCTAGGATTAGTTCTCTTCTGATTTTAAAAATGCAAAAAAAAAAAAGAATGATAATTTTCTTTTTTTATTTTCTGATTTTTAAAAAGAAGAAGAGAGTAAAATTTGTGTTTTGAAAGAAAGAAAGGAATGTTTAAATTTCAAAAATGAAATGTGAAACTAAATGAAATTTTACTAATGCAACTAAATGTCCTAAAACATCTATTAACCCAAGAAAACTCAAGGGTCCCACCAGGCGTGCCAAAATATTTCTATCTATTTTTTTGCTTTTTCTTAATTTTGGAAGAAAGAAACTATCTTAATAGGTTTGTATAAGAATACCTGGTTCTCATGCACTCGTTTAAGTCCAAAAATTTTGAGAAATTTTATTTGTCTAGGGAATAATAATTTTAAATAATAAAACACTTAAACACACTTATTCATTAGACAAGTAGATGGGTGGATTGCCTAGCATGAGCTAGATCCTAGAAATGAAAGCTTTCTAGAAGGTTGTCAATCCACCTGCTTTAAACAATTAAGTTGATAAATTAAAAAAAAGATTTGCATAAAATAATAAAAAATTGAAATTTAAAATATAAAATAACATCAAATAACTAAAATTAAAATGAAGAAGTTAAATACTTTTCTAAAACAATGACTAGATAAAAGCAACTAATGCTAAAATTTAGTCAAAAACAAGGTTGTGGTTTTGGTTTGGTAATTTGATAAGGGTCAAAAGAATTATTTTGTTGGGGTTTTAAAATGGTTGATATGGTAAAAGGTAATGTGTTCAATAAATAAAGAGGGATAAATGGTCAAGAAGGGGGGCCAAGAAGGCAAAGGGGCAAATGGTCAAAAAGAAGCCAAGAAGGCAAAGGGGTAAAAGGGGGTAAATGGGATAACTATGGACAAGAGGTAAATGGGATAACAAGGAATATATTTTGAGGTCAATAAAATAAAGGCAAAAGGGGTAGAAATAAAGGAATACAAGAAATATATAAACTAATACAAGGTTACCTTGAAGGAGCTTGTTGAGGATGTTGAAGAGGATGGCTTGTTGAAGATGATTTATGATGTCTTAAAAATTTGGTAGAGTTTTGTTGCTTTGGATTATTCTAACCTCTAAGATGATGACCTCCTTAAAAATTGGAAAACTTGCAACAAGTTTTTTTTTAACCAAAACTTAACTTACCATGGGTGAAGGAGAAGGGGGTACTTATAGCATTTGTTGTCAAGAAACATGCCAAAGAAGTGGAATAGTGAATTATGGAACAATTTTCCAATTGGGCTCATAAAATACAAAGGGGATAAGGGTGGTAGGATTCCCACCTTGTTGGTTTATCTCCCACCTTGTACATGAGTCCAATTTTGAGTGAAAATCATGCACATAAACCCAAATGAGGCCAAAGGACTTTTTACCAAGTTAATTTGTCTTTTGGCTAAGTGACCTATGAATTTTGGCACCATTCTCCATGTGGGTGCATGGATGAATCAAATGATAAGTGTGGTGGGATTCCCACTTTGTTGGTTTATCTCCCACCTTGCACATGAGTACAATTTTGAGTGGAAATCATGCACATGGACCCAAATGAGGCCAAAGGACTTTTCACTAAGATAATTTGACTTTTGGCTAAGTGCCCCATGAATTTTGGCACCACCTTTATGTAGATAGGATTACATAACATGATTATTCAAACATTAGTCTAATAAATCAAAATAAGATTGCATAAGAACACATTGAATTAAGCATATCTATTCATGTGGGAATTACGAAGGATATCAAGAAACAAATAAAAGAAAACAACATCATATTACCTTCGCAAATGGATTTACCATACCAATGCAGCTCAAAATCATGTTCTCCCTTGATCAAGATATCATGTCTTCAACAACAATGGTGGCCATCTCCTCCAATGTCTCAAGAACTCTCCACAAAACCTAGGCTCATGATTTGGAATCACTAAACTAGCCTATCAATGAAGCTTGTAACTAAAATAAATGGTAAAATGAAAAGTATTGTGAATAAAATTCATCATAATAACTTTTCATAAATCAAGCTTAAAAATGATGTCCATGGCCTCTCTATTTATAGATTTTTAAGACTGTTCAAAATCAACCTAAACCATCCATATTGAGATGAAGCTGTGTGGTTGAGGAATAATTCAATATTTTGAATTAAATCCATAATTATTATCATCATGACTTTGGAAAAAGGGGAATTGAAGTGGCATGGAGGGTCATTATGAGGCATGGGAGACCCATAATCCTGATATTTGTGGCATTTATGGCCTAGAGATGTCTTCCCAAGAAATGATGTCACCTGATGATGTAGTTAATAGAAATCAATTTCCAAAAAGAAATATTCAATAAATCTCATATAAAATCCACTTGATCTCTTGATTTGGATTAATTATCCTTAAACAAGGTTAATCAACATTTGTGTAATTATTTGGAAATTGGCCAACAATTAATCAAAATGGTTAGAAAGTCACATTACAGAGTCATAATTTGACTCAAGAAGAGTTGGAAGGTGACCTTAGATGTGTTGGAACTGTATTTCCATTTAGGATGTTTCCAAAAAAAAAAAGGTATGTGATGCATTCCAATGAATTAGAAGAAAAGAGTGATCCAGAGCACAAAAAGGTGAAATCATCATTTTGACTCGAAATGAATTGATCAAAGTTAATTGGTGCATAAATTACATTTCCACATTTAGGGATACTTTGACCTAAATTGGCACTTATAAATGACAATTTCAAACCATTTAAGGTGTTTTATGGATTTTAGCCAAAAATATGCATTTGAGTGCAATTCGAGTAAGATTGACAATTTCAACACAAAAGGTGTTAGGAATTGGGTATCTACATTTTGCCCCTATTTGAGAAGGCATAGGGAGATATTCAAGTTAAGCAACATCTTTTCAAAGAAAATATTTGTTAATAATAAATTGTAATAGACCCATGATGCCCCCTCAAGAGGGCATAGTAGGATGAAAGAGAAGGATGGACTCTTGAAAAGAGATAGAAAGTGAGAGATTAACCCATAAAATAGATCACATCCAAATGAGCTAATGCTTTCACACATGATTACCATAAATGATCAAAATATAATTAGGGGTATAATATGCCTCAGTAGATGGGGGTAACGAGAAATATATAATCCATAAACATAAGGGACACACTTTAAACATACCTAATTTGAGAGTACAAACTGCATGCTTACGACATTGATCAATCCTGAGACAAGTTTCACACTAAAATATTGCCATTATGGGCATTAGTGTGGAGATCTTAGAATTAGAGGAAATAAGAGAATGTTCTACTTTAATAAGGGAAGCACCACTAGAATGGGATCTTCAAATAGAATATAATAAGAAGTACCCCAGTAGAGCAAATGTGATTGTGATAAAATAGTTTTGCCCTAGTAAGGCTAAGTTTGATCATCAATAAAGAATAAATAATGGTTTGCCCTTGTAGATCTGATTTGATTTTGACATTGTTCAAATGTTGTGCCCCATCATGGGTAATTATCAAGCAAGATAACTCAAGGATAGAACCTAAAAGATAGGTTAAAGTGAGCAGGTGCAAATGTACATGTGATGGTATAATGGCTTGGAAAGCCACAAGAAACCAAGCGGACACAGCCTATATAGTTCCATGGACTCATGTTCCAACCTAAACTTTAGGCTAATATATTTCACCCAAATTTGGGAGAGAATGGAATGAGGAATGATGAAATTGAGCAAGAATTGATTAGATTCACAATGTATGCAAAGAGATACACATCTAATTATAGAGTTGAGGTGATAAAATGTGTGTTACATAGATGCTTAATTCCATATCATGATCCTAGATTATGTAAAGTGTTCTTAAGAATCATTCATCAAAGTTTTGTTGACATTAAGACTTTGAGACCTGAGCATAAAGTGCTTGTTATAGCAAAATAAATTAGGCATCATAAGTATGAATAACTCAGAATGACATAATATTTCAATTGTGCTGAGCCGGTTCAAATGTGAATAACTATAAGTAAGGATAATGGTAAAACAATGACCAAAACTAGAGTTACAACTATTTACATTTAAACAAAAAAAAACAAAGACAAAGAAAAAGATAAACATAAAGGAACCTAACTTAAAATCAAAATATGATCAATCAAGACTTAAGTAGGAAAAAAAATGTTTGAAAATAAAAAGCAAGAACATCTTAACGACATGAGAGTAAGATATAAGTTATCAAGATCCATGTGGACCATCAAGACATTCTTGAACACAAAAGAGAAAAGCAAAATAAAATAGAAAAATAAGACACCAATAACAATCAAATAAATAAAAAGGTCCAAGAACAACTTAATAACATAGGATCAAGATATAAATAATCAAGATCCATGTGAATCATCGAGATGTTCTGAAACACAAAAGAGATAAGCAAAAACATATAGGGAAACACAAGACTAAGATGAGACAATAAGTAATAAAATGAGAAAATGAGAAGAAAGAAAAAGAGGTGTGCAAAAGCACAACAAAACACCAAGAAAACACAAATAAACACACACAAACAAAAAAATAATTTAGTGTGGTTTAAAGACAAATGTTCATGCATGTGTGGTAGAGGCATTACTTTTCACCACAACATAACAAAGAATAATGACACAAAATTTGCTCTCTATTTAAAAAATAAATATGATAAAACAAATGAGGGAAAATAAGAAAAATATGGGGTTGGTCAGACTAACTCTAGATGTACAAGACAAGTCGACATTGCCTACATAGTTCCATGGACTCATATTCCAACATGAATTTCAAGCCAAATTTAGTTCTCTTAGGAAATGAGATTGAATAAAAATTGAGGATCAGACCAGCATGATTGATGTTATAGAAGAAGTGGAAGATATGACAAATAAATGAGAATGATCTTGAAAACAACAAGCTGATGGGATGAGAAATAATGATCTTTCAAAATGGTGTGTGGGATAATATGAACTGGTGTTTCTTTGCTTACAAAATGGCAAGAGCATAGCATAGTGGGATAGGAATGTGCAAATATATAGAAGCATGAGACAATGTTTTTGTTCTTTTGTGGATCGTGTTCTAATTTTTTTGGTATTTTAAATGTTTTTGGTGTTTTTGGGGATAAGATATGCACAAGGTGGGACCATATGGTCAAATAGATGCACGTTTGAGAGTAGAGGTTCCAATAAAATAGCTAAGCCAATTACAAAGGCCCAAGCTCACAAATCAAATAGAGCAAGGATCATAATAAGATAATAAAGAGTAGAAAATGTAATATAGAATGGTGTGCAGTATGAAGTAACTCCAAAGAAGTATCTATGTTCACCTATCTGTAATAGTGTAGCAAAGGTCTAAAACTAAAAAAGATGCTATTGTTCACTTGTCTATTGAAGAAGTTGAAAAATACTATCTTGGCTAAACTTCTTTGTATAAATGGTGCTGAAGAAGATCATAATGTTCTTGAGACATAATCAATATCATAATTGGTTAAGGGATAAAAAGTGTTCAAGCTTACAACATGCCCAAGATATAACAAAGAAAATGATTCTCAAGGAGAACGATCCAAAGAATAGGGTCCAACACATGGGTGGTCCAGAGTGGGATGAAGAATATGGTTCACTTTTGAGAATGGTTCAAGATAGGATAGAAATGTGTTCAAAGTTACAACAATTCAAAATCCTTCACTATCCATAGTCATGAAGTGCAGGCCAAGGTAGTATAAAATTCATTCAAAGTAGGATAAAATGATGAGATAAAATTACTTCAGCATAAGTTATCGCCAAGTTAGGGGTCTTTTAAATAATGGTTCAAATCTATTCATGTGTAGAACCTATTAAGGTGGATGATTTTCATGGGCTCTAAAATTTCTTAATGATTAGGCTTAACTAGTCAATATGCCCTTGATCCATAGTTTGTTGTGACAATATATGGTTCCAACCAATTAGGCTGAAATTTACCTTTCTTTTTATGTTCAACATTTGTGTTCTTTTGGTTATATTTCAAAACCAAGTCATCAATCTTAAATTATTGAGGGAGAATGCATTTGTTTTAGGTTCTCCATAATCTATTTTGATAGGCCTGCAAGTTTTCTAGGGTAGCCAAATGCTTACCATCAAGAAGTTCTAGTTCTTGTAGCCATGAGTCTTTATAGTCTTTATCATCTTCAGTGTGCTCCAGTGATATCTATAATGATGGTATCCCAATCTTAGCTTGGATAATAGCTTTAGTTCCAAAAATATGGGAGTATGGAGTGGCTCCAGTTAGGGTTTAATGATTGGTTTTATAAGCCTAAAAGGTAGGAAAGAGTTGTAAGTGCTAATTATGGCCAATATCATTGACAATATTTTTTAATATGGCTATAATGGTTTTGTTTGATAGCTCAACTTGTCCATTACCTTGTAAGTTATATGGAATTGATTTCTTATGCTTGATCTTGAATTTTTCACAAAGAGATTTTACATCATGGTTCACAAAAGATCTGCCATAATCAGATATAATATAGGCTAGGATGCCATATCAACAGATGATATGATAATGGATGAATTTAGTTATCTAATTCCTTATAACATAAGTGAGAGGAATGGCCTCAATCCACTTGGTAAAGTAATTAGTTGTAGTTAAAATGTGTTTATGTCCATTTGAATATGTTGGGTAGATTTTTTTGATGAGATCGAGACCCCATGTTGAGAATGGCCATGGTGTTTTGATCAACTGTAGTGGTAAAAAAGGTACATGTGTCAAGTTACCATGCTATTGATAAGGAACACATTTCTTCACATAGTTACATATGTTAATCTCCATTTTGGGCCAATAATACCTTATTTCTGAGGAGCTTCTTTGCTAGACTACACCATTGGTGTGAACCCCACACATTCCTTCATGAACTTCCTTTAGTGTCAGCTTGGATTCTCCCTAAGATAAATAAAGAAGAAGCATTCCATCATAGCCTTTATGATAAAGCATGTTTCTAAGGAGAGTATAACATGTTAAGAGATGAAGGAATAGTTTTTTCTGGTTATTGGAAAGGTCAGTTTGGAAGACATGACTATGGAAATAGTTATAAAAGTCTTGGTACCAAGGTAGCTCAAGTGGGGAATTAGGACCTGTAATGAAACATACCCTCTCTAAATCTGCTATAATATGTATAGGCTAATGAAGATTTTCAATTATGAACTGATACTCTTTAGCACTATCATGTATTTAAATCATGGAACCAATTGTTTCCATTGCATCAATAGATCTATTATTTACTCTTGGAACTTGCTCAAACTGTAGATATTTAAAATGTATTTTGAGGTTATCGATAATTTACTTGTAAGGGAGAAGCTTGTCATCTCTTATTTGATACTAATTAGTGATCCAATTGATGATTAAGTATGAATATACATAGACATTTAAGCTTTGAATATCTCATTGTATAGCAAGGTAGAGCCCTAAAATCAATGCCTCATACTCAGCCATATTGTTTGTATAAGCAAATTGTATATGGAATGCTTTAGGAATCAAATCCCCCTATGGTGTGATCAATAATATGTTAGCTCTAGATCTATGGGATGTGAAGGATCCATCAAAATAGAGCATCCACTATTTGGGATACTAGAGTGCTTGTTCTATCATCATGATAGAATCATCTAGAAAGTCAAACTTGAGAGGTTGAGTGGCCTTAATAGGAGCTTCCACAAGCTGGTCAACAATGAATTGACCTTTGATTACCTTTTGATTTTGGCACACAATATCAAACTCACTTATGAGCATAATATATTTAACCATGCATCCTTGAATATCTCCTTTAGATAAGAGGAACTTGAGAGAGTCCACCTTGGTGATGACAATAGTTTTGTTAGTTAGCATATAATGTCATAATTTCTGAGTAGTGAACACCATAGCTAAACATGCCTTCTCAATAGGCATATAATTATGTTCATAAGCCACCATTTTGTGGCTTAATTAATAAATAGTGTGTTCCTTACCATGATCATCATGTTGGTCCAAAAGTGCCCCTAGTGCATGTTATGTGGTTGACATATAAAGAAGTAGTGTATTTTTCTATGTTGGTAGTCTTAAGACTGGTGGATTAGCCAAGTAGATATTAATCTTTACAGCTGCTATCTAAAAATATTCATCCTATTGAAATTTTACCCATTTATTTAAAAGATGAGTAAATGGGTGGCACTTATCTACCAATTAAGAAATGAGCCTGCATATAGACTGGATCTTTCTTTGTAAGCTTCGTAGTAGTTTAAGATTGTTTGGTGGAGGCATTTCCATAATAACCTTGACTTTTTTAGGGTTGACTTCAATTCCCCATTATCATATAATGAACCCTAAAAATTTCCCTAATGTGACTTTTAAGATACATTTCATAGGATTCAATTAGACTTTATATTCATGAATCCCCACAAAGATTCTTCATAGAACGTCAAGATGTCCAGCTCTTGTTCATGTTTTTACTAGTATATCATCAACATATTCCTCTAAAATTTCATTCATCATGTCATGGAATATGGAAGTCATTGCACGTTGATATTTTGCTTCAGCATTCTTCAAGCCAAATGGCATGACTTGGTAATAAAATGTCCCCCATGGAGTGGTGAATGTAATCTTGTGTTGGTCTTCAGGAGCTATCATGATCTGATTGTAACTATAAAATCCATACATTAAGGATAACATATTTTATGATATAGTTGAGTCAATTATCATGTCAATATTAGATAGAAGAAAATCATCTTTAGGGCATGCTTTGTTGATATCCAAAAAATTAGTACAAATACATATACCTAGGGTTTTTTTACTTATTGGGACTATGTTGAAAACCCATTCAAAGTAATCTAGTGGTCTAATAAAATTAGCCCCTAAATTTTTTTCTAATTTAGCTTTAACCAGTAGGGCAATGTGTGGATACATCTTTCTCGATTCTTTCTTGACTAGTTTGGCATCAAGACGGATAGCAAGGTGATGCATAACCAAATCAGGGTCCAAGCCTAGTATTTTAGAGTATGCCCATGCAAATATGTCTATATAATCCTTAAGAATGGATATAATATGCTCATGTTCTGCTTCAATAAGGAAAGCTCCAAGATAAACAATTTTGAGATCCTCATAGGTTCCCAAGTTCACTTCTATTATGTTTTCCACAAGAAGTGTGGATCCATCTTCTATAATTATAGGCAAAGTATGGTCATGATCATCTTATTCTACCATATCTTCTTTTTGTTCCTCCCAAAGATCTAGATAGTATGAAGAATCAAAATCTACCATCTCAGGTAAAGGCTAAGTAACAAAAACCTCTAGAAACTCAAGAGTAAGATGCTCAAACATTTGATGTTGTTCTAAATAAATTCTTATACTGGCTATGGAACTTGGCCTAGATGGACCTTCTATGTCCTGAGGGGATGAGCAAACTTTTCCACCTAGGAACATCTAAAATAGGTTTTCACTCGAAGGCTTGTCTTTTTTTTACTTTTTCCTTGATTGATGAGTGCTTCAAAGAGGTTTTCACCCAAAGATCTCAATGTTTGTTCTTTATTATTACCAAGAAATTTTACTTGCTCTCTAAAGTAGGCAAAAGGATCCAAAAATCCCTATTTGTTATCGCCAATAGGTAATCCATCTCATAGGCCCATGTATTCTACAATTGATTCTTCATTTTGAAACTCATCAAGGTGTATGACCAAATTTTTTTGGTCTCAATTTATGAGTTTAGGATGGTAAAGGCATAGGGAATAATGAGGGTGTTCTTCAAGATGGGAAGGTCCAATGGCAAAGATATAATTTCCTACTTCAGGAAGGGAATCACCACTAGGATGGGTTCTTGCTTCATGATGGGAAGCTCCAATGGGTGTTATGGTTACTATAGTATTTGAATCAAATAAATCTAAGTTAGCAATCTCTTCAAAAAGGCTATAATGGGATGTTGTGTCACTGGTAGGAGTCTCATCGCTAGTCATTTTAGAAGAGTCACTATCAAAATTCATGAGGTCATGCTCTGGTGGTATAAATCTAAGATTCCAATTGATAACTCTAGCTGATAAAGGCTCCAGGATTCCTTGTACTTGTGGGCTAAAGCCTTTCCCTATATAGTCAAGATGATCCATTATCTGGTTAGGGATAGGATACTTTAGATTTTTAAAGTAATTAGTAATGCCTTTAAAATATAACCAATCTCCCTTGATAAAAGCCTCTCGATCTTTCTTTGGTGCGATTGTAGGTACAAAAACCATAGGTGGTTTTTGTTGTTTCTTCTTTGGTTGCCAAATCTGGTTAGGTCCATTAAGGGTCTTGAATGTTTTTGGTTTTCCAAATGATTTATGGGATTTAGGTAATTTTTCAATATGGAGGACATCCTCAAGATGGTATGTGTAAATACCCACGTCTTTAATAACAACTTGTTTTACAAGAGCTACAGGAAATGGATTAGCCGAAGTGGAAGCTAGATCACTAGGGTCGATATAATTAGACAGAGATGGATGGGAAATGATGGCTTTGTTCTTTTTTGTAATGAACTAAGAACCTAGGAAATAATTATAATTATGAAACTTAGCTTCAATATGTTTGTAATATCGATATGGTTGTTGATCAATGGGAATAGTAACCTCGATCCCATCATGTGGAAATTTAAAGCATTGGTGAATAGTAGATGGGACTACCTATACTTCATGAATCTAGGGATGACCAAGAAGTATGTTATAAAGAATTATAATATCCATAATATGTAATAATGTGTGATGATAAATGGACCCAACCATGACTAGCAACCAAATTTTACCTAAAGACTCCCTCTCAATGTTGTCATAATCCTTGATTGTAATAGTCTCTAGCTGAATGTCCTTATCCATGTAGCCCAATCATCATACCAACTTGAGAGATATGATGTTTAGCCTTGAAACATTATCTATAAGAACCTATTTGATCTTACGATCAATAATTATTATCTCTATGTACAATGGGTTATTATGGTTTGGGCCAAGATTGGACATGTCTTTTTGATCAAATGTGATTTGCCAAAATGAAGACAAATGTCTAACTAGGCTCTAGAACTGATCAGGGTTAATATCATTAGGCATAATATATTATTTCAAAAGGTTATTCATAATAGTTTTATGGACATTAGATGTCCATAAGAGTTCTAATATAGAAATCTGTGTAAGGGTTTTATTCAATTGGTTCGCTAAACTATAAGGCTTTTCAATTGTGGATTGAGGTAGTTTAGTCTTTGTTGTTATAGTATTCATCTTTGGAACCATCAACATAATGTTCTCATTGAGTTTCATGGAAGAAGTGGGTGAAGGGCCCTAGATGGTAACTTATGGACATCTAGTTGTGACTGCATAACATAGATGTGGTAAGGAGTCATTATAATTAGAAGAGGAAGATAAAGGGCCTTAAATGATGACTCATGGGCATCTAGCTGTATTTATATAGTTTTGAGTTGACAAGGACCCTTTATAATTATAAGAAGGGTGTTATTATTTATAACTAATAACCCATGCAAATGAAGTTACAACATCATTATGAGAACTCGACACGGTATTACTAGGGGGAGAGAGCGTTGACCCTATAATGATGGGTTCTATGCGATGAGGAATATGAGATTGTCCACGTGGATTTATAGTAATAATGCAAACTTGGGTAGCTAAATTATACCCCACAATATTTTTATAATCATAAGGCATTTTTTTATAGGCCACATTATTAGTATGGGCATTATGATCCCTATTATGCTCATTAAAATTTTGACCCTGATGTTAGTTCTAATTTTGCCTTTGTCCTTGATTATGAACTTGGTTTTGATTATTTCTTGGTTGTGGTGGATTATGTCAAGGAAAGGGGTCTTTGTAGATTCCCATATCCTATTTTGTGTCTTGATTAGGGTCCAACTTAATTTCTAGTTCACCACTTTCAATAAAGTCCTCAATAATATGTCGTAATTGGATGTAACAATATGCACTGTGACCAACAACACAATGGAAGTTACACGATTCATTCTCTTTGTACCAATTTGGTTTTGGTCGATCTTGAAGAAATGGCCTTGATACTGGCCATACAATCAAATTTTCCAAAATGAGCTTTTATAACACCATTTCAACCAATTATCCTAACTTAATAAAGACTTTGAAATTGTTACAAAATGTCCTTCATGGAGGTTGTCTTTACAAAGTAGGTGGTGGATTTGGGGGAGTTAATTATACATTTGGGGGAGGTGTAGCCTACACCATTTATGTGTGCCTTATTTTATTCACCCCATTTTCAACCATGTTATTATTTTTGATAAATCCCTTAGGCTTATCTTATGTAACGGTGATTTAGTCTAATTAGATGCTTGACCCTCTGTGAAAATCTTGACAAGGCCTTTAGCAATAAGAGCCTTTTCAATCTGCACTCCTTTATTGATAATTTATTCAAATGAGTTAGCACAAGTTAACCATATATTATGTGCAACTTCAAGATGTAGGTTTGTGCAAATATATCAACCAACTATTTATCTGGCAAGTTATGTTGAAAGCGGTTGCCAATGCTCTCCACCTTTACAGGTATGCAACAAAACTATCACCATCACATTGTTTGGCTTTACACAAGTCAACAACAATCAATTCATATTCTATGTTATATGAGAAATGGTTAAATTTTTTTTATGATACGTCATTCTAATCTGCAACTGATCCTTTGGCTAGTTTAAGTAGCCAATCTAAGGCCTATCTTATTAAACTTCATGGAAATAGTTGAAGCAAGTACTCACTACTATAAGCAACCTCTTGACATAAGATACAGAATGCATGTATGTGCTCACATGGATCTCCCTTTCCTTTATATTTATCAAATTTGGGTGCCTCAAAATGAGGTAGAAAGGTGCTTTGAAGAATATATAAATCAAATGGATATGGACATATCTCATCAAATTTGTACTTTTTAACTCTATTATTTGTCTCTAATCTCTGAACAATTTCCTTCATAGATTTCTAATCTTGCATGTTTGGTGCATTTGTGGATTGGATAAGATGATGTTGGGGTGGTATGTACCCATGGTTTCATTGTTATTGGGGTGGAATGTGTCCTTGGTTTTGTTGTTTTTGGGGTGGAATGTGCCCCTAGTTTTGTGTGGATCTCCATGCTTCGGTTATGATTTGATCTTTGAGTTGAGAAAATAGGTCATTAATTCTTGGATTGTAAAATATTCCCTAAATTTGGTTGTTTAGTACCTTGTTTATTTGTGATAGTTTTGTGTTTGTTTACCAATTTTGTGTTGGTTGGAATGAACTAGCCAAATTGTCTTGAGTGATTTCCTTAATTCAAACTGAATGTTTGGGTCTCTAATTTTTTAAAGTAAAAATAGGTTCTTGATGATTAAATAATGTATTCTCTATGTCAAATGGAACATTTTTTAAGATTTCTTGTGACTTAGGTTACCTTGATCCCCTATGGTTATGTTTTCATCAAATATTTGTTGCATACCTTCAACCACATTTCCCTATTCTTTTGAAGCATCATTGTGAATTGAAATGGAAACTAATGAGTTAATTAAGTCTATAACAAGTTGATCTACATATTATTGACTTATTATCTTGATCTTGGCTGAAGATCCAGATTTGTGGGTTTAGACTCTGTTTGTATTTCCTTTCCTTTATTAGAAGAAGAAGGTGTGTCTATTTGTGCAAAAGATTGCTCTTGTTGTCATTATTCTCCTTCTCTCACTAAGGTATGAAATTTTTTTGTAGGAAATTTTGAGAGTAGTCTAGCACCTAATTTTATCAACCTAAGAAGTGTTTCATCTTGATCTCCTTAGGGTTGATATTTATTGTAATCATCTTGGATCCTACTATCTCGGGGATGTCATAAAAAACAATGGGGTTATCTTGACCATCATAATATTTCTCATCCTCATAGTTAAGGCCATAAGAGGCCCTACTACGAGTGAACCTTTGAGTCACATCTAAAAAGAGTAGTTCTCTGTGCTTGACTAGATTTGGATCAATGTTTTTGCAAATACTCAAACAAAGTATGCTTTGGTTCTCTTCAAAAAAAATAAATAAGGTATCAAACAAACTATAAAGGAGGTTGGCTTAGAACCACACATAATTAAAAAATTTGGTTCATGAATTTACTCAAATTTTGGTGAAGCTGAAATCATATAGATTGGAAGAGGGTAAGGTAGCTCAAAGACCCAAGGTGAACACTAGTACACCAAAGCTTAGATCTTTGTGATATGCATATACCATAAAAGCTAGTTTCAACTTCAATGAGTTGACCCTATAAAATTACAGGAAAGCTCTCCAGATTATGAATAAGAAAAAATAAACTAAGAAACTCAAGATATAAAAACATGCATGAATTATTAAGTATAAAACTAGGGCTAAATGGATGGTACAATGTCACCACATGGTTCTAGTAGGATAAAATATGTTCTGGGACACAAAGCATGAGAGATACGCAAGATGACTTGAATCCACCAAGATGATAATGTGATTTTGAGTCTATTAAATGACCCTTAATTCAAATGGAAAATTGAACCTAAGTTAGAATAAGTTTAGTGTACAAATGGTGAACCCAATTTAACACACCAACCCTTAAAACTCAGAATGGTTCAATTTCACATAGGAATTATAAATGAGGGACTTAAAAAAAATTAGTAAAATATCTAGACATATAATTCCTAACACCTTTTATGTTGAAATTGTCAATCGTATTCAAATTGCACTCAAATGCAAATTTTAGGCTAAAATCCATAAAACATCCTAAATGGTTCAAAATTGCCATTTACAAGTGCCAATTTAGGTCAAAGTATCCCTAAATGGGGCAATGCAATTTATGGGCCAGCTAACTTTGATCAATTCATTTTGAGTCAAAATGATGATTTCACCTTTTTGTGCTCTAGATCACTCTTTTCTTCTAATTCATTAGTACACATCACGTACCTTAATTATTTTATGTTGGAAACATTCTAAATGGGAATACAGTTCCAATGTATCTAACGTTACCTTATAATTATTCTCAAGTCAAATTATGACTTAGTAATATGACTTTCTAAGCATTTTGATTAATTGAGGTCCAATTTCCAAATAATTGGACAAATGTTGAGTAACCTTGTTTAAGGCTAATTAATCCAAATCAAGAGCTTAAGTGGATTTTCCATAAGAGTTGTTGAATATTTTTTTTTGGAAATTGATTTCTATTAATTGCATCATCAGGTGACATCATTTCTTGGAAAGACATCCCTAGGCCATAAATGCCACAAATATCAAGACTATGGGTCTCTCATGCCTCATAATGACCCTTCATGCCTCTTAAATGCCCCTTTTTCCAAAGTAATGATGAAAATAATTATGGATTTAATTCTAAATATTGAATTAATCCTAAACCACACATCTTCATCTCAAGATGGATGGTTCAGGTTTATTATGAGCAATCTTGAAAATCTATAAATGGAGAGGCCATGGACATCATTTTTAAGCATGATTTGTGCAAAGTTATTATGTTGAATTGTCTTCATAATCCTTTGAATTTGAACATTGATTTTAGTTACAAGCTTCATTGATAGGCTAGTTTAGTGATTCCAAATCATGAGCCTAGGTTTTGTGGAGAGTTCTTGAGATATTGGAGGAGTTGGCCACCATTGTTATTGAAGACAAGAGCTCTTGATCAAGCGAGAACATGCTTTTGAGCCACATTGGTATGGTGAATCCATTTGGGAAGGTAATATGATGTTGCTTTCTTTTATTTGTTTATTGTTATCCTTTATAATTCCCACATGAATAGATAGGCTTAATTTGGTTTGGTCTTATGCATTATTCTTTTGATTTATTACAGTAATGTTTAACTAATCATGTTATGTAATTCTCTCTATATTTTAGCATGCCTAGTGAGACTCTAAACCATAAATTTGCTCACAAAACCTCTACAAGCAACCTAATAACTATTGTCATGTAGGCTTTTGAAGTATGGAAGCAAAGAAAGCAAAAAAATTGAGCAAAAATGTCCATTTTTATAAACGATAGTTTTATTCTCAGGATGGCCCAACTTAGCTCTAGTTTGGCCTGACTTAGCTATGATTTAACCTAAATTAGCTTGAGTCACCTCTGGATCAACCTGACTCACCTTTGGCTCACCCTGACTTGGCTCTTAGTTTGATTCAGCTCTGGCTTACTCTAACTCAAATTTAGCTCACCCCAACTCAGCTCTAGCTTGCCCTGACTTAGCTCTAACTCAGCCTGACTTGGCTCTAGCTCACCCTAACTTAGCTCTAGCTCACCTTGACATACCTTTGGTTCAGCCTAACTCACCTCTGGCTCACCTTGACTCACCTATCTAACCTAGCTCACCTATCATCCCAACTCACCTATCAACCTGACTCACCTGTCAACCCAACTTGCTTGTCCAACCTAGCTCGCCTGTCAACCTAACTCGAATGTCAATCCAAGAGATCATTTTTCAAAATTCCTTATCTCATCCTCTAAAGTGCTTTAAATTAGGTAGTCTTAATCTTATTTTTGTAGGTTGAAAGGATGGTTTAGAAGTTAATGTGGGTGTTTTAACTAATCATACACTTTAATTTAGATTTTTAAAAAGAACTTGGTTAAAATTATTCACACTTCAAATTTGGTGCCTAAAATGAATCTTTATCATGTTAAGTCTTAAACAATTCAAACTTTGGGTTTAAAATGAACATAGGTGCTTATTGTTTCATTTAATATTTTTTATTATAATTTTCACATGTTTTTAAAACTTAAGACCAAGGGGTCAAAAGAACACCACTCAATCTTTCAAATTGATGCTTAAAAATGAACTCATCTTTCCAAGTTTTTGCATTCAATAGTTATGTGAACTAATTTTTGTCTGGCAAAGAGAGGGATGCCACATGTATGCTCTTCCACTTATCCCCTTTAGGGAACCCTTGGAATCAAAAACTCCCATCCTTAATGAAAAAAAACTAGTCTAAGGTTTAGAAAGAATGTCATCTAAAGCACTCCCCAAAAACTCGTAATAGTTTGGGCGATCTTGAAAATGACCCTAAAATATTTTTCTTGTCTTTTATTTCATTTCATCTTGGATTGTGAGGGGGACTTCATTACCTCCCTTGAGTTCTTTATGTAATCTTTGACACGAGGTTTCACCTCCTAGCACTGACTTCAATCACTCCTACTAGGATCAGAGGTTTGAGTAGTTAAACCACCTTCTAGTGATGAAGTTACACATGCGATGTATCTGCACTTTGGATATGACACTACACTGAGCGAATAATACGATGTAATGGTTTTTAAAAGGACTATACCTTTTTGCAATAATCTAAGTGTTGTAGATACCTAATTACATTCTTTTATTTTGCATCATGACATGAAAGTCATTGTGCAATTGATTCCCTTAGAAACGATCAAAAATCTATTAGTTTTAGTCAACCCCATATTGTCATACCCTTGCTAGGATCTGGATGATTATACTTAGTATACTTTGGTCATTTATCTTACTTGGAATTTTTGAAACTAAAACATGTTTGTTTGTTTATAAACCATGTCCAAATTAATTTATCTGTATGCCACTCTTTTGATTAAAGAGGCATTATGTTGTTCATTTTACACCACACTTGTGCTTTGAACTTTTTGCCAAACATGTTTGTGTGTGTTCTAATTGGACCTAATTTATGTGTCATCATGATATCCACTTTTGTCTAGTTTATTTGGTCCAATCCTAGTCTTCAACATTACAATTTTAATTAACCTTGTCATGTTTGGATCTAAACATTGATTGATTTCTATTTAGGCCTCAATTCATGGGGTTGGTACACAGATATTTTTATTTTGGGTTGCATAACTTTGGTTACATGGTTATCCAATTTTGAACACTATTGATTTTTTGTTTGTTCATTTGGTTAAACCTTTTTATCTTTTTGAACATCACTTTTTAGAGTTTGCAGAACTCTAAGCCTTTTGTTTTCAGAGCTTTCTTCATTAAATGTGGATATGTATAGTTACACTTATGGTGGAGTTATAGATAATCCAACTTATAATAGAATGGCCACACAAAATGACTTTTATAACCTTATTCAAGACCCCTATGGTGATAATATGGTTTGTGAGAAATATTTCTATCCACCTCACAAAAATGAGTCATGGAAACATAGTCAAGATACAACTTAAGATCCAACTTATGATCCAACTCAAGACTGGAATAAATGGGTTTATCAAGAAGACTTGGATGTTTTGGCTTGTGTGAGTAATCAAACTCCATAACGTACCAGGATCACCATATTAGGACCTCCTCCTTTGGTTCACATGAGTAACCAAACTCAGAAGTGTCAAGTTGTTACCATTTTAAGACCTCCTCCTTTGGTTTGCACAAGTAACCAAACTAAGAAGCATCAATAATTACCATTTTAAGACCTCCTCCTTTGGTTTGCATAAATAACTAAAATAAGAAGCATCTAATTATTACCATTCATGGCCCATCACTAATTTTTGATGAACCTACTATTGAAGAACCTCCATTTGATGAACCAGTTGTGTTTGATCCCTTCTTCAATAGTCTAATTTTTGGAGAGTCCATTATTGAACCACAAACCATTTCTCCCACTAAATCAAATGTTCCCCACTTTATAAATTTTGTGTCAATCTTTGATCCAAAACAAGAACCATTACCTCTTCAAGAGCCATCTTATGAGGATCAAAATGTGTTCAAAATTGATTTTTTGTAACTAATTGTGAACCAAAACCAAAATGCTATTGTTAAAACACCCATTTGTGATAATTCAACCTGTGATAAGTTACCTATTCATATTTTACCTATTTTTAAATAGCCTCATCTCCTTGACAAGATAGTCTTTGCAGAGTTGTGTCTTGATATTTTCCCACTCATTGAGGAGTCTCACTTTGAAAAACACAATTTTTTTTATACACCCCTTGAGTGGTACCCTCTCTTTGATGGGATTCACTTAGATGATCTAGTCTATGTTGAACCCTTCTTAGATGAACTACTTTTTATTGAGCCCATTACATCATCACAGGCCATTAATTATCAAACATTCAACATTCAATAGAACATTATCAAAATAACCATATCAGATGAAGAATCAGAATTAGATTTAGGTTCAATTTTTGAACTGACATTGAATTTAGCATCAAAAATAAAATCAACATTAGTTGTGACATTGGATTTAGAGTCCCTTGCTTAAAATTCAGATTCATCAATAGATTATAGTCATGGTTGTTACAACATTGGTTACAATTGCCTTATGGATCAATTTGAATATATTTTTGATCCTTCTAAAGTTTTAGAGGATGATTACTTTAGTATTGACATAAGTTCTAGTATTTACTACAAGGATTGTGTTTTCTTTCATCATCCCAAAATTATTTCCACCCAACATACCCATTAAATTGACATTCTACCTCCCACAAATGTCAATTAGGACTGACAAAATCACACTTTGTTGAACTACATCCATGGTAACATATCATTTGTAGAATTTCAATGGGGTCAAGACCAAATTCATGTAGAAAAAGAACAATATCCTAGTGAAACCTTTTTATAGGTGCTAGGGGATGATCAAAGAACAAACTCAGCATCTCTTAGTGAAACCTTTTTGAAGGCACTAGAAGACAATCAAAGTCAAATTTTAACATCTCTTAGTGAAACCTTCTTAAAGGCATTATGGATGATCAAAACAAATTCATTAGTGAAAACCTCATCAAGGTGCCAATAGCTAAGCACAAAAGTTCTTCACTGCTTACTAAAGATATTATTCAAGATCAAATCAAAATAACTTCCAATCTACAGTATAATTAGATGGTAGCTACTCTCAAGATCAAGTAAAAGAGCAATATGGTGATCTTACTGAGAACATCTTTAGAGGTCTTCAGCCCTACCATAACTTAAATTATATTGAATCTGATATCAACAACATTATGTGTGACTAAAAGTCCTAACATTCATTTATTTCCCATTCATTATACATTCCATTATCACCCACCTATTTATTATCCACTTATATCATTTCTCACTGGCAGCACATTCCTTTATAGAGGCTACAAATATATATTGTCTCAACATTTGAAAGAATCAGAATCGATTGCCAATGAAGATCAAAAACACATTATTGAGATCTAGATCAGCAGCAAGGTCTTAACAGAGTAGTTGTTTTGAAATGGAATTGGATAACAAATTTAATAACTAATCATTTCTATTTTCTCACATATTGATTAGGACATGCATCTCCCTATTAGCAAGAGCAATAGAACCATTTTCACTTTCCCAATTACCATTTTTTATTACCATGCCTCATCTTTTGGGGGTAACCCTATAGACCCTTTTTGGGAATTATTATACCATTGTAATCCATAAACCATGTTATTTAAAATACATTGACTTGAGGTCATTTAGGACTATGTATTCAGTGCTCAAGTTCTATTGAGGTAAGTTTGGTCACCTTATTTACACTCTCACCATTTTGTGAGCAATTATTCTAAGTTTGAACACTCTCACCATTTTGTGAGCAACCTAAGCCTCACTCTCACCAATTTGAGAGAATGGGCCATTGCAGATAGCTTAGCTATTTTATTGAAACATCTATTCTCGAATGTGCATCTTTTTAACTAGATGGCCCACCTTGTGCATATTTTATCCTTAAAAACACTAAAAACATTGGAAATACTTTGAAAATACTAAAAACATCAGAATATAATCCACAAAAGAACAAAAACATTGTCTCATAATTCTGTACATTTATACATTCATGTCCTACCTTGCTACACTCTTGCCATTTTACAAGCAAAGAAACACTAGTTTATCTTGTTCCATGCACTTGCCATTTTGCAAGATCATTATTTCTCATCCCATCAGCTTGTTGTTTACAAGACCATTCTCATTTTTTTTTCTTATCTTCCATTTCTTCTAAAACATTAATCATGCTGGTCTGATCATCATTTTTTCTTCTATCGAATTTCTTGGGAGAAATACATTTGGCTTGAAGTTCATGTTGGAATATGAGTCAATGGAACTATGTAGGCAACATCCACTTGTCTTGTACATCTAGAGTCAGCTCGACCAACCCTTTCTTTTCTTTGCTTCCCTTATTTTTTCTATCATTTTTCCTCTTTAAATAGAGAACAAATTTTGTGTCATTATTCTTTGTTATGTTGTGGTGGAAAGTAACGCCTCTACCACACATGCATGAACATTTTTCAATAAATTGCACTAGCTTGGTTTTTTGTTTGTGTGTGTTTATTTGTGTTTTCTTGGTGTTTTCACACACCTCCTTTTATTTCTTCTCCTTTTATATTTTTATTACTTCTTGTCTCATCTTGGTCTTGTGTTTCCCTGTATGTTTTTGCTTATCATTTTTTTGTTTTAGAACATCTTGATGATTCACATGGATCTTGATTATTTATATCTTGACCCTATGTTATTAATTTGTTCTTGGACCTTTTTATTTATTTGATTGTTGTTGGTGTCTTGTTTTTCTATTTGATTTTGCTTTTCTCTTTTGTGTTCAAGAATGTCTTGATGGTCCACATGAATCTTAATTATTTATATCTTGGTCTCATGTCGTTAAGATGTTCTTGCTTTTTATTTTTAAACATTTTTGTTCTTACTTAAGTCTTGATTGATCATATTTTGATTTTAAGTTAGGTTCATTTATGTTTATCTTTTTCTTTGTCTTTTTTTTGTTTAAATGTAAATAGTTGTAACTCTAGTTTTGGTCATTATTTTACCATTATCCTTAGTTATAGGTATTCACATTTGAACTAGCTCAATGCAATTAGAATATTATGTCATTCTAAGTTATTCATACTTGTGATGCCTAATTTTTTTTACTATAGCAAGAACTTTGTGCTTAGGTCTCAAATTCATAACGTCAACATAGCTCTGATGAATGATTCTCAAGAACACTTTGCATAATCTAGGCTCATGATATGGAATTAATCATCTAGGTAACATGCATTTTATCACCTTGACTCTATGCTTATATGTGCATCTCTTTGCATACATTGTGAGTCTAATCAATTATTTTTCAATTTTCATCACTCCTCGTTTCATTCTATCCCAAACTTAGGTGAACTATATTAGCCTAGAGTTCAGGTTGGAACACAAGTCCATAGAACTATGTAGGTAACATCCACTTGTCTAGCACATTTAGAGTTAGCTCATTTATCTTTCATTCTTATTTTCATCTCTTTCATCACTTTGTGCATTCTCATATACTAAGTTTTATGTATATTTCTAAGCCATTCCACCCTTGCATGTATGTTTGTGCCCACTCACTTTAACCTATATTTTGGGTTATATCTTTGAGCTATTTTTCTTGAAAATTACCCATGAGAGGGTGTAACATCTGAACAATGTCAGAATCAAATCAGCTCTATAGGGGCAAACCATTATTTATCTTTATCAATGATCAAAATTGGCCCTATTGGGGCAAACTATTTTATGAACAATCATATTTGCTCTACTGGGACACCTCTTATTATCTTCTCTTTAGAGACCCCATTCTAGTGGTGTTTCCTTTCTTGAAGTAATGGGTTCTCTCTTTTCTTCTAATTCCAAGATCTCCACACTAATGCCCATGATGGCAATATTTTAGTCTGTAACTTGTCTCAAGTTTGATCAATGTCATAAGCACACAAAGTGTACTCTCAAATTGGGTATGTTTAAAGTGTATCCCTTACATTTATGGATTGTCTCTTTGGGGCCTATTATACCTCTAATTATATTTTTATCATTGATGGTAATCACGTGTGCAAGCATTAGCTCATTTGGATGTGATCTATTCCATGGGTTAATCTCTCACTTTCTCTCTCTTTTCAAGAGTCCATCCTTCTCTTTCATCCTAGTATGTCTTCTCGAGGGGGAATCATGTGTCTGTTCCAATTTCTTCTTCAAAACTCTTTTCTTTGAAAAGAAGTTGCTTCATCTAAATGTCTCGCTATGCCTTCTCAAATAGGGGCAAACTGTAGACATCTAATTCCTAACACCTTTTGTGTTAAAATCATCAATCTTACTTGAATTATACTCAAATGCACATTTTAGGCTAAAATCCATAAAACACCCTAAATAGTTTGAACTTGTCATTTACAAGTGCTAATTTAGGTCAAAGTATCCCTAAATGGGGTAATGTAATTTATGGGTCAGCTAACTTTGATCAATTCATTTTGAGTCAAAATGATGATTTCACCTTTTTATGCTCTAGATCACTCTTTTATTTTAATTCATTAGTACATGTAATGTACCTTTGTTATTTTATATTGGCAACATCCTAAATGGTAATATGGTTCCAACACATCTAATGTCATCTTTCAATTCTTCCTAAGTCAAATTATGACTCAGTAATATGACTTTCTAACCATTTTGATTAATTGAGGGCTAATTTCCAAATAATTATACAAATGTTGATTAACCTTATTTAAGTCTAATTAATCCAATTCAAGATCTTAATTAGATTTTCCATGAGAGTTGTTGAATATTTATTTTTGGAAATTGATTTCTATTAACTGCATCATCAGGTGCATCATTTATGTTAGGTTGTGGAGCTAAAAGCTTCACTGATGCAAACATGGAGGAGGTTGTTGGGTTGCTGAGTTGTAGAGTGAGTTGCAGAGGAAACGATGTCGGTTAGGCCAATCGACGTCGGTCAGATCACATTGCAAAAGCAATTGACGTCGGTTATGAGTTGGCCGACATCAATCAGGAAGAAACTGACATCGATAACTTGTGTGTGCATGCAGTTTGCATGCGGGTTTTGGACTAGTCTATTTTTGGACAGCCAGTTTGCATGTAAAGACTATTTTTGGTCTTGAGTTGCGAGTCTAATTATTGTAATTAAGAAAGTCTAATTATTGTATGCATGAGATCTATATAATAAACTCATGGGCTATATTGTAAAATTGTACTAGAGTGAGAGAGCAAGAGTGCTAGAAAGCCATTGTGCTTGTAGAGAGAGCAAGAGTAGCTCCTCCTAGTTCTAAAGGGGTGCCGAGTGTGTATGATTAGGGAGAGTTGCAAGTTGTGCAAGTTCTGGTAGAAGATCCATTGGGGCACTAGTTGAAGAATCATAAGGACTTGGTGAGGCAAGGGCAAGGGTTCTTCAGGGTGTAGAGACATCTACATGGTAAGTAAGGTCTGGTGATTTATAGGTTGATGCAAGAGTAGGGAGATCTACTTGGAATATGGTTGTGTACTTGGTGTACTAGCAGCATTGTTACTGACTAGTGGAGGTGAACAATAACTCTTTGTTTGAGTTGATTGTTGTGACCATTTTTTGTAGGAGAGTGAACTCTTGATTGAGAATTACTGAGAGCCCTTGAGGTGTGGGAAGCCTTATAGAGGTGTGAGAAGAAGTGGCATCTTCTTTATTGTATTTTCTTTCTGGATGAGTATTAATACAAGATTGTGTATTGTCTCTCATATTCTGTGTTGTTTCATATTTCTAGTTACTTACCATTCCAGTTAAATTTTGTGTTTAGTTGTTAATACAAAGGTAATCAAGTGTGCCCTTAGTGGGCAGTAGGATCCTGACAGTTGGTATCAGAGCCAGGTTAACCAGGTTGGTACCAATCTTGATAGTTGGTATCAGAGTGTGGTTAAGTACACTAACAGGTGGTCAGAGTGTGTTAAGTGTTTTGTTGATTACAGGGCACTCTCAAGGGTTTCAAATTGAGTGGGAGTATATCAATGGCAGAAGAAATTAAGCTACGAATGGAGAAACTGAATAGCACGAATGGTCTGATTGATGGAAAGAAAGAGCAGGTAAAGAAAGATTTTTGGTTGGTAGCAGATTAGCATGAAGAAGTAGATGTTGTAGGTGTTGTTGCATAAGTTGCTCTAGATAAAGTAGAATCTTGGATTATAGATTTTGTTGCCTCTTTCCATGCAGCCTGAAATAGAGCATCTTTTCATGGGTACGTCTAGGGAGACTTTGGAAATATTTATTTAGGGGTTGGTGAGCCTTGTCAAATTGTGGGCAAAGGGGAAGTGAAGCTAAAATTGTAGACGGGTAACACACGGGTGTTGAAGGAGGTCATGCAGGTCCTAGTCTTGGAGATGAGTCTAATTTCTTCAGGAAAGTTGGGTGATGAGAGATGCATAGTAACTCTCATAGTGGATGCACTTGAATTAGATGGTGGTAAGAAAGTAGGTATCCTTTATCAATCTACTTATATTACTGATTCACCTTCTGTTGTAGAGATGTGGCTTTGTAGCCTTGGTCACATGTGTAAGAAGGAAATGCATGTTCTTAAGTGGAAGACAAATGTTTTTGATAAACTTAAGAACTGGAAAGCCTTGGTGTTCATGGAGGAGATGATGGACAGAGATCAACTAAGGGGACTAAATTATTTTGAGCAGGGCTATGTTGATTTGGACAAGGTTTTGATCCAAGTGAGCTCACGGGTAAAAAGATCATCACTCATAGGGGAACACAGGTACCAATGTCAGTCAGGAAAAACTGACGTTAAATAGATAGGTACCAATGTTGGTCATGTGTAGACCAGTAGAGTCGATAGTGTCAGGTAGGTGGGAACTGACGCTGATCAGGGGGAACCGATGTCGGCAATCAGGGTCAGTTGCAGGGAACTGACGTCAGTTGCGTACAAATTGGGAGATGGCCGAGATCGGTCACTAGAATGAATGTTGGGAGGACAGGAAGCTGTTAAGGGGTCTCAAACACCCATGTGGAGGACTAAACGATAAGTGAACCTCATATTCATTATTCACCTTCTTTATACTACTTATTGCTCACTGATGGTCAAGAACCAAGAAGATGTGAAGAGGCAATGCAGGTAGAATCCAGGAAATAATGGGAGCATGGCATGAATTCTTTGGAAGAGAACCAAGTGAGAGTTTTGGTAGAGTTGCTAGCTGGGATAAAAGCACTGACAGATGAATGGATTCCCAGGTTAGAGAAGAGAGTGGATGGACATGTGAGACGAAAGGCCAGGGTATATGGTCTTGAGCAAGCTGCAGGGCAATGGAGGTTTGACGGGTGTATGACAGAGGATGGATTTAGTCAAGGTCAATGTAACCCATTGTGTTTTCTTTACTAGGTGGATGATGATTGCAACATTATCTTGTTACTATTGTGTGGTTGCTTGTTGCAGGGTTACACATGTAGGGATTTTTTGAGCTAAAGGTAAATTAATTCAGAGGTATGTCATGAAGAATTTGGGAGCAATGAAATTCTTTAGCATAAGAGACATGGAAGATCACAGGTTGATTTTGTCTCTAGTGGGAGTTGATGTGAAGAAGGTGTTGGTGGGGTTCAATACGTAGGATGTAAAACTAGTAAGCACACCAAGGGCTAGATAGTTCAAGCTGAGCTTAGAACAATGTTTGAAATCACATGAGGTCTGGTGTAGACCTGAGTTTTCCCAAGTAGTGGGAGTTGTTAGAGAGTTTGGAGACAATTCATGGAAGAAGTATTGGAGGGCAGTTCAATGGATTCTTAGGTATTTGAGAGGGACTAGCAGCAGGGATTCATGCTACACAGGGTCAAGGTCTTCACTACATGGAGTTGTAGGTTCAGATGTGGCAGGTTACTTGGATGACAAGAGGTGCACCATAGGTTGTGTGGTGGTTGGTCTTCAAGATTGAACTTGAAGAGGGATACAAGCTAAGAAATAAAATTAGATGGTGTATAGGTACAAGTACAATACAGTTGTTTATCTCCAAGTGGGAGATTGTTAGGTTGTGGAGCTAAAAGCTTCACTGATGCAAACATGGAGGAGGTTGTTGGGTTGCTGAGTTGAAGAGGAACCAACATCAGTCAGGCCAATCGACGTCAATCAGATCATAGTGCAAAAGCAACTGACGTCAGTTATGAGTCAGCCAACATCAGTCAGGAAGAAACTGACATCGGCAACCTGTGTGTGCATGTAGTTTGCATGTGGGTTCTAGACTGGTCTATTTTTGGACAGGCAGTTTGCATGTAAAGACTATTTTTGGTCTTGAGTTGTGAGTCTAATTATTGTAATTAAGAAAGTCTAATTATTGTATGCATGAGATCTATATAATAGACTCATGGGCTGTATTGTAAAATTGTACTAGAGTGAGAGAGCAAGAGTGCTAAAAATCCATTATGCTTGTAGAGAGAGCAAGAGTAGCTCCTCCTAGTTCCAAAGGGGTGTTGAGTGTGTATGATTAGGGAGAGTTCCAGGTTGTGCAAGTTCTAGTAAAAGATCCACTAGGGTATTGGTTGAAGAATCATAAGGACTTGGTGAGGCAAGGACAAGGGTTCTTCAGGGTGTAGAGATATCTACATGGTAAGTAAGGTCTGGTGATTTGCAGGTTGATGCAAGAGTAGGGAGATCTACTTGGAGTATGGTTGTGTACTTGGTGTACTAGTAGCGTTGTTACTGACTGGTGGAGGTGAACAACTCTGTGTTTGAGTTGATTGTTGTGACCATTTTTTGTAGGAGAGTGAACTCTTGATTGAGAATTACTGAGAGCCCTTGAGGTGTGGGAAGCCTTATAGAGGTGTGAGAAGAAGTGGCATCTTCTTTATTGTATTTTCTTTCTAGATGAGTATTAATACAAGATTGTGTATTGTCTCTCATATTCTATGTTGTTTCATATTTCTAGTTATTTATCATTTTGGTTAAATTCTATGTTTAGTTGCTAATACAAAGGTAATCAAGTGTGCCCTTAGTGGGCAGTAAGATCCTGACAATTTATTGGGAAGACATCCCTAGGCCATAAATTCCATAAATATCAGAATTATGTGTCTCCCATGCATCATAATGAACCTCCATGTCTCTTCAATTCCCCTTTTTCCAAAGTCATGATGAGGATAATTATGGATTTAATTCCAAATATCGAATTAATCCTCAACCACACATCTTCATCTCAAGATGGATAGTTCACAATATGGATATTTCAAGTTGATCTTGATCAATCTTGAAAATCTATAAATAGAGAGGCCATGAACATCCTTTTTAAACTTGAATAATGTGAATTTATAATGCACAATTTTTTCCACAATCCTTTGCATTTTATTATTGATTTTAGTTGCAAGCTTCATTGATAGGCAAATTAGATAGTTACATATCATGAGCCTAGGTTTTGGGGAGTGTTCTTGAGACTTGGAGTAGTTTGACACCATTGTTGATGAAGACAAGAATTCTTGATCAAGGTAGAACATGTTTTTGAGCCACTCTTAGAGAATGGATTCACTTTGGAAGGTATAGGTTTCTTGTTTTCTTTCATTATCATTAGCAATTCTCGCATGAATAGATAGGCTTAATTTGGTTTTTCTTATGCATTTTTCCTTTTATTTATTGGAATAATATTTGACTAATCATTTTATGTAATCCTCTCTACACTTTATGCATGAGGACAAAAACACATGTTGAATGATGGCCCCATAGGGAAAAATGTGCCCTACCTCAAAGGAGGTTCCATTTGGTTCTTAATGACATCATTAGGTACCTTAGAGTAAGGTCCAAGGTGGGGTATGATGTCCCACTTCAAGCCACCTCACTTCCAAACCATGTCACTTTCCATATCACCTTCCATGTCACTTTTTATGTCACATGCCATGTCATCATATATAGTGATAGTGGATCCCATAGTGAATAGTGATAGTGAATAGTACTTTTGAATATTAATTTCAAATAGCAATATGTGAATAGTGATAGGAGAATAGTGATTTGGTTATGTTAAGAGGGGTTGGTTAAGGGTTAAGAAGGTTTACGGGTTTTTATGGGTCTCGAGGCATTTAGACATTGAAAACTATAAGTGTGCGATTTTCTAGTGTCTACAATAAATTTCATGTCAAGACATATATATAAATTAGGCATGTAGTAAGAATCATCACTAATAAATGTATTCAATAATATTATGTAGTAAATGTGCATGATATTTATCATGGCAATACACAAAGGAGGAGGTACATGATATGGATCACAACACTCACAAACTTAGCAATCACAATAAGCTCAATAAGCAATGTCATTACATGACACACACAATGGAATCACATAGGATAGCACACAATATCACACATAAGGGCAAGGTCCCATAAATAAGGTACAATAAATTGCCTTGTCTTGTTGCATAAATAAGGCCAAGAGGCCATATACAATTAACAATAAATGGCTCACACACAAGGGTATAGAACTAAAAATAAGAGGTAATTAATGTCCCACACATAAGTCCAAGATGTAATAAATTATACATACACATTTTAAGTAGCCATAAATAATAAATAATAAACGACTAACCCATTATAAAACAAAACAACATCAAAAAAACATATAAGATAGTCTACACCATCCAAATATGTAAATGTCATGGCATAGTAAAATAATATATCCATGTAATAGTGTATAAAACATTACTATTGGTAAGGAATGGTAGCTCAACATGGTAAATTAAAAGGTCATAAAAATATATAACCTATAATAGTGTTGTAAGCTATGCAAAGTTATGCCCCCAACATTGGCATGGCCCCTAGGTATAGAAAGGTCTAGCATCTATGTATCCATGTATAACGTGTATCTATATGTGATGTATATCACTCAAGTATGAGATGAAATACATGTGTATATATAATAAATGATATATAATCTACCAAACATGTGATAAATAACATATGTAAATGATGAAATCCTCTTAGTGGGATCTTTGTGTAACTATCTTGTATGACTGTAGATGGATTTGTGCAATGTCAACGTCCCCTATATCCTCATGATTTCCTCCACTGCTTGAAGGGTTTTCAAATTTAAAGTCTCATTTTTGTGATGAGTATAGGTTATAGGTTGCAATAGGCTTGGGAAGTCCTAGTAGTGTGATGTCAAAGATAGTCCATGGCCTTTAGTATTGCTTCCTAGCCTCATAAATGATTGAGCAAGCAGGAGGATCCAAGCTTGAGGCTTGATCCTGGTCTTTCAAAGCTCAAAGAGCCTATGGGTTTAGGGATTTTAGGTATTTTACCTAAATTTGAAAGGCCAAAAAATGATTTGAAAAATATTTCTATGTCTTATAATTCAGACCCTTTAAGCAACACCCTTTCTTTCGCCTATGATAGTTCAATAAAAATTGTGGCAATGCTAGAATCTATTTTTTTGATTCAACCAAGGGTAAATCCTTTGAAAACCTACTTTACGAGGACAATAAAATAGTGGTGGATGTAGATAAATCTATCATGTTTGTATCCTTTGTGGTAGAGGTTATTGAAGAGGTGATGGAATGTGAAGAATGGTATTTAGAATGGGGTTTAGTTTGTAGGTTCAATAGATTCTAGTCGAGCCTTCTTGATCTCCATCAATGGATCTCTAAATCATGGTGACCTCTAATTGAAGATAGCCTAAAAATTTATCCTTGTACCAGATGGCATTTTGTTGTGGTTTTTGAGAGTCCTTTAGATTATAATAAGGTAATTCATGCTAATTCTTAGAGCTAGGTTCATCATCTCTTATTTCTATAACCCTAGTTTCCTTCCTTTAATCCTCTTGTTGATAACCTCTTTTTCAATCCCATTTAGGTATGATTTCCATATTTACCCCTTCATTTTTGGGTAGATTCTTGTCTATCAACCATTGGTCAAACCCTGGGAGATTTACTGGAAATTAGTGTTTCTACATCCAACTTCTCATGAACAACCTTTGCCCAAATTCTTGTCTGTTTGGACTTATCTCATAATATCCCAAAAGCCATTGAATTAAATCTAAATGTATGTTGATGGACTCAAACCCTTGATTATGAAAGGTTGCCTTTCAAATGCTGAAAATGTTTCAAAATAGGGCATTTGGATGCTTCTTACACTAGCTCTAAGAGAAAAGTGGATTTTTCATGGTGGAAGGATGTTAAGGAGGCTCATCTCTCAATTCATCATGTTTATGTTCCTTCTTCTACTTTTGGTGAAGTCTCAAGGAATGCAAAGTTAATGGTTGTTAATATGAGTATACCTCATCTTGTGAATCCGTTGTTGGTTTCAAAGGCTACTAGTTCAAATGAAAATGGTTTCGTAAAACTAGAAAGTAAAAAAGAAAACATGTAGAGGTGCATTGGTAGATATGTTTACTGCTCCAATCATTGATTTAAATATTATGAGTAATCAAGAATATTGGATAGTTGTTATAAGTAAGAAAAAAGGTTATCTCATTCCTAATTCCCCTTCCAGGACACTTCTCTCTTACAACAAAGTGAAAAAGGGTGAGACGTAGTTAGTTTTAATTCTCTATTTTCTGTTAATTTGGCTATTCATATTAAATTTTAAGTTTTTAACAAAAATACTTTTAGGTAGTTTGGTTTTTCTAGTGATTGGTTGGCCATATGCCTTGATGGTGTTTACTGTCAAGCCAGGCCTTTTATTGTGCTTATGATTTTTTATTTTGGCAAGGGACCTATTAAACCCCAGTATCGATAAAAAAAATTATGTAAATGATGTAAACTAACAATCACGTCATGCTCAAGTCCATATTTTTTCTTTTCTGGAGTATTTAAATGTTATTTTTTAATTTTTTTGTTATTTTTTTAATATTTGAAATTTTGACATTCATCAATATAGTCAAGGAATACCAATTATCAAGGCTTCTAAAATAAAATAATGGAAGGTATATGAACAATATATAACATGTGTTGAGACATAGTGTAAACTCATTATAATAACATAGTAATGTGGATGAATTTAAATAAATAAACATTCCCCCAATATAAATGTGGATTGCAATAATATAGCTTAATAGAATGTGTGGATATAAGGATGTCCATGCCCATAGTGGGTAAGAATCAATGTGTGTTAATTTAATATGTAAATATAAATGAATTTGGTAATTTAAGCTCAATGTAAGTTGTAGAGTGTATCGATAGTCAATATGCAAGAGTGAAAAAAATAGTATGCTACAAATAGTGTGCACTAGGATCATTATAGGATAGGTATCATAGATGTTTGGATCAAGATAATAAAAAAGAGGTAAGGTCTAAGTGAAGATAAATCCAAGGTTTAGAGAAATTATTAATGCAATACCATGTGAAAATAGAATAATAGACAAAATAAGTAATCAAACAAACATCCAAGGGATTATTTTGAAGTTAATGAATGAATTGAGCAATAGGGAATTCCCATAGAGTTATTATGTAAAATATGTAATCTCCTACTGATTTTTGTGTTAAATCACCAATTAGAATGGGATGTTTATTTTTAGGTCTTGTATCATCTTTTGAATAAATATTGTGTGTTTATTTTCTTTATCTAAATAAGTTTCCTCTCTTGAAATGGTAGCTATTGTTCGGGCCAAGATATCAATCTCGGTTGCACCTATTGGATTAGATGCACTAAGTGAGATTGGGAAAAATTGGGGGACTTATGTCCTCTCATTTTTGGAATAGAGTTGAGATAATATATGCCATGAGCTATAGGTATGGGCCTCCATTAAAGATCCTTATTATAATTGATATCCAAGCTATGTAGTGCTACCACTAGAGGTCCATTACTAGTTTTCTCACTAAATCATAGAACTTTTGCACTTCTAACTAGACCAATTTCAACATATTTAATTTTAGAGCTCTACTTTGCTTCACTTCACTATTTATAAAGAAAGGGAATATCACTTGTTCATAGATAAATATTAAAATAGAGAGAGGGTAAGGTATAAATACATTCTTATGATTATAGTGGCAATAAAAATGCTTCCAATAACAAAATGTGTTTAGCTACATTTGCACCACTATATGCTCAATTTCATCATGGCTTGGGCTTTAGTCACACAGGGAGAGAATCTAAGAAGTAAGGGAAAATTATTAATTCTAAGACTCATTTAATGAATGAACTATAAATAGCTTTTTAGTTAATTACTCACATATCCTTACAAACTTTAAATAAATCAAAAGGAATTGAATAACCTAACTAAAATAGCATACGCACATCCTAGTTAATGCATAAACTCTATATGAAATCACAAATTATAGTTCTATAACAGTAGTGTCAATAAATTAAATAATAAATAAAGTGGAATACCTTCAAAACTAGGCATATTTACATAAAAAATAAATTTTGAATTATTTTGACAATGTTTGTTTGTAAATAGAGTTAACCCTTCTAAAACACTAGATATATATATATATATATATATATATATATATATATATATATATATAAAAGAGATATATGGATCTTGCCTCCAAGAGGAATTATATTCCCCTCTTGGACATCATAGATTTGGTAAAATATAATTATGTCAAAATATTCCCCATTCCAAAATAGATAAAAAGGAATGGAATTCCATGGCCTACTAAGGAGCATCGAGGAGAGGTATGATGTGGACTACATCTTAATAGTTCTATTAGGCTCTGTTGAGCTTCCAATGATCATCCAACAAGGTCTAACCTCTACAAGATAACAAATGACTCATGGAGGAGCATATTTTTTAGAGCTATTATGTGTAAGAAGTATGGGAAACACACTTTTTTTCCTCTATGACACTATGAATGCTTAAGGGACTGGTCACATGGCACTTTGTCAATGTATTTAACTAAGTCATTTCAAAAAATGATAAATGCCTTGCTATAATTATTTTGGGTCCAATTTCGATGTCTCAAATCTTCTATGTCCTAAGGGAAACATGTGGCACAATGTCATTGATTTTGGCTTCTTCATGTATATTCTTTGTGCACTTGGACCATGCTTTATTTATCTAAACTGATCTAATCACAGTGTGTCACTTGGCATACCCTTAATTATTCACCTAAAATTAGCTTTGATTACTATGTCAATGGCCATTCAATCATAGTTTAGTGTAATATAGACACATGTCCCTATCCCATTCTTATACTTATTCATTGAGCCATGGAACATGTACCTCAAGACTTTGGATGTAGATAAGTGAGATGTTGACATGTGGCCCAATATTATTAATCCAAGGGCTTGCAAGCTCCATTTTTTCTTGGTTATGTCTATAGGCCATGAGTTAATGATTTGCTACCACATGGATGGCCCTCATTTTATTAGAGGGTCACCTACCTTTGAAGTATGTACTTATGCCTATAGGTTCCGAATAAGTGGGATGTTGCCATGTGGAATAACCTTACTCATTAGAAGGCATGGGGTACTTTAGGACTTGGCCATTTCAGTATTTTCATTTAGAATAAAGATATGAATACATGTGTCTCAATCTCATTAATTCAAATGCTCATAGAGTAATTGCCTTAATCATTTGATTTGATAGAAGTGAGTAGCTAGGATGAGGGCATGTGGTAAAAACCTATTTATATAAGGGATTACGTGAAAATTATTTAGAACCATTACCTCAAAAGCCATGGAGAAGTGATATCATGACATGTGTCTCAATCCTATGGACCTAGATATTTGTCTAATAAAAATACTTAGTTTCAAAAATCCTTTACGAGGAAGTTAGGTGTCAACATGTTGAACAATATTAGAGCTTACAGTCTAGCCATTAGATTTTACCTATATAAACATGTCCATTGGAATTTGAACCATAGGGACATATCCATTCATAAATTTGATAGTTGCTTCATGTGTAAAAGATATGTACAGTGAAGGTCTATGAAAGGAAACTCTAATAAAATGACTTAAGTATTAAAAGTGATTCATACTATAGGGGATCTTTATAAGCTAGATCGAGTAAGCTTTGGAAAGGTTACTCAATGGATCAAAAATAATCATAAGAAGAAAAAATTTAGCTCAAATAGTCCATAAATATAAAATCTAAATGTGATGAACATCATAACACTAAAAAAAAATAGATGTATAAAATAACTTCAATAAACATGCCTATTCCAACCTTTAAACTCAGTAATCAATCAAATGACTAGAGTAACTATGGGAACACTCAATCAATTTAGAATTAGATAAAGACATCATTCTAAATAAAAGACTCAAACTTAATAAAATGACTTCCAGCTTAGACTTGATTTGATTTATTTCACAACAAGATTTGAACATGGAATTTAAACTCAAAGAGCATCCTCATTTGAAATTTTAAAAATGGGATGTGTTGTTCATAATAAATGGTGACTACTATGGGAAAAAAGTAGCCTCAACATTTAGAATCCATATTATGGGCCTCTATTATTTAATTTTGAGATAAACAACTAAATCTCCTTTATATGAACTTAGATTAAAATAGAGTGCTCAATTATGATTCAACAAACAACATACTGGGCCTTGATTCCTTCAAAGGCTCATTTTGTGTAAAAAGTGACTATGTTATTATTTTGAATCCATTGGGTAAGACTATACATATCTTATTTACTCAGAGCTCCTTGAAAGGTAATTTATTTACATAATTTGGCTAAGGAAAGGAAGGATTAGAAATTGATTTGCTAACAACTAGACATTTATAGCCTTAACAGAAATGCCTTTTGATTTAGAGGATTTTTAACCCTTTATAGTTCCCAAGATCTCCCAAAACTAGTATAGTGTAGAAGACCATTCCAAGAGCTTTCCAATGCATATTGGAAATCATAACATAGACATCATATGCTCCATATATTACTGGTCAAAGTTTGGATAAAAAATGGTCAACAGTCAAATGGTGATGTGGATGCATGTATGATATCCAACTGGACTAATTGGCAAGTGGCATGTGGCAGTGTAATGGTAAAAGAGTGTTTTTTTTCACCTCTAGTATTTGACACTCATGTTCAAACAAATAGGTCCCACTATTTGCTGACTGGTGACCCTCAGCCAAGATCGACACACTCTTTTTGTGGAGGGGTGCCTTTGCCTCCATCACTTAATATTTCCATTGTAATGTGTTTGTTTATATATGATTGTGTGTTATCTACACATTACATGTGGGACTAATATTCCCATTATTTAAAACCATACACTATATGTTAGTTTATGCATCTCATAGGATGAGGATCTCTTGGATAAGTCTTTAGGCCACTAAATGGCTTATGACCACATTATCTTATTTTCTAAGTCATTTATCGATCTTGAGGCCTAGCCTGAGTGCCAACTTGAATCATTACCTAACTAATCATGAATATTCTATTATCCAATCAAGCTAACCTTCCAACTTACCACATTTTATAAATGAGCTCAAAGGTTCTAAATCAGCTAAATAAAAATGCAAGATAAATGTGGTTGAAGCCACAAAAAAATGCCAAACACAAGGCTATTTAAAGATTTTGTAATATCCCCTCTGGTAGATGTGGGATTATTATCCCATTATATATTTAAAAGGCACCAAATAAGGGTCAAACCCATGAAATCTCTTGTAAAAGGATATGGCTTGACTATTGGGTTGCAATCTTGAATCAAATGCATTGGAAATAGAGATTCTATTTGAAGTTAGTTGGTTGGGATTGGAGGAGATTTGGGTAGATTTGATTCTCGTTTGCAAAATTTGTCAGACCAGCTTATAGAAATGGATAGTGCAAGTTTTATTATAGACTGTATACACCCTAAATTGTTCAAGCAACCACACATATCATGTCTTTTCATATTCATTTCACAGGAGATTCTAACTAGAGAATATGAGTCTTATTTGCATTTAGCCATGTCTTTTTGTTTGATTTTCCTTGGTTTTGTTTTATACTCTAGACACCTCTTTGACCATTTCTAGTCATTCATAACCTTTAAAACTTAACGCTTACTATCTTGGGTCACTCTTTCCAAGCTTATTCTATCCCTGCCAAGCCCCATACATTCTAGATAATAGCACCCAAATAGGACTATAGCATTGACATGCAAGATGTCCCATTTTTGGCACTATTGTCCAAGTGTAAATATTATTCCAACAGTCACTTTTTCTCACTAGATGCGTCTTACCCATTTATTTTCTTTGTTCCTAAGTTTTCTAATGTCAGTGAAATGTGAATAAAACTCCCAAATTCAAAATAATGAGTCTCTTATATAAAAGACTACATAAGGCATTTTATATTTAGCACTTACTAATTTGGCACATTAAACATAATAAAAATTAGTCAATAATATATCTTAGCTTCTCTGCATCACACATAGAATTGTATGCTTGATCAAGGAAGGGCCTAGGCAAAATTCATTTTTGCATCTATCTTGTGCATTGATTATACATGTTCCCTAAGGGAGAGATACAACATATCTAAGACCCTAGCTTGAAGGTTAATGTAGGTAATAATCAGAATAGCAAGGGTTCTTGATTGTGTGATGATTCTTCCCCTAACCTAAATTTCCCCCCCTTTTTCTTTTGATGTATTCATTATTTACATGTGTGTAGATGAATACATGTATTGAAGATTGAAACGGACCTACAACAAGCTTCAATGACTTTCAGCCCTTAAAATTTGGTATGCAAGCTCATATTAAGAAGGAAAACAAAACCCAAAAATATTTTAGCCTCAAAATAATAGTGTTTGGAAGGACTATAACATTGGACACTAGGGTGTCTTGTTTTTGGTGCTCCTATCTAATTAGAAAATAGAAAACAAATCAGGATTTTTGACACTATCCCAGTACTACTCCTTAAATTCCAGACTCAGAATCTTTTATTTTAGCCTAAATCTAGCTAAGTTAATTTCTTTTTTTCTTTTATAATTATCAATTAAAATCTATATTTTTCCTTATTAAATTAGATTTTTTCTATTATTCTAGACCCTTATTATTTAAGATCTAAACACTAGATTACCAAAAATAATAAAATATATGGTGAACCCAACTTACTTCGAACAAATTTAAAACCCTAGTAACCCTTAGGGTTTTTCCTTCATATTTTGTGCAAAAATTATTTTACAAATTCTTGATTTTTGTATTAATTTTTGTGCAACTATTCCATTTCAAATATATTTATAGAATTTAAATTATATCCATAATTTTCAATAATTCTAAAACCCTAGCTCAGTACCCTAGATTTCCAAATTAGGTCCTCAAACCCCAAGTTTCCCTCACAAATTTTAAAAAATTGTTTAGTGTGCCAAAATAATTTCTAAATATTTAAAATAGTAGTTATTTTGTGCAAAAATTCAATTTCTAATTTCTAATTTTTGTATCAATTTTTCTGTAATTATATTATTCAAATTAATTTTAGAATTTAAATTATAGCCATAATTTTCAAAAATTCTAAAACCCTAGCCCAAAACCCTAGATTCCTAAACTAGGTCCTCCACCTTCAAACCATTCATCCTTACAATTTTTAAAAATTAATTTAGAATTTTTTACAAATTGTTTAGATAGTCACAAGTATTTTCAAAATTTCCATGTTATTAGTTATTATTGCATTTATTTACTTAATGGTACTTCTTCATATTCTTTTTGGTGAAAGAAATAAAATGGTCACTAAGGCACTTCTTCCCTCTCATCCCATAGATAAATTTCTTGATTTTTTTCATAATTATGATAATGAGTGGACAAATTTGCAAAATTGGATATTAGCTAAAAATGTGGAAAATTATTTTATTTACAATGAATATAATTAATATTATTATAATGAGGAATAGTATCATGCATATGAAATTTATAGTGAAGAAAAATTAGATGCATCTTCTCCTCTCAAACCTATCTCTTTCATCCCTTATTCCAAAGAAAATACTTTTGATAAATGGGAAAAATACTTCTCATCTCATTCTCCTATGCACAATGCACAAAATGAATAAATTAGTCATACACTTCTAAATTAACCTCTAATAGGTAATAATTTGCTTCCATGTGAACCTAATCTCTCTCTCTCTCTCTTGCTACTACTATGTTCAAAATACAACAATATAAATGTAATAGAATCAAATTACCAAAGCATAGTTCAAATGGTGCATCTTATACTCTCAACTCTACTTTATCAAAAGAATGTTCAAATGATAACTCTCTCAATCTTACTTCTCATACTGCACATGAAAAAAATGCATGTCTTTCATCCATGGATAACATAGATACACATGATATTCTAATGTCAAATGATAATTTATTGCATATTCAAAAAGAACTCAATCCTTCTATTACACCTCTCCCTATCAATGATAGAAGTGATAATGAATATGATAGTGAGCATGCCAATGAATATGAAAATGAGAGTGATTATGAAGAATATTACATATATGATAATAATCATGATACTTATGCACATAGTGAAGAAGAATATGCATCTCATGTTTATAACTCTTATCTCACTTCTCCTCTCAAACATAATGCACTTTTAGATGTTGTTTCTACTTCTATGAATGATTATATTTCAAATAAAGCACATGTTAACTCTAATAGCACATATTCTACTCAATTAGAATGTGACACACTAAAAAATAAAGATACCAATGAATCCCCCAAGCCACACCTCACTACAATAGAACCCAATTGTCACCCCTCACTTGAAGAGAATGGAATCTCACATCCCTCTAGTAAGGTCTAAGCTACCATTACTCACAAGGTTCAAGTAAGCACACCCCCTCTTTATGATCCAATTACTAAATGTATAAATCTATGGATAAAATAAATGATCAAATTCAAATATTAAATAAACCACTTCAAGATACTATTGTACCATCCCAAGAGATCATCTCTTTGATGCATGCAGTTGGTGAATTACAACACTAAGTACATCTCCTTACCTTGGAAAACAAAGCTTAAAAGTCTTCGATGGATGTTAATGATCTACATGGTAACCCTATTCTGAAGACATTCATAAAAGCTTCATTGCCTAAGCATTTCTAGATACCATCATTACCACACTTTGATGGAATTGGAGATCCATTCATACACCTTCAGGCCTTTTGGAAGGCTTTACCATCTCATGTGAGCCCTTTCATTCTAATCAAGTTATTCCAATAGACATTAGTGGGGGAAGTACAAAATTAGTTCTTTCATCTACTCCCCATTGGTTCATTGCACACATATGATGACTTGAAAGAGGCATTTCTCAGATATTACATCATAAACATGAGCCCTCATGTTACATATGAGAAACTTACCACACTACATTAGAATTATTCAGATCTAGTTAGTGAGTATATCTTAAGATTCAAAACTCACATGTTAAGATTGATATACAAACAAGTAGATATACAAATTCAACATATCTTTATTAAAGGACTTTGCCAACCTCTCCTCGAGCATCTACTATATTAGACAGTCTTATTTCAGACATTTGTGCTATATAGTTTTATCTTTGGAAAAGAAATTAAGATTGATTGAGGTTGATTCAATTGATCGGATCACTCTAGATTTCACAATAGCATCTCTTGATATAACTCCTAGCACTTAAAATCCACCATATCCTAAATAAGATAGGAGACCACAACTAGAAAAGCAACTAATTAAGAACAAATAGCTAGTTTTTAGAGCATAACCAGTAGTATGCACTACAAAGAACAACATCAAAGCACCACTATAGTTTGATTCAAAATAGGATAACCCATCTTCCATATTATCATCACTATTAGATAGGAAGCTAATCTCTCTACCTTCTACTCATCAACAAGACCCACATCTCTTGCATAGACAACCACATCAGTATTTTTTCAACTATCATCATATCCATGGACATAGAGATAATGATTGTTTTGGACTCAAAGATTACATCACTAGATGTGTTGATAATGACATTATAGCATTCACGCAGGGGGCACTGAGATCTCCTCCTTTATGGAACCCTAGACCTCATTCCTCCACAATTGAATCATCCCAAGACACTTCTTTATACGAATCATTGTGAGCACAATATAGGTTTTAGGATAGAATCTCATAGAAGATTTCCCATTCCACCACCTCAAAATTTTTGGAAACTAGTATAGTGAGAACAACCTATATATATATATATATATATATATGTATGTATATATATATATATGTATGTATATATATATATATGTATATATATATATATATATATATATGTATATGTATATATATATATATATCCAACAGAGTTATAGGCATAGTAAAAAAGTACCATTCATGAGAAATATTCACTACAGGTAGATTTTTAGGTTCTTATCTCACATAACAACCTACTATGATTAAGATTAGATGAACCCCCATCACATGTTACAATTTCATCTCTATCTATTGCTCAGTCATATACATCACAATAGAGGCCATATGGTGTTATTTCATGTACCAATCCACTATGATTATGAATTGATGAGTCTCCTCCATAGTACATAGTTTCAGTTACACATCTAATTAGGTTGTATTTTTCATAATCTCCATGTATAACTATAGTTAGTGCACATTAGGTAGTATTAGATATAGAGCACATTCCTACATAGCATGAGTAGTATGGCTACTTGTTCACTTGATCGACAGGGTTCAGATAGTGATATAACATAGAATAATGCAAATGAATAATCATACTAGTCTTAGTTCATAAGCTTCACTTAGCTTGACACTGATGGAGCCAAAGGTCCAACTAACCTTTATATTCTTTGGGGAAGTAATATGCACATAGTGTTATCTTAAATTCCCCCCCTCTGCTAACAACTAACATTCTTAATTCAAAATAACTATCCATAGCCAAAACTAGACTATCAAAGTCTAGATCTTACCAAATCCTATTTTACCATTATTAAACCCAATCAACTTATCCAAACAATTTCCAGATATTAGACCTAACATATTTTATCCAAATAATTTAAAAATTAACAAAACCAATAATTTTTTTATTACATATAATTACAAATCAAACCTAAACAACACCTCCAAACATATCAAAACAATTAAACCACATATCCCATCTACTATTTTGCCAAGCACATGAAAATTTAAAATCAATACCAAGATCAACTATTTCTAAATCAACCACTTACAATCAATATGCCAACATATTCTAGAATCCATAACATGAATATGAGTAAAACCAAAATCAAACCAGTATATATATATATATATATATATAACCAAGTTTTCAAATACATATACACTGTATCAAAAATAATCAATCATGAATGGGCATCATGCCCTCACTCTCAATCTCACTCTTCCCTCCATTACTAATCCCATAATCCTTTTTAGCACTCGATGACCCTACACCTCCTTTAGTTCTTGAGTGCCTCTTGCGCTAACTATCACACTCTAACAATTGACCATGATCCTCTCACAAGTTTGCATATCACCATTGAAGATCCATATAGTCATCCATAATCTTTGTGCTCACCACACCACAATTAGGTGAAGGCATCCTATGCTCATCCAACTCAACTCTAAGCTCATCTCTCTTTTACTACCCTAACTTATGTAGTTATAGCTATAACAACCCTATCAAATAAATGATCATACATGCCATCTATAACTATCACTCGCTCTATCAAGACCTCCTCCATTGCATCATTAGAAAATGTTGCATGATCTCTTGAAGTGTTGACTCAATGATGGTCTCTCAGAACTCATCATCTCCCCTCCCCACCCCAATAGGTGCCTCATCATGTACACCTCCCACCCCACCTACACACATAGAAAGTATAATAATACATTAGATATATACTTTCAAACCTAAACTAAAGCACAAACATAGGTACAATTCAAATATAATCACTGACTACCTCCCATCATCTAGATCGGCTCAAGTTCTTCATATATAGGAACATCCACTCCATCCATGGGATATGATGGAGCCCAATGATGCCTAGCCCACCATGTATTATATGCCTCAGTGCATCCCACATCATCTACATCAGGAATATCTATAACCACATCTCATGCATCCAAAAGTAATAGTACCAACTCAACCTCAATAGGTCTCACACAAGCCCCTACTCTTGTTGGTGTCTATGCACTAATCAACCATACCCATGTTATAGGAGGTAAACTCCAAACTACCTAGTCATGCACTCATACTGAAAGCACTCATATACTCTATCCTAATGATCATGTAACTAACAATTGACCCTTATGTACCATAGTTTCCCTCCATCCTTAAGCCATCTAGGGAATCCTCTATAGGGCCTCCATATGATATATTGGGCCAATAATCTATCTAGCATCTTCCTATAGTGATTTATCCTAGGAGATCAGATAGCCAAATCACTCATCCATCAATCATCAAATGGTTATGGATATGCCTAACTCACCCTCAATAATCCAATTGGTCACACAACTGATATGTGCTCATAATCCCAACAATGTAATAAAGTGGTAGCACCTAGACCTCCACTGAATTCCTCCTACATAAATCTATATAAATGGGAAAGCATAGTCTTGCCCCATGAGAACATAGTACCATACATCTCAATGTTATGAACCACCCTATGCATCCTATAAGCAATAAATACTCCATTACCATCCACTACGATAAAAGAAGCCAACAATACAGATAACCACTTATGTAGGCATGGAACACTTGAATATGTAATAAATAACAATAATACATCACTATCATTACCTCTCTAATGGACACTAGTAAAATATAAGGCTTTATGATCAATGGCATCAACACCCATGTCATCTTGTAGTGTCACCCATCACCCACTAATCAGCAAATGAAAAATATGATATACATCTTCTAGAGTAATATTTATCTCTCCAGTAGGAAGGTAGAATGTATAGGTATCAAAATTCCACCTCTCATATAAGGTAGTAATCAAGTACCTATCCCACTACACTATGCCCAGGTCACATACATGACCCAACCCCAACCTATCCATAACAACACACTCATCAACAAATAGTGGTAGCATCCTCAATGTCTTTATCACTTGACCTCTTCAAAACTCTTGCATCTACACCTCACCATAAAAACACCAAAAAATAAACTATATGTCAAATAGTCATGGTAGTAAAAATAGATAAGGAATACAAAATCAAGAACAACTCAAAAATTGAAGAAACCATCCACAGTGGACAATAGCACTACAAATGGATACTAACATTGGACTACAATGTTGTAACTTGGACAATAATGTTGCATCTTGGATAGTAGCGCTAACTCTAGGATAAGAGTGTTGAAACTAGTAAAAACTTTCTTAGACTACTTAAAATAGCTCAAAAATATCCAAAATAGGCTTCTAAATAGGTAAAAATCAAGTGTTAATCTTACTCACCAGGCTAATCTCCCCATTGGCCTAAATTTGGGCTACCAACTGCTCAAAATGAGTTGTAAAAGGTACTCATCTCCTAGGCATTTTTAACTCCAGAGCTCTAATATCTCAAACTAGTCACTGCACAAATGAACCCAAAGTCAATCAAAATTCCTATATCAACTAACTTTTCTATTCAAAAGTAAAATACCATTTTACCCATAACTAGAACCCCATAGCTCCATTTTACAAACCATTTTATTTAACAGAATCATGAAAATCATACCTTTGATATCACACATGCTTTTCTATCTCATTGCATCATCTACCTACTATTACATGAACACATCCCCATACCTTTTTTATACCCTAACATACAACTTGGTACCTACCAATCAAAAACTTGTTCAAACAACCTAGCCAAATCGATCAACTTTTTATTCTATTCAGTCTACTACCACCTCATTTGCCCACCATTGCATGAATGTTTTTAATCTCTACTATACCCACACACAAGTTTTGATCCTAACCAATCAAAGACACATTTCAATCCCAGTAATTCAATTCTCATCAATCAAATAAAATAATTTTGATCTATTCTCTACATGCCAACCTACTTATTATTCATATGCCACTAGTCATCAATTTTGGCTCAACCTTCACTATCATAGATCTCATCCCTCTCTCCAAAATGGGGGCTTCATTCCTACTATCTCTACAAATTACCTAGTATCTCTATCCACTCCCATAGTTAAGTACACCTTGGTTCTCACACCTCCAGAATCCAAATTATCAACATTACTCAGTATATATTGGTTAAGATTATATAGTGGCTTAGACTATATGGGTCACTTATCATCACTTAGCTCAGATTGGTTAAGATTATATAGTGATTCAGTTTATGTGGGTCACTAAACATCACTTGAACATCTAAAGGGATATACCGCTAGTTTATAGATAGATAGACTATTCAAATATAGTGTTTAAGATCATATGGGTTCATAGTGACTTTGATACCGATTCAGAGTAGATACTAGATTCAAGGGCTTGTACATTACTACACATCTCATACATATAGCTTTATATAACATGACATAGTTACGTGACCAAATAAAAGATTATAGGCATAGTGTAGAGCACATTATTTTGATCTCCAATTTTACACATGGCACATTTGGTTATATAGACTTTCAAACTATCTAGATGCATCACTCACATACTAGATTTGGGGGCATGACACAGATGATCATGTTCTTCACCATCCAAGATTATATAGAATGGAATGGCAAGATAGGTCATTTTCTTCTTACACATTTACTAGAGTTTTTAGATTACACCTAGGTATACCCAAGTTGTCACCAAGTTGGATTGTATGATCATCTATAGTGGTTGGTCCATAGCATTAATTAACCCCAAGAGTTTGTGTGGGATAGAGGGTAGACATTGGTTTTAGACCTTTCAGCACTTCTCATTTTCTAGTTCATATTATATAGAGTGAGGGCATGACATATCTTACTCTTCACAGCATACAGATTCTATACACACATTCTAGATTACATGAGTTTATGTGGGATAGAGGGTAGACATTGGTTTTGGACCTCTAATCATTTCTCATTCATATTCAGTATAAGGGGAACCAAGCATCATTTAGATTTAGTACAGGGGTCATCTATCACAAGCATTCTTTCTTTCTCCAAGCATTATTCAAATTTAGTACAAGAGGCATCTATTACAAGGATTCCTTCTTTCTCCAAACATTATTTAGTTCTCCATCCACTTCCTTGGCTAGGAAGTTGGATCCTTTTTTCAATACACTTATCTCCATATAGGTAATTTTAGGTATGTATCTTCTTTCTTTATTTTACTCTAGTACTTCATTTCATTGCATCACTAGATGAAAATGGGGGGAAATTTATACACCCTAAATTGGTCAAGAAACCACACATATCATGTCTTTTCATAGTCCTTTCACAAGAGACTCTGACTAGAGAATATGAGTCTTATTCACATCTAGCCATGTATTTTTGTCTAATTTGCCTTGGTCTTGTTTTATACCCTAGATACCTCTTTAACCATTCCTAGTCATTCGCAACCTTCCATACTTAACCCTTACTATCATGGGTCACTCTTTCTAGGCTTATTCTATCCCCCTGACCCCAGGCCCTTTGGATAATAGTGCCCAAATAGGACTACAACACTGAAACTAGGGTGTCTAGTTTATGGTGCTATTGTCTAAATGCAAATTTTATTCTAACAATCATTTTCTCTTGATAGATGAGTCTTATCCCTTTCTTTGATTCATTCTTAAGTTTTCCAATGTTAGATAAATGTAGATAAAACTCTTAAGTTTGAAATATTAAGTCTCTTATATAAATGACTAGACATTGAATTTTATATCTAGCACTTACTACTTTGGCATATTAAACATAATAAAAATTAGTCAATAGTATAGCTCAGCTTCTCTACATCACACATAGAATTGCATGCTTGACAAAAGAAGGGTCTAGGCAAAATTCATATTGCATCTATCATGTGCATTGATTATGAATGTTCCCTAAGGGAGAACTACATTAGATCTAAGACCCTAACTTGAAGGTTAATGTAAGAAATAATCAAAATAATAGAGGTTCTTGATTGTGCGATCATTCTTCCCCTAACCCAGTTTTTCCCCCATTTTCTTTTGATGTATTCATTTTTTGCATGTGTGTCGATGAATATAGGTATTGAATATTGAAACAGACCTACAGTGAGCTCCAGTGACTTTCAACCCCTAAAATTTGGTATGCAATCTCATATTGAGCAGGCAAACAAAACTCATAAAGCTTTTAACCTCAGGACAACAATGTTAGGAAGGACTATAGTGATGAACACTAGGGTGTCCTATTTTTGGTGCTCTTGTCCAATCAAAAAATAGTATTTAGAGCCAAATTTTTGACACTATCCTAGTATTACTCCTCAAATTCCAGACTCATAATCTTCCATTTCAACTGAAATCCAACTAAGTTAATTTCTTTTTATCTTGTATAATTATCAGTTAAATTCTATATTTTTCCCTATTAAATTAGATTTTTTATATTATTCCAGACCCTTTTTAATTTAGGATATAAACACTAGATTACCAAAAATAATAAAACATAAACACACAGGGCCTGTTAGGGAGGTGATTACATTTTATTCTATTTGGTATGGCATTTTGGCCATGGAAGAGGTATATGATTATATGAGGTGACTGTATATTAAAAGAAATAGTCTTGAATGTAATCATGAGATCACTTCTTTTTTAAGGCCTTTAGCCTATGGTGAATTGTGTAGATCTACACAATCCCAAATGGAGAGGTGAATATGCCTACATTGTGAAGCCTTCGGGCCATGGATAAATGTGGTCTATTTAGAAGGATAAAGGCTGAGGTAGAATGGGACACATAAAATGAGCTATGAGAATAAAAAGGGGATGGGATTGAACCATCAACTAGTGTGCTAAAATAATAGGACTTTAGCCATTATACCATGCAATTAGAAGATAAATATGTATGAACAAATTAGTATTTATTAAGACATAGTCTTAAGATTACATTTTATTTAATGATCCTATTTCATAAGGCCTCTGGCCATGGGAGAATAAGATAGTTATTTATAGAGATGTTTTAGGAGTTATAGGTCTAATAAAAGCCAAAGACACTCCTTATTGTCATAATTCCTATTTTTAAGAGTTTGTTATATACTCTAAATGGATAAACTTTCCTAAATGCATGAAGATGAAGTATAGGTATTGAAGATGAAGGGAAGATGGGTTACTGAGCATTTTAGAGACTTCACATAGTCAATTTTAGTACTATTTGTAGGTTCTCATACTCTATTTTGATGTAAGTTGTAAAATATTGATATTTGTATAATTTTTAAATGGATCATTGCATTATTTCATGAACTTGGAGATGTAGCCCCTAAATGGGTGAATTTTTTTATTAGATTGGTGTCAATTTACCTTTCAGTATTCTATGTTTCATTATATTAATTTAGTTTGGAGAGAATTAATGAGACACTAAAACTAATTATGGAAAGTTATAAAATGACACAAAATAGGAGTTTCAAAACAAGAAATGAGTTTACAAAGTTTTTCTGATTGCTTGCATTCATTCCTAGAATTCCACATCCAATTCTATGTATTTAAAGGAATTGAGATTTTTTAGTATCCGATTTTAAAAACTGTTTGATTTATCTAAGGGGTAAATCATGTTTTTGGATCATTTTTGGTATCAGATTAGGTTGATACAAGACTTTCTTTAGTTTTCGATATACTTCAATTTGGAGTTTTTAGATATCAAATTCTTGGGATTATTCTTCTATTTGATTTGATTATGAAGGATTGGCTAGTGTAAAGGAAAATTGAAATTTGTTCCAATTTGTTGAAAGAATAAAATTTTCTAGCAAGCAAGGTTTTTAAACCACTAGTCTTATAAGTTCAATCCTAATGAAAAACAAAGCACATTATCACTTGAAGGTGTGATATGGTGTTGAGAGAGGATCAACCTTTCTTTCTTAGGACACATTCAGATAAAATACAAGGCATTTTTAATGATGCACATCCAAGAGGAATCAGTTGTAGTCCTATTATCATTCTTACACAGAGGGTAGAATAAGGTGCGATGGTGATTTGATTTCATATTGGTATTGACATAGTATTTTAGTATTTGATAAACAATTGTGTAGCCTTTATTTTTAGATTAATAATCATATTTTGGAAGCCTGTGTCCTTAATTATAGGAACAAGTGAAAAGACCAATTTCCATGGTAATAATGGAAATGGTAATTAGGGCATTGTTGAAGATATTGAACAAATTTTTGCACTTTATGGATTGTGATTTTTAATTGGTTCATAAGTTGGTTTATGTTTCATAGCTTTGTTAAGAGTTTCAAAAAACAAATAAGAAGTTGTTTAAACACCAAAAATATGCCAACCATTACTCAATAGGTGTACAATTCATAGTTTATAAAGAGGTATAAGTTATTTTCAAACATAACTATGTAAGCACAATTTTTGGTTTGAATCCTTGACGTTTGATAACCTTTGTGTGGGTTGTTATAGAAGTAAAATATGCATTGATGTGGAATTTTTTTAAAAGCCTTTTCAAAATTAAAATGCATCATCTAACTCTCATCAGATAGAGTTTTAAATAAGATGAAACCACCTCCTATTCAATTTTGGAAACCATGAAGAGGGAACAACCCTTATTGATAAAATAGTTTAGTAGGATAGTTTTGATAAAGCATAACTATAGTATTGATTAGTATGCTTAAGTTTCACAGTAAACATTATTCTTAAGGAATTCCTAACTACTTGGATCTAGGAAGAAACTTTGATAACCCTAGTATTATGGAAGAATGTTATTATTATCTCTTATTTCAGTTTTCTATTATGATAAGATTTTGGAAATCTAACTCAGTTTGGATGAGTTGTGGAGGTATGAATCATGGAATAGTCAACAATGAGAAAAATTTGAGACAGGATTAAAATTCTTAGTCTTTTCCTCACGATTATGATATGTCTTACATTTACTTGCAAATTTTGTGAGTTTGTAAATAAGCTCTTATTTATGTATTAAACTTAAAATGGACAAATTAGTTACATGCTTTTATACTTGACATATACATTTAAGTCCCATTGTATCTTGGGTAATGTTTGTATTACAAACTTTTTGTACTCACATTTCATGCACGTCATGTGTATGTACTTTCAAAGACCCATAGATGGGAAATGTTTGTAAATTTAAGTATACAGGTGTTGCAATTTGTTTATAAGTATTGTATGGTTATGCAACACATTTTTTTTCCTTTGTGTGATGTTGATAACAAGGAGAACACCTTAAAATTTATGCAGTACAAGGCTTGAGAGAATCCATCAACATAATGACTATTTTGGTAAATAGGTCATTTTGGAAGAATGGATCAAGATTTTGTTTTACTCTCTATAATCAAGATACAATTTTATTTGGATAGTTAACTTCTTATAGGGAAGTTTTTGATGACATCTTATTTCACTAAAGTAGACTTGTATTTTTCAAATGAAGTTTTATTGAGTTATTTTGATAGATTGACTTCATAACTCCTTCATATGCTACTTTTGGATCTTGTATGTTTAGAATTAGTGCAAGAAGATTGTCAATGGAAAAGAAGAGAACTCACAGAGATCTATTTGGTGTTAGTTAGATTATTGGGACTTTTGGAGATCAAAAGCATCTTTATGAAGAGGTTTGATCCAAAGGATTTTTCACCTTTCATAGTTCCCAAGATATACCAAAACTAGTAAAGTGTATAAGAGTATTTTGAGATCTTTACAATGCATATTGGAACACATAAAATGGACATTATATGCTCTAGATATCACTGGTCAAAGTTTGAATAAAAAATGGTCAACAGTCAAATGGTGATGTGGATGCTTATATGATTACTAAGTAGACCAATTAGCAAGTGACACGTGGCATGCAATGGTAAAAGGGTGTTTGTTTTCACCTTTGGTCTTTGACACTCATGTTTAGATAAATGGGCCCTACTATTTATTGGTTGGGGGACCTCATATAGGATTGACACACTCTTTTTATAGAAGGGTACCTTTACCTCTATCACTTCATATTACCATTATAACATGTTTGTTTATATATGCTTATGTGTTATCTACACATTTCATGTGATACTAATATTCCCATTATTTTAAACCATACACCATATGTTATTTTGTGCATCTCACAAGATGAGGATCTCTTTGAGAATTCCACATGGTGGTTCCTCAAGCCACCAAATGGCCTACCACCACATTATTTTATTTTCTAAGTCATTATCAAGATTGAGACCTATCTTGAATGCAAGCTTGAATTGTCACCTAACTAAGCTCAAATTTTCTATTATCTAATCGAGCTAACCTTCCACATCACCATGTTTTCTAACCAAGTTTGAAGGTTCTAAACTGACCAAATAAAAAGGCAAGATAGATGTGGCTAAGCTATGAACAACATGCTAAATACAATTATATTTAAAGCCTTTATAATATCCCCTCAATGGATATGGGATTATTATTCCATTATATATTTCAAAGGTGCCAGATAAGAATCAAAACCATGACCTTTATTATAAATAGATATGGCTTGACCATTAGGTTACAACCTTGAATCAAATACATCGGTGACACACATTCCTTTTGGAGTTAACTGGTTGGGATTGGAGGATATTTGGGTGGATTATATTTCCATTTGAAAAATCTATTGGACCAGCCTGTAGTAATGGATAGTGCAAGTTTTATTGCAAACACACAGGTCCCAAGAGGGAGGTGATTACATTTTATTCTATTTGGTATGGCCTTTTGGCCATGGAAGAGGTATACAAGTATATGAGGTGACTATATATTGAAATACAGTCCCAAATATTATCATGATATCCTCTATTTTATAAGGTATTTGGCCTATGGTCAATGGTATATATCTGCATAGTCCCAAATGGATAAGTGAATACACCTATGTTGTGAGGCCTTTAGACCATAGATGAATGTGTTATATTTACATAGATACATGATGAGGTGGAATAGAACACACAAACTGAGATGTGAGAATAAAAAGGGGATGGGATTGAATCATCGACCCATGTGTTAAAAGAATAGGTCTTTAGCCATTATACCATAGCATTAGAAGATAAATACGTATGAACAAATTAGTATTTGTTGAGACACAGTGCTGAGACTATATTTTGTTTAACACTCCTATGTTATAAGGCCTCTAGCCATGGGAAAATAATATAGTTATTTTTAGGGATGTTTTAGGAGTTTTAGGTCTAATAAAAACCAGAGACACTTATTATTGTCATAATGCCCATTTTTAAGTGATCCAAATTTCATTCTAGAGAAAGTTTCCAAATCATGATGAAACCAATTTCACAGTGTAGAGCTCATCGAGAGATTTTTGGCACCTTTTGTGGTTCACAAAATGGACATCGTATGCAAAAGATATGGTCTGTTGAAGTTTTGATGCGACAAGGAAAAAAGTGGTGTTGCAAGATGACATGGCACAAATGTGGACACACCAAGTGGACCAATCAGATGGTGACATGTGGCAGTCAATGGGTGTCTAAAAACTTTGGGCTATTTTTGTCTTTGACAATGTGCATGGATAAATGCATTGTATTTGCAAGTTTGTAGATTTGAAATCCCACAAAAAGAGGGATAATTATTTTTTAAAAAAATTGGTTTAACGCTTTGTAATGCCGAGTCATTATCCACATGCCACGTCCCAAACATGCCAATTTTGGGGGAACATGAGAATAGACATGTTCAGTCTAGCACCCAAGTCTCCCACAAAAGGGGGCATTGACACATTCAAGGAGGCCGCTTAACTATTTTTAGTATGAAATCAGTGCTTCACCAGCAAATGTGGGATAAAGATAAGACTAAGGTGCCAAAAAAGGAGGAGGATGGTTTTGAACTCTTGACCTACCATCCGAAAGGGATAATATTTGACCACTTCTACCATGGACTTCCAAGTGCTTTGAAAGGAGCAAACTTGTATAAAAAGGCAAGCGTTTGGCCAACTGTGTATGGGAGATTATAGACCTGCTTATAGTATTTGGTCATTTTGAAGCCCGTAGAGGCTAAACCAGAGCTTAGAGTAAACTAAAAATTTGTTTAGAATTTTGATATGCTCCATGTAGTATATTCATTTGCCCATTTTGGAGAATTGGTGATGTCATTTTGAGCTATATAAGTTTCCAATTTTGATTTGGAGAAGCCTCTACGTGTGATTTAAGAAGGTGAAGGACGTGCTGAGTCAGCCAAAGTCATTTGAAGGTCTGATCACTATTATTGTAGAAAGATACGATCTTTTGTTGTTTGTAAGTATTATTTTAGCTTGCAAATTTTAGCAACATTAATGGATCGGTTTGATAAGAACCTGGGGACGTAGGAATTCTGAACCCCGTAAACAATTTCTATGTTTTGATCTTTGGATTCATTTTTGCATTTCAATTTTAGTTAAATTGTAGATTATAATTCAGATTTTAATCAAGAATGTAAAATTTAATCATTTGATCATTTACAGGAAATTGAGTAAATTGAGAACTTAGAAAAATATGATAGTTTCAAAGGATAAATGATGTGAACTTTCAATTTGTTGGGATGAATAACTAGAAGCACACAATTGATTACCAAGCAACTTAATATGCAGAAATTAACCAGAATACACAAGTAACTAGAATTCAAAAATAACACAAGATATGAGAGACAATACACAACTTGTATTAATACTCATACAGAAAAGAATACAATAAAGAAGATGCCACTTCTTCTCCACCACCTCTTCAGAGGCTTCCCACACCTCAAGTGAACAATAATTCTCTCCTTAAAGCTCTCTCTCCTAGGTCCCAACACCCAACTCAACACAGAGTTGGTGTTCACCTCCAGTGCTCCACACACACCACAAGTGCTCCACACACTCCACAAGTACACAAATGTACTTCAAGTAGATCTCCCCTAAACTGCAACAACTTGTAACCCAATCTGATCTTACTTATGGAAGGAACTACCTTGCCTTCCTCTTTGCTCTGAGTACACACCTGTACTCTAAGTAGATCTCTCCTGATTTTGCTCCCTATTGTGTTGCTATCTTCTTTGATCTTGCACACCTACAAATCAATCTGGTTCTGCACACCTGTGCACCTTGACCTTGCACACACATATACCTGCAGATCAATGATCTTACTTACCATGTAGATCTCTTATAGAAGCCATGCACACCCGCTGACTAAGATCATACATACATGAAGAACCCTGCTGATTCTCCAGTCCAACACCCACCTTGGTACTGTTGTGGAACTAGGAGGAACACCCTTGCTCACCTCACACACAAAAGAAGCAAACTTTGCTCAACTCAAACTAGAACAACTTTTAATACAATCCATGAGTCTATTATATAGATCTCATCCAAACAATAATTAGACATCCAATTACAATAATTAGATCTGTAGCTCTCAGTCTAAAATTGGCTCTTGACATGCAAACACTTGGTTCATCAACAAACTGCCTATAAAACACTCACAGTTGAACCACACAGGTGACCGGCATCGGTCCCTGTCTACCTGGGGGGTGTCGATGCTGGCCGACTTCAGACCGACGTCGATTGGCCTAACCGATGCCGGTGCCTGACACACTCAGCAACCTTCTTGAAACCTCCTCCTCTGTTTGCATCAATGAAGCTTTTAGCTCCACAACCTAACAATCTCCCACTTGGAGATAAATAGCTGCACTATACCTTTACCTATACCCCATCCAATCTGTTTCCTGGCTTGTATCCCTCTTCAAGATGAACCTTGAAGACAACCCACCACACAACTTGTGGTGCACCTCCTGTCATCCGAGTACCCTGCCACATCTAAACCTACAAACCCATGTAGTGAAGTCCTGACCCTACGTAACATGAATCCCTACTGCTAGTCCCTCTCAAATACCTAAGAACTCACTTCTCTGAATTGGCTCCTAACTCTCTGACAGCTCTTACTGCTTGGGAAAACTCAGGTTTATACTAGACCTCATGTGATTTCAAACACTGAACTGTCCAACCCTTAGTGTGCTCTAGCTCTGCATCCTGAACCTTGCCAACACCTGATTCACATTAGCTCCCACTAGAGACAAAATCAACCTGTGATCTCCATGTCTCCCATGCCAAAGAATTTTGCTGCTCCAAATTCTTCATGACATGCCACTAAAACTAATCTTACCCTTAGCTCAGTAAAACCCTGTATGTCTGAACCTGTACCAAGTTCATCCTCCACATATAGTAGTAGGATAATGTTGTGACCATCATCCACCTGGTAAGACAAACACAATGGTTATATTGACATTGACTAAAGCCCTACTTTGTCATCCACCTGGTACCACCTGTCAGTCATGTCCCATTGTCCTACAGCTCCCTCAAGACCATATGACCTGGTCTTCCATCTCACGTATCTGTTCACTCTATTCTTCAACTAAGGAATCCATTTGTCTCTATGCTTTCATACCGATTGGCAACCCTACCAAGTCTCCACTTGGTTCTGCATCATATACCTGCCATGCTCCCACTGTTTCCTAGATCCTTCCTGCTCTACAGTCAGTAACTAGTATAAAGAAGAGGAATAATGAATTTGAAGCCTACTTACATCTTCAGTCCTCCATATGGACGTTTGAGACTCCTTGACAGCTTGTTGTCTACCCAAAATTTGTTACAGTGACCGATCTCGGTCACCACACAGTCTGCATCCAACTGATGTCGATTCAATGCCCCTGTCCTGACTATCAACCCTGCCAATGTCAATGTCTCCTGCTGCCAACGTTGGTCCTTCTGACTGACATCAGTCTTACCTATTGTCAACGTCAGTTTTCTTGCTAATGTCCATACCTGTGTTTTCTTATGAGTGATGAATTTTTACCTGCGAGCTCCTTTGAATCAAAACCCATGTCCAAATTGCCCTGCTCAAAAGTATCCAGCCCCATCCACTGGTCTCTATTCGCCATCTCCTCCATAAACACCAAGGATTTCCAGTTCTTAATCCTATCAAATATATCTGTCTTCCACTTAAGAACATGCATCTCTTTCCTGCTCATGTGACCAAGCCTACGAAGCCACGTCTCTGCAACAGAAGAAGAATCAGTAATATAAACAAGTAGATAAAGAGTACCTATTTTCTTACCACCAGCTAATTCAAGTGTATCTGCTATGAGAGCTCTTGTGCATCTCTCATCACCCAACTCTCCTAAAGAAATTAGCCACATCTCCAAGCCTGGGACCTGCATGACCTCCTTCAACACCCATGTGTTGGCCGCCTGTGATTTCAGCTTCACTTCCCCTTTGCCAATTCTTTGGCAAGGCTCACTAGCTCCTCTATCTGGGGCTGCATGGAAAGAGGCAATATAATCTATAAAACAAGATTCTACTTTATCCAAGAAACCTCCTAGAGCATCCTATGCCACATCACCTGCAACATCTGCTTCTTCAGTTCCTTCATGCCGATCTTCCACAAACCAACAGTTTTCTTTTACCTACTCTTTCTTTCCATAAGACCGTAAGTGATCATCTGTGCTTTTCAACTCCTCCATTCTTAGCTTACTTTGATCTGCCATTGCTCTACTCCCACTCAATCAAAAACCTCTAAGAGTGCCCTATAACCAAACACAAAACCTGCTCCCTGTAACCTTAGCTCTGATACCACTTGTTGGGATGAATAACCGAAAGCACATAATTGATTACCAAGCAACTTAATATGTGGAAATTAACTAGAATACACAAGTAACTAGAATTCAAAAATAACACAAGATATGAGAGACAATACACAACTTGTATTAATACTCATACAAAAAAGAATACAATAAAGAAGATGCCACTTCTTCTCCACCACCTCTTCAGAGGCTTCCCACACCTCAAGTGAATAGTAATTCTCTCCTCAAAGCTCTCTCTCCTAGGTCCCAACACCCAACTCAACACAGAGTTGGTGTTCACCTCCAGTGCTCCACGCACACCACAAGTGCTCCACGTACTCCACAAGTACACAAATGTACTTCAAGTAGATCTCCCCTAAATTGCAATAACCTGCAACCCAATCTGATCTTACTTATGGAAGGAACTACCTTGCCTTCCTCTTTGCTCTGAGTACACACCTATACTCTAAGTAGATCTCTCCTGATTTTACTCCCTATTGTGTTGTTGTCTTCTCTGATCTTGCACACCTACAAATCAATCTGGTTTTACACACCTGTGAACCTTGACCTTGCACACACATATACTTGCAGATCAATGATCTTACTTACCATGTAGATCTCCTATAGAAGCCATGCACACCCACTGACTAAGATCATACATACATGAAAAACCCTACTGATTCTCTAATCCAACACCCACCTTGGTACTATTGTGGAACTAGGAGGAACACCCTTGCTCACCTCACACATAGAAGAAGCAAACTTTGCTCAACTCAAACTAGAACAACTTTCAATACAATCCATGAGTCTATTATATAGATCTCATCCAAACAATAATTAGACATCCAATTACAATAATTAGATCCATAGCTCTCAATCTAAAATTGGCTCTTGACATGCAAACACTTGGTTCGTCAACAAACTACCCGTAAAACACTCGCAGTCGAACCACATAAGTGATCGATGTCAGTCCCTGTCTACCTGGGGGGTGTCGACGCTGGCTGACTTCTGATCGACGTCGGTTGCTTCTTGTCTCTTCCCTGCCGACGTCGGTTGGCCTGACTGACGTCAGTGCCTGACACACTCAACAACCTTCCTGAAACCTCCTCCTTTGTTTGCTTCAGTGAAGCTTTTAGCTCCACAACCTAACACAATTCACCTATATTTTAGTTTTGAAACATGATTCTTGGATCAGATTTTCATCTGTTTTTAATCATTCCAACATCTTATAAGTTGATAAATTCAAAATCCATACTTTTAAAATTTCACTTAGAGTTTATCAGTGGAGTTTACAGATCATTAAGAATTTATTATATACTCTTAATGGAGAAACTTACTTGAATGCATAGAGATGAAGTATAGGTACTACAAATAAAGGGAAAATGGGTTACAAAGCATTTTAGAGTCTTCACATAGTCAACTTTAGTACTATTTTTAGGTTCTCATACTCCATTTTGATGTAAGTTATAAAATATTGATATTTGTAGCATTTTTAAATGGATTGGTTCATTGTTTCATGAACCCAGAGACGTAGCCCCTAAATGGGTGAACTCTGTTATTAGATTGTTGTCAATTTTCCTTTTAGTGTTATATGTTTCATTTATTAATTTAGTTTGGAGAGAATTAATGAGACACTAAAACTAATTACATAAAGTTATACAATGACACAAAATAAGATTTTCAAAATGGGAAATGAGTTTACAGAGTTTTTTTATTACTTTCATTCATTCTTAGAATTTTGCATCTAATTCTATGTATTTAAGGGAATTGAGATATTTCAATATCCAATTTTAAAAACTATTTGATTTATCTAAGGGGGTAAATCTTGTTTTTAGATCACCTTTGGTCCCACTCAAGGTCTTACACCATTTATATCTAGGGTGGAAAGCCTATAATGGAGGTTGCCTGAATTATTGTTTCTTAAGAATAAACTTGCATTTTCATGAGATTCAAAACTTCCTTTGTTTTGATGTTTATTTTTCTTAATCTAGAAGGGTTGGGTACTAATATAGCCAAGGTGTATGAATGGTTCAATTAAATATTTTCACCAAGAAGTTATTTTTCTTGCTTAGTGATTTTACTATGATTGATATAATACTTTTGGGTGTTGTGATAACCTTTATAAAATAAGGGCTTTTCTCATTTCACTCTTCTCAATTCTGAATCAGTGGCTCCTAATATTTTTAGTGTCTCAAGATAAGTTCATTTGATTATCACATTATTCAATAATGGAGGCTTTCCTTCTACCTTCCATTCTAGGACTATGTTTTTAGTGCCTTGTCAAATTTTAAGTGATCGAACTCGAGAGCATAGGGACCAAAATTTATATTATACTCTATCTTATTAGAATTGCCTTAGCCTCTTCTCAATGTGAATCATGGGAACAAGTTACAACTACTATAATATTAGTAATGGTGAACAAGGGGAAAACAAGATAAATTCCCAAAGAAAACTAATTCATGCCAAAACAATAGAAATTAGGAACAATAAATCAAAAGTGTAACAAAATAAAGGCAAACACATAATTAAAGAAAACTAGATAAATCTAATATAATATTTGTATCACTAGATTTTTCCCCGTGGACTATTTTAAAATTGAATTGGAAGGGACAACTGAAAAATAATTCTTCAATACCTATTCATTCATAAATAGTGGGAATTCATTCCCTTCAAGGTCTTTAAATAAAAATGTTCTTCCCCAAAAACTCAGAAATTTGATATGGGCCAATCCAGAGTGGGTCAAGTTTGGAGTGTTGCCTTTTCTTTTCATGTGATTTATTGCATAACAAGACTAAGTGTGATATCCAAAAGGAATTAAATTTTTCCATTTTATTGAACCATATCTTAATTATCACTTGATGTCTACTAAAGTTTTATAGAGCCTCTTATTGTACATCTTCTAATTGGATAATGTCTAGTAGCCATGAGTTTGCCTTGTCAGTGTCCTCCATGTACACTTGCATGAACTTGTAAGTTGGAAAATATTGTCAGTTGGATTTTCACCCTTTGAGGAGATGTCTCAACTCTCCTCATCCAATTGGCACAACTGAAACACCTCTAGGTTGTGGGTAGCCTAGGAATGAGGTGAATCTAAATATAGGGTTAGCTCCCTTGATGTACAACTTGTAGAACACTACTATACCTAAAATTGTGAGGGAAAAAGGAGAGAAAATTGAAAGTAATCTACCCTAAGGGAGGTGATACACCAAATTAGTTGATGACTACTAACTAGCTGCATGTTACACATGAGAACAAGGGACTAACTAAACATACACTTCTCTAATCTGCATCTTCTCACATCAATATTTATTTATGAGGTTGTGATGAATGTTTAGGCTAAAAGGACTAAAAAAGAGGCCTAAGATGGCACTATTTGACTAGAATAACTCACTCAACCTTGACACATGAATATAACACTTCACATGACCTACAAGAAGAAGCTTTCCAACTGCAAATAGGTGGGATAATGAAACAACAATGCTAAGGAAACAACAAATCATCACTAAGTAAAATCAATCATCTAAGTGAGCACACTATGAATAGTAATGGAAGAGGTAAAAATTAGTAGTCTTTATTCATCCATGGTATGCAAATGAGTAGGACTTCACCATACTCAGGTGGAGCATAATTTATAAAGGCCAAAATGTCTAGTTCTTATAGAACTTAATAGAGATAGGAGAAGAGAGAAGTAGAAAGGTCAAAAGGACCCTTGTCAAGATGAGAAAATGAGTTACATGTGCATGATGAGGGAATATGAAACTAATCATGCAAAGTTAGGAAGCACAAGTGTCACCCCAAGTCATGAAACTCTTGAAATGTAGTGTAGGAGTTCCCTTTGTTGGCTCAAAAAACTACATTCATGATTTATCCCTATTTAAACATCCCAAAACTAATTATGGATAGGTCTCATTATTGAAATGAGAGTTAAGGGTTTTAGACATGATTATCCATGCATTGGTTACATTCCTACTCATCTAGAATCTCCTAGAAGTAAGCCATCATTACCTATAGTCTAAAAAACTCCTTTTTTAATCACCCTTCACACTTGGCCTCAAAATTGGCTTCAATTTCTCATGAAAATCCATGAAATGAAGTGAATTCCATGTGCCAAGACCCTTCATATCCTTATAGGCATTAGTCACACTTGAAAAATTCTTCCACTTAAAGTTTTCACACTTCTCACCATCATGCTTATTATGCTAGTTTTTATTGGCTAAGATGAGAGATATTTTTGAGGCACTTATGAGTTTTATCAAGGCATGAAATTTACATTGTAATTTATCTTAATTCTTAATCTTCCCTTCCATGTGATTGGAATCTCTTGAAACCTCCTAGAAACTATATAATTCATAAAATAGTCAAAATGAACAATTTTATACCATGTCCTTATAGATTTCATACAAGTCATCCTACTGGTAGAGAGCCTGACTAAATCTTCTACAACATCCAATCCCTATTTTGGGCAAACTATGCCATTTGGGCATACTACTTGCTCAATATTATTAAATTGGTCATTAGCAAGGGTTTTAATGATCTTAGGCATGTTTTACCCTCTTAATCTTTGTACATAAAGATAGGACCTCCATAAAATCCTTATATCTCCATGAAAGGTTCCAATGGAGATATGAGCATTCAAATTTTCCCTATCAAGCTCTTTTCTCCATTCTAACAGTCCTGAGTTACCCTAAAGTCAAAAATTGACTTTCTTATGGTTTCCCCTACATCCCAAAATCTTATACATGTCTATTATGACCCTAAAAACATTCCCAAATGTATTATAAATATCTCATATATTTTGAAGTTAAAATATGATCCTATTTGGTTTTTAGGCCTAACCATGCCTTATAAGCCTGTCTATAAATTTGAGGGTCTAGGATACCCTATTGGGATTCCTCCTTATATTCAAGATTTATCATATTTTATTAAGTTTTAATCAACTCTAAAAACCTCATATTAAGGTCTAACCAACCTCTAGTTCACCCTTTTGTCTCCCATTCCCAAGACTATAGGGTTTACAACCTAGGGAAGTAACCTCTGTCTAAGACAAAATAGAGGGTACTTCCCCTATTATCCTAGACAAAATGAATGTTTGAGAATATTATACAGGTGATGGATACTCTATACACCAATTTTTTTCTCTTTATTAGTTCAATAGACCCTCTTACTCCTTCAAACTCCAAGGCAAACTTCTATGAAGGCAGACTGTACAGGGTTTCAAGATATGGATTGTGCCTTACTTGATATGAGTGATTTATCTATTAAATACCAATTATGAGAGTGTAATGAGTTTATTATGACCATAATTAAGGTATTATAGTCTTCATTTATCCCTCTAACCTCTCATGTACCTTTCCATACATCCTACCTAGTCAAGACTAAGTGTATTTTTTACTATGTACTGTTCTTTGGCACCATACCTATAGGTGATGTATGTGTGGATTGTATTTAAAACATTTAAATATCCCTCCTAGGACATTCAAATATGAACCTCATATATTCTCTTAATCACCTCACACCTTGGGGTTTAAATACCTTCAATACCAGTCATAGGCAATTGACTATGTATTATGTGTTTCCTCTTCAAAAGTAACTCATGTAGATGTTCATGCATGTTTGGAGCCTAGGTATAGTGTTTAAAGGTATTATAAATATGTTAATAATGACACTAATATATGTCTATACTAATCCAATCCATATTTATACCTTTCAACCATTCTTTCAAGCTCCTACTATGTACTTGTAGTGCTTCACAATCCACTATACATCAATTTACATGCAAGAAATACCTATAGGTGCATATAGGGCTCAAATCGTTGCATATCAACATATTTATATTTACTATAGCTCATACATGTTATTTTAAACCATAAAAAACCATTTAAATATGAATTTATGGTTTTTTATTTCAACATTGGGTGAAGAGGTCTCTTATAACTCAGACTTGTAGATAATATTGATCGAGATTAATGCATAAATATGCAACTTTCAGCTCTTCAATAACCACCTTACATTATTCATCTTGAATCCATATCTTATATATGTATTATCCTATGTATAAGATACTAGGTTTGTCTATTTAAATTCACCAAATCCTTTGGAAAATTTCTCATATGACATCCACAAAACCAATAGGTGCTTTATTTGACACTTTTAGGGAAAAGAGCCCCGAATATTGTCATCTCACCTTTTGGAGGTTCCCCAAAATTGGACTACCAACCTAGAAACTCTCATGGGTTTTTTATAATCCTTTAAAAAAATTTAGGATCCCAAAAGGAATCTCACCACTTTTTTGAACACTCCTCTATGACATTTTAGTTCTCTATGGTACTACGTATAGTGGCCATTTTCAAGGTACAGGCAATAAGTATGAGGATGGACAGTGGATATACATTTTCCCTTCAAGTAATCTGATCTCTCCTCATGGTGTTGAAATGAAACATCATTATTTTTTATAACTTTAAATAGGATCTCTCACTCTATTTTCAATGTTGAACCCTGTTATATGACCTGTAGGTGAATGCTAATGCAGGAAACTAAGTGTAGTAAGAAAAGGCTTCCCTCATGTTGATCATATACTATTTGATGAACTCCACTTGATCACCCATGTTATAAATACATTTACATCACCATATTAGTCTTTTTCACTATCTTATTAATGTATTCCATCCCTACCATAGCTCATTCAAATGTATATATGACAGTCATAGAGTAGACTTACTATATGGTGGTATATGACTGCAAACTCATGAAATGTTGCTTTAGAGATGAGATTTAAAGGATAAATGAATAAATATTACATTAATAACATTTAAATTAATCTATCACAACCATATGGAACCATGATCAAAGCATTAAGATCTTGCAAATAGTGAAAACCTACCTGCCACATAGAATGGTACGTTCTCTTACAACATGAGATGATTTGCATATCCAAACACCTTAAAACACTAAAACAAGCATGGGAATAATTTTATGAGGGATTAAAAATAATGTTAAAATAACATTAGTAAGTGAATTCTATGAAATTTTCTAAACCAAGGCAAAACCTATAGGGTGCACAAATTAGCAAGCAAAATAGATAGTCTAACTTCTTAGGAATGGTTCATAAAGAAAAAACCACAAATCTTATAAAACCAAACATAAAATGGAATATTAATGAGTGTATAAGACACCTCCAAGATCATTTTTCCTAAAACCTTTCTTGTTGACTGTACCAAGCACAAACCTGAAGACCATTCTTGCTTGCCAAGCCTAGTGGAAGAAGAGAGAAGTTATTTTCTTAATTTATTGAATATTATGATCAAAATAATCACTTTATTAATTTTTTTGAATAAAAAGAGACACTATTTAATTTTCCTTAGCTGTATAAGGCCACACAAGTCTGTACACCTCATTAAAACTCCTCTTTTTCTAAGAAAACTAGTCATTTTTTATAAACGTACCACATTTTAGTTTAAAATGGTTTATTTATGCATATTAAGACACATGGGGTAATAAATAATCTTTTTAAACCTTCACATTTCCCAAGGAGGCTATATAAATCATTTAATGCTCTATTTTGACCCCTAAACTGACTCAAAATGATATATTGACTAATTAGACTAATACCAAGGCTAAAATGACATTGAAATATATAAAATAGATTATTATACACCCTATTAAAAAATATTATACCCCCTATAAACCTATAAATATTAGGATTTTACCTGTAGGGGTTCCAATTTGACCTAAAGGGTCAAATTTGGTCAACAAATTAGTGACTCATAGGGGTAGTATGCCTGCTATAATAAATATCAGTAGCCTTATTAATCCATTGGGATTAGGGAGTCATTAAAAGTCTAAAATAAAATAAGGAGGCCTTTGACCATTGACCACAAGATTTGATCAAGACAAGACCATTTGACTACCTCAACCACACAAAATGAAGGACACATACAAAATAAAGTAAACTAACTAACAAGACACACACACACATGTGCTCAAAGCACTTAAGGAAATTAAAAAACAAACCACTATTTACAAATAAAAATTAAGCATACCTCCCTTTCTAAGATTAAAAGGAAAATTCTTTGCATCTCCTTCTTCATGAGATGAATCAGAGTGCCAAGCATATTGCTCTTTGGATTGGATACTTGATAGATTAGACCTATTTCTTGGCACTTCACTTGATATAACCTCAAGTACATCATCTTAAAATAGGTCCCCAATGTAAATTTATTCCTCTTGGCCTTGTTCACATACCTCATATTGTTGCTCACTCTTCATCTCTTGATCAACTTCCATCTTCTTTGTAGGCATGATTTCAAGAAGAGTGGTTTCTTATTCCTTATAAACTTGAGGCCAGTAGAATCTTGTTTTAACCTTAAAAATCTGAGGTAAACTTTTATTTTGCTCATCTATGACATTTTAAAAAATTTCATCTTGCTTACCATCACTTGCAATCAGCTCTAAGGAAGTTGTAGACCCCTTGAAAGATTTAAACTCATTACAAATGTTTTAAAATTACTACCATAAGTCCCCATCTTCTTTTTTATCAGCATCATGAAGAGGAACAACAAGATAATCTCCTTCATCATCTTATTTATAATACAAAAGGACTTCATCCAAGATTTATTCTTTAACACAAGGAAGGCATTCCTCATTATCAACATAAAAAGAAGACTCCACACAAGGACTCACCTCTTCCTTAGCATTTAGGACCTCTTGAGGGATCTCAAGTTGTATCTCAATTATTATAACCTAAATTTTTTTTTCAAGGGCTGAAATATCTTCAATATCCTTTACCATTTTGGTGATGTCAAGACTAAGCATCTTGAAATCAGGTGACTTAGCCCAATGAGGCTACCAAGGAGCTACACTTTCTTCTAACAAGAGTTCTAAATTCTCTCAACCAAATACTCCTCTTTAGGTTCCCATACCATAGGTCCATCAAGGCAAATGGTGATGGGATGAATACAAGATGAACTAGTTGGTGGAGGTGGAATATATGACTCGAAATCAGATTAAAAATAAATTGTAGGGGATCCTTTTGGAAGTTCTTGAGGAAGGGGAGGCAGACCTTGGGATAAAATATCTTGGTTTTCTTCCTTCCACTTGATAATCACTTCATTTACATCTGATTTATCTTGAACACTCTCTTTAGGAAGGTTAGATGGGGTGTGTTTAGGCATAGGATCTTATTTTGGCTCTAAACCTTCCATTGCACCTTGACTCAATAATTTCATTCTCAACTCTAACTCTTCAATCTACTTGGCTAGGTTCTCTTAGAAAATTCTCTCTTGAATTATATATTCATTTTCATGAGGATAAGGATTGAAAAAGGGATGACATAGAACACAATAGTTATCTTAAGGAAGGGCTGAAGGGGCTTGCATAGGATCAATTTCATTCTCAACTTCAAACACTTTATCAAGGCTTATATCCTCTTTCTTTCACCATGATTCCACTATATTATTAAATATTAGGATGTTAGGATTAAGAGTCTCTTCTTGAGATGGTGATGCAATTTGAGGAATGGATGAATTGCTCAAGAAACTTGGAATCTCCTTAGGTTTGGATTTGCCACCTTGTCTCTAACTTGGGATCTCATAGCTAAAGGTCTCTTCTTGAGGTGAGGATGTAATAAGAGAGGAAAATGAGGGCTTAAATTCCACTTCTTTTGTTGATGTTGTGGACTATTACGTCTACCTATTGGCCAATTCAATACTCCTATCAAGGTTTTCTTTAAAAACCAAGTTTGTCTTTCCAACTCTCTCTTCTAGTTGATTGGGAAAAAGATGAATTTGATAATCTTGATTGGGCTCATGAGTAGGGGTCAAGTAGGAATGATATCAATCTTGAGGATTTGGATATGAGGGCTGATATACTTGGTGAGGTTGCTCCTCTTAAACTCTTAGCTTATCTTCCCAGGATGCAATTAAGCCACCTACACCTAGAATCTCACTTGTAAGCCTTTGCCAATTATCTATCCCAATGAGTTCCCAATCTCTCTTAGCCAAATATAATTCATATCTCACATTATGAATGAAATTATTAGGAATATATAGACCATGTCTCCTTTGTGTGTCAAGATCCAACATGTACTTCTCATAACCCAAGAGAATTCGCTTGAAGTTTGAAATGGACTAAGTTGAGAAGTGACTAGGTTGACTAAGAGAAGCAAGATATTGAGGAGGTTGATTTCAGATCTGATACAACTCATTAAAAGGCTGGTAAGAATCATATTGGAATTGGTAGGAATCATATTGGAGCTAGTAAGGATCATGACAAGGTTTACAGGGAATGTTATAAACTTGATAAACCTCACAAACTTATGTAAAACAATACTCAACACCAAAGTCATCCATGAAACGTCATTAGGAAGAAATAACACATGGAATGATTATCAATAATATTCAAAATTAATACCTGGGTGGCTTGACCAGATGATGTAACTTTAGAGTTGTCATTGATGCTTAGATAGATGTCTCCAAAGACTGATGTGTTGAAAGACAACACCAAAAATATTTCAAATTTTTGGACTAAGAGTCCCACTAGGCATTCCAAAGACTATTATCACTTGGATTTTCACCCTTTGAGAAGAAGTCTTATCTATCCTAATCCAAGTGGAACAATTGAAACACCTCTAGGCTATGGGTAGCCTAGAAATGAGGTGAATCTCTAGATAGGGCTAACTTCCTTGATGTACCACTTGTAGATCACTACTATACCTAAAATTGTGAGGGAAAAGGGAGAAAAAATTGAAACTAAACTATCTTAAGTGAGGTGATACACCAAATTAGTTGATGACTACTAACCAGTTGCATGTTACACATGAGAATAGGGGACTAACCAAACATACCCTTATCCAATATGCATCTTCTCACATCAATATTTCATTATGAGTTTATGATGAATTTATAGGCTAGAAGGACTAAATCAGAGTCCTAAGGTGGCATTTTTTTAATATACTAACTCACTCAACCTTGACACATCAATATAACACTTCACATGACCTACAAAAAGAAGCTTTCCAACTTTAAATAGGTGAGAGAATGAAACAATAATGCTAAAGAAACAAGTCACCACTAAGAAAAATCAATCATCCAAGTGAACACACTATGAAAAATCATGAAAGAGGTAAAAATTAGTATTATTTATTGATCCATGGTATTCAAATGAGTAGGGATTCACCATACTCCGGTGGAGCATAATTTACAAAGGCCAAAATGACTAATTATTATAGAACTTGAGAGAGAGAGGAGAAGAGATAAGTCTAAAGGTCATAAGGACACTTATCAAGCCAATAAAATGAGTTACATGTGCATAAGGATGTAATATGAAACTTATCATGCAAATTTAGGAAGCATAAGTGTCACCCCAAGTCATGAAACTCTTGAAATGTGGTGTAGGAGTTCCCATTATTAGCTTAGAAACCCGCCTTCATGATTTAGCCCAATTTGAAAATACCAAAACTAATTAGGGATAGGTATCATGATTTTAATGAGAGGAAAAGGTTGTATACATGATTCTCCATGCATTTTTTGTAGTCCTACTTATCTAAAATCTCTTGGAACTAAGCCACCACTGCTTGTAATCTAAAAAACTCCTTTTTCAGTAACCCTTCACACTTGGCCTCAAAATTGGCTTAAATTTCTCATGAAAATCCATGAAATTTATTTAATTACATGTTTAAATATCCTCCATGTCATTAGAGGCATTAGGAATACTTCAAAAATGCTTTCACTTGAATTTTTCACACTTCTCACCATCATGCTCACTATGCTAGTTTTGATTGGCTGAGATGAGAGATCTGGTTGAGGAACTTATAAGTTTTTTCAAGTCATTAAATTTACATTGGGAGTTATATTAAATCTTAATATTCCATTCCATGTGATTGGCATCTCTTGAAACCTCCTAGAACGTTCACAATGAATAAAATAGTTAAAAAGAGTAATTTTGTACCTTATCCATATAAATTTCATAAAACTTATCCATATAGATTTCATACAAATAATCATTATAATATGGATCCTAACTGAACCTTATACATCATCAAATCCCTATTTTGGGAAAACTATGCCATTTGGGTGTACTACTTGCTCAGTCTTCTCAAACTGGTCACTAGCAAGGGTTTTGATGAGCTTAGGCATGTTTTACCCTCTTCATCTTCATTAATAAATATAAGACATTGGAATTTTTAAAAAAATACACTAAATAAAATTTCATGACCCCCATCAACCTCCCTAAACTCCTTATATCTCCATGCAAGGTGATAAGAGATATATGAGCATTCAAATTTTCCCTATTGAGCTCTTTTCTTCATTCCAACAAGCCTGAGTTATCCTATAGTTAAAAATTTACTTTATCATGGTTTACCCTACATCAAAATAGCTTATACATGTATATTTTTACCCTAAAAATATTCCCAAATGGATTATAAATATCTCATATAGTTGGAAGTGAAAATGGCATCCTATTTGGCTTTTGGGCCTAACCATGCCTTATAAGCCTATCTGCAACTTTGAAGGTATGGGATACCCTATTGGTATTCATCCTTATATTAAATACTTCTCATGTTTACTAGGTGTGAATAAAATATATAACCTCCTATCAAGTTATAACCAACCTCTAGTTCACCCTTTTGTCTCCCATTCTCAAGACTACAAGGTTTACAACCTAGGGAAGTACCCTTTATCTGAGACAAAATAGAGGGTATTTCCCCTATTATCACAAAAAAAATGAATGTTTTAAAATATTATAAAATTTATGGAGACTCTATTAATAAAATTTTGTCTCTTTATCAGTTTAATAGACCCCCCTACTCCTTCAAAATCCAAGGCAGACTTCTATGAAGGTAGACTGTGTAGGGATGCAAGATATGGATTGTGCCTTGCTTGATATGAGTCCTTTATTTATTAAATATCCATTTTGAGAGTTTCATGAGGTTATTTTTACCATAATTAATATATTACATTCTTCATTTATCCCTCCAACCTCTCATTTACCTTTCCATACATCGTGCCTAGTCAAGACTGAGTGTATTTCTGATTGTGTACTATTCTTTGGCACCATACATATAGGTGATGTATGTGTGGATTAGATTTGATACATTTAAATATCCCTCTTGAGACATTATAAGATAAACCTCATATATTCTATTTATCACCTAATTCCTTGGGGTTAAAATACCTTCAATACCAGTTATAGGTAGCTAACTGTGTATTATGTGTTTCTTCTTCAAAAGTGACTCTTGTAGATGTTAATGAAAATTTTGAGCCTAGGTATAGTGCTTGAAGGTCTTATAAATATTTTTTTTATCACACTAACATATTTTTATACTAATCCAAGCCATATTTATACCTTCCAACCATTTGTTCAAGCTCCTAATATGCACTTGTACTTCACAATCCACTATACATCAATTTCCAGGCAAGAGATACCTATAGGTGCATATAGGGCTCAAATAATTACATATCAGCCTATTTGGATGTCCTATATATCATAAATGTTATTTATAAATATAAAAAACCATTTAAACATGAAGGCATAGTTTTGTATTGCAACATTGGGTGAAGAGGTCTCTTATAGCTTAGATCTATAGATAATATTGATCGAGTTTAATGCATAAATATGCAACTTTAGGCTCTTCAACAATGAACTTCCATTAGTCATCTTGACTCCATATCTTGTATAGGTTTTTTACTATGTATAGGATACTAGGTTTGTCCATTTATATTCCCCAAATCCTTTGGAAACTTTTTCATATGACATCCACAAAACCAACAAATGCTCTATTTTACACTTTTAGGGAAAAGAGCCCTGAATATTATCGTCTCACCTTATAGAGGTTCCCCATATTTTGAATACCAACCTCAAAAATATCATGGGTTTTTAATAATCCCTTTAACATATTAGGATCCTAAAAGGATTCTCACTACTTTTTTGAACACTCCTTTATGACATTTTAGTTCTTTGTGGTACTACTTGTAGGTGGCCATTTTCAAGGTACAACTAGTAAGTATGAGGATGGATAGTGGATATAAATTTTCCCTTCAAGTCAATTTATCTCTCCTTATGGTGTTGAAATGAAACATCATGATGTTTTATAACTTAAAATAGGCTCTCTCACTCCATTTTCAATGTTGAACCCTGTTATATGACCTATAGGTGCATGCTAATGGCAAGATACTGAGTGTAACAAGAAAAGGTTTCCCTCATGTTGATCATACAATATTTGATGAACTCCACTTGATCAACCATGTGATAAATATGTGTCCATAACCATATAATTCTTTTTCACTCTCTTATGAATGTATTCTATCCCTAATATAGCTCATTCAAATGATTGTATATGATAGTCATAGAGTAGACTGACTGTATGGTGGTATATGACTGCAAACTCATGAAATGTTACTTTAGAGATGAGATTTAAAGGATAAAGGAATCAAGAGAAAATTTATAAAAATTTAATTAATCTATCACAACCCTTTGGAACCATGATTAAATCATGAAGATCCTAAAAATAGTGGAAACCTACCTGCCACATAGAATGGTACCTTCTCTTTAAAATAACATAAGTGAAATGTATATAATTATCTAAACCAAAGTAAAACCTATAGGGTGCATAGATTATCAAGAAAAATAGATAGTCTAACTTCTTAGGAATGGTTTATAAATCATAGACCACCATTCCTCTACAACCAAACATAAAATGGAAGATAATTTAGTGTATAAGACACCTCCATGATCATTTTACTTGAAACCTCTCTTGTTGACTATACCAAGTACAAACCTGAAGGCCATTCTTGCTTACCAAGGCTAGTGAAAGAAGAGAAAAACATTTTTCTTGATTTCTTGAAGCTTCTAGTCAAATTTATCACTGGAATAAGTGTTTGGGAGACCAAGAGACACTAATACAGTGTCCTTAACTATATGAGGTTGTACAAGTTTGTTCACCTCATTAAAACTCCTCTTTTTCTAAGAAACTAATCTTTCTTCTGATAAACCTACCACTTTTCAGTTACAAATGGTTGATTAAGACATATGAGGACACATGAGGCATGGCGTTGTCCTTTGAAACCTTTAAATTTCCCAAAGAGGTTGTACAAGTCATTTAATGCTCTATTTTGACCCCTAAAATGACTTAAAATGATATATTGACTAATTAGACTAAGACCAAGGCTAAAATGACATTAAAATAGATCAAATAGATTATGATATACCCTATGAAAAAATATTAGACCCCCTATAAACCTCTAAAGATAAATTTTTTACCTATAGCAGTCCTAATTTGACTTGCAGGGTCAAATTTGGTCAATGAAAACTTAAGGTCATTGTGAAGATGGGATCCAACCCATATACCAGTAAAAAAGGAAATATTTTGATGGATTTATTATATCAAGTGTGGTCAACACAAAAAACATATTTCAATAGTGAACTCTAGTCTGTAGGTTTCTTTTCTATAGATTTAATGATGGCATAAATTAGGTTCTTATTGATTAACTCAATCAAACCATTCCATTAAATGTAGTATTTTGATGAGAACCTTAAAGTAATCCATTTTGATAATCCCATTTAGTGAGCTTGATGTTCTAAAATATAAGTCCATTATCATATACTAGAGAGGCTAGGATGCCAAATAATGTTGTTATGTTTTCTTCAAAGACCTTGATGACTTCTTTGGCTATGTTCTTGGTCACCACTACCTCTATCCATCTTGTGCAGTAATTGGTGGCCTAATTATGAATTTATGGACAATTTATGAATTCAATTTAATGATTCCAATGAATTCATGTCCCCATTGAGTGAAAGGATGTTCTTCTATCACAAACTATAAAGGCATTGTAGTGTGAAATTCCTTATTGGTGAAGATCTAACACTAATGACATGAATGCACATGGGCATGGAAATCTCTAAAGATAGTGGGCCAATAGTACCCATATCATAGAATTTTATACATAGTTTTAGTCCCTAAAGGATGGCCACTACCCAATTTTTCATGAAATTTAGTCATGACTTCCTTAGCTTCTTTTTCAAATATACATATAAGATAGATGCATTCATAGTTATTTCTATAAAGAACTCCATTATTTAGCATGTAGTGGGATTAATTTAACCTAATATCCCTTTTCTACATCTTATTGAGTCCTATAGGATTATTTACATAAAGTATGTAGTGAGCAATTAGATAATACCATTCTTTATGGACCATTTATGACTATTCCAATCAAACCATGGTGATCGTTGGGTCAATTTTAGTGGTCAATTGAGTAAGACATTAGCCTTAGACTAGATTGATATGTTTTATCTCAAGGTCATACTCTTGTATCTTGGCCATCCATTTACCTTTATGTTCTCCTAGCTCATTCTACCCTAGCATTAGCTTTATAGTTGGGATTGGGATAATGGTATGCATCTTGTTTCTAAGAATGTAGTGCCTAAATTTCTTCATAACTTTAACTAGGGTGTAGGCATGCTTGTATGGGGTATAATAATTCCTCTCTACATCCTTCAATTTTGTGCTCATGAAATCAATTGGTTGTTTATCTTTGTCCAAATTTTGAGTGATCATTACAGTTATGGTGTGATCTGATATGAAGGAATAAAGGAAAAATTAATTCATGCAATATGGGTTTATTAAGACCAATGCTTACATGATTTATTCCTTGATTTATCGGAAGGACTCCCTAGCTACAGGATTCCACTCCACTTTTTCTTCCTATTTCAAAATTGCATTCAAAATTTTAACAATTTCAGCAAAACCAAATATGAATTTGTATATAAAGTTAATCTTACCAAAGAATGACTTTAATTATTTTTTAAAGTTACACAAACATATCTTAGAAATCACATTGACACACTCAAATTTGATATAAATACCTTCCTTCATAATGATTTGACCAAGAAGATTACCTTCATTAATACCAAATACGTTTTTCTTTATGTTAAGTGAGATAGCATACCTTATACACCTTTTGAATATCTTCCAAAGATGGTGAGTATGACTAAATCTATGTTTTGAAAAAATATTCAAGGCATCCATGTAAATAATAATGCATTTACCTATCATAACTTTGAATTAATATTCCATATCTCTCTAAAATGTGGTTCTTGTATTAATAAGTCCAAATGGAATTTGTTTATAATTAAATGTTCCCCCTTGGATATAAATACAATCTTGGCTTGATCTTCTATGTTTACTAGAACCTAATTATATCCTGAGAATCCATCTAGAAAGGACATCATTTGGGATTCACTTACCATCTGTATTACCTCATCTAGGGAAGGAAAAGGATAATTTTCTTTATTAAAATCTTGGATCATATTTATGAAATCCGCACACATTCACATTTATCCATTTTTTTTATAGACTAGTCCTAAGTTAACTACCCAAGTATAGTGATGAATTGGGAAGATGATCCCAACTGAGAGGAGTTTGTGGACCTATTTGTGAATAAGTGGTTTTAGGATTGGTTTCATATGTCATTGAATTTATTTTAAGGTCTTATGGTTTTATTTAAATTGGATAGTGTGGGTTATTATCTTTTGGATTGAGGACCTTAAGGTCTCCATAGGCCCAAGTAAGAACATCTTGGTACTATAGTAATAGTTTTTTGAGTTATGAAACTTCAAAAAGAGTGTAATTTAGACCAATATGAACATCTTGGGGCTGGTCTAATGATCTTGGATTAATCATTCTATAATTTTGGTCTAAATGTATTGGCCTCTTAGGTCTGTGTGTGGGCTTGTCAAGGTCAAACATTTTCTCTAGGTAGATCATCAATTTTTTAACTCAATTTTCTTTCAAGTTTAAAATGTCATTCTGGTCATATTCTTCATTTAGAGGGTTATCTCTTTCTACCTCATCTATAAATTAGGTCTCAAATATCCATGAGTTATTAAGGAATTATAAAATGTGGTCATCATCTTCAAAAACCTATAATTTCTTCACATTATATAGTACTGAGGGACATGGGATGAGCTCTACTAAAAAATTATGTAGCCCTAAGTAATCTAGGGGTGTTAGGTTTGTCGTAATAGTTTCTAAATAATCAACCACCTAATTTTATTCTCTATGAATGGGGAGGACATTAAAAGTATTGAATATTTATATCAAATCCCACGCCCTACATTTTTACTTCTTCAAATACGATAGCTTAATTAGAACTTACTCCCAACCTAGTTCACTACTAGTTTAGAATCTCCAAACACTCAATTATTTTACCCTATGTTTTAATGTAAATTGTAGTCCTAAAATCAATGCCTCATATTCCACCATATTATTTATACAAGGGAATTAGATCCTATAAGAAAATATGTCTCATTTCTATAATTGGTCAATGAGAAGACATGTGGCTCAATCTCATTAATTTGGATGCTCACAGAGTCCTTGCCTTAGCCATTTAAGTTGATGGAAGTAACCAAGATGAGGGCACATGGCACTATGTTAATATAGGGGCTCAAGTGAAAAGGAATTAGAACCATTTCCTCACAAGCCATGAATAAGTGAGATTAAGACATGTGTCCCAATATTGTCAACCTAGATACTTATCAAAGAAAATTCTTGGTCATTTTGAAAATCCTTTGTGAGGAAGTTGGGTGTTGACATGTGGAATGATCTCAAAGCTTGGGGTCTAACCATTAGAGTTTGACCTGCAAGTATTTTTTGGTTATAATTTGAATTGTAGGGACCTAACTTCTCTTAAATTTGATAATTGATTCAAGTGCAAAAGATACATGTGGTAAATATCTATGCAAGGAAACTCTAGTAAAATAACTAAGTATGAAAATTCATTCATACAATAGGGGATCTTTCTAAGCTGGATCAAGTAAGATTTGGCAAGGTTGCTCTATGAATCTAGAATAATTTGTTATAAACAAACAACTTTGGGCAAAAATTAGTTTATCTTAGTTAGTCCATAAATCTAAAATTTTAATTCAATGAATGTCATATCATTAAAATCCAAACATATGCATAAAAAACTTCAATAAACATATCCATTTCAACCTTTAGACTCATGTATCAATCAAATTACTAGAGTAAGTACGAGAAAACTTAGTCAGGACTTTATTATGAATAAAAATTCAAACTTAAGAAAATGACTTCCATCTTAGACTTGGATTGATTCATTTCACAATAAGACCTAAACATGGAATTTAATCTCAAAGAGGGTCCTCATTTGAAAATTTTAAAATAGGTTATGTTGGTCACAATAATAAAAATTGCATCATTGAATCCAAATTTGACATACTCATGATCTCTACCAAGTGTGGTACCCAATTTTATTAGCCAAGATCTTCCTAGTATTGCATTGTATTGATCCAAATTAGGGTCAATGTGTAATACAATGGAACATGTTTTCAAACCAAGTTTTACTAGAAACTCAATAGATCTGATGCATTTATTAGGTTTAATAATCTTGTTCAAATTATAAATTCCATACCTGAGATATTATATAAGTGTCATGTTACATATATTAACTTCATGACCATTATTAATCTTGGAAATGGTGCATTTCATGCCATCTATGCAATGACTAAGAATTAAAGGCTCAAGATATGATGAATGAATTTTAGTTACTTCCTTTGAGACTATGGTGGTGATATTAGCTTTTTTAGATACACATTTCTTTTGGAAATCTTTATTAAGAACCCATTACTATGTCAAATTTTATTTATTATTTCACGTTTACATAAATACAATTTATTGTTTATCTTATGATTCTTTTTTAAACTTCTCTTTTAGTAATTTATTTTTTTGTAACTTGCTAGTTGTGACTTTTCCTAATGTATCTTTTATTTTAATATTTAATATTTTATTATTTTTTCTTTATGCAACCTTTCCTTTTCTAATTGTTCCTTATGTAAACTTTACTTTTCTAATTGTGTCTTATCTAATTATTATTTTTCTATTTGTGCCTTATGCAATTTTTATTTTTATTCCTTTTTCACTTTTTATTTAGAAGATGCGATCATAGCTTGAGTAGGTTGTTTAATTAGAAGGTGTGATTCAATCAAGTGGTGGCTTGATGGAGGTATCTAATGTATGATCACCACTGTCAATGATAGTTTGTATTTTTATTTTCAAGGCCTAACAATTATACATATTATGTATATGCATTCTATGATAGGCACAATAGTATTTTGATTTCCTTAGATGATGCATACAAGGTAATGTGATCAATATTTTGTAAGGAATATCCCTTAAATTTTCACTTGGAGTATTATTAACCTTATGAAAACTTATTGAACCATTAATTGTATATGTGTGTCATTTTTTAACCCATACTTGAGATGAAATATTTTGAGGCACATATTCCTAAAATGGGTAGGCATAAATATAATTAACACTAGTATGCTTAGGATTATTGATATATGAAATCTTATCCTCAATTTATTTAATATTTAATACTCATTTAGTTTTGTCATTCCTATAGTGACTCCCTCATAGTAATTAGCTGATCTAAAATTACTTCACAAGTAGAGACATGAGGCCCCTATGATTGAACATGAATATAATGGAAATCAAGACAATATGTGAGAGGTGTAGGGGGTGAGGATGAACATTATGATGACCTTAATTTTTTAGTATAGGATGTTTCACCTTTACCATTTGGATGCTGACAGCATATACATCCTTAATAGAGGGATGGTATCCATCACAACCTTGAGGCGGGACCAAAGAGGGTATGTATGAAAGTAATTAGGACTCCACATTCATAACAAATGTATCATCATTAATTTCAAGATTAATTTTATAGTACATTAATGTTACCCATTTAATTACATGATTATAAAATATATTGCATATCTCATATAATTATAACAATCAATGATTGAATTGAAAATTATACACTATAAATATACATTATATCCATCATATAATGTGTAAAATAAAGAACCAATCACTCAAATCACACCATGAGAATTATTTAGAAACCAAAAGATCATTTTGATAAAAATCAATGGATAAACAAAACTTAGAATATCATTTGAAAATAGGTACACCATTCTCCCTCTAGATGGAATTTATTAAAAATATTGAATCATAAATTCTAAAAAATGTGTAAATTATTTTGGAAAATAATAAAAATTTATTTATCCATTCAATATTACTATCAAAACCCTTGGAGCATTTTAAAATAGAGCCATTTAGAATTAAGTATTATCCAAACAAGGAACAACCCTAGTAGAGGAAGCCCTAATAAGAGGATGAGCATGAAACCCTAGGGAAAAAAGGGAGAAATAATCAGATTAACACCTAAGGAGATGGAAACAATTATGAATCAAGTCTAAGACTCAAACTCTAAGGCATAAATTTGAAACCCCTATAAATATGGATGAAACTCCAATGGAAACCTAAGACTTGGCTATGTTTGATACAATATTTGAGTTCACTAATATGTTTTTCCTTATTTGGATTAATGTGGTTTACTAACCCTTAATAAGATAGAACTAATATAATTAATTTATATAATTATGTATTACAATGAAACATAAATCTAAATGTAAAAGTTTGAAACTAATATGAAACTATGACCTACTAAATATATAAAGTACAAAAAAAATATAGAATACTTAATGGTTTTCTATATTTTTCATATTTGAGACTACAAGCAGGTTGTAGAAAAGGTATAACAGTGGATTTTGAGTCATTCAAATCAGAAACTAGAGTTCTAGACTCACTTACATAATAATGTCAATCTCTTATCATTTTAATCTAATATTGTGTTTTGAACTAGATGGTTTTATATAAAAATCTTTATATTTTATTTAAGTACAATCTACTATGACTACTTCTCTTATTCAGTATGTGCAATCCTAAGGTCTGACTATGCACACAACTCCTATAAATCTATTTCCTTCACCTAAAACCCTAGGTTTGCATGTAATGATAGTTTTAAGCATAAAATATGGGATGAAAGGTGGGTTGAGATGACTACAACCACTCCCTATTGAATAGTTGATCACTAGCTACATATACAATACTCTGAAGAGGGAATTCAAACCATATGTAGTTCTCTCTATTAGGTGAATGTGTGCAATAGTACTTGTTCAATGTATGTAACCTATAGTCTATCCCTTGAAAATTTAAAATTAGAAAATTTTACTTGGATCTTAAGTGTTTTAGACTTGGATAAGACCTAATCCTAGAAACTAATTGGTAAATTGGAAATAATATGGTAGTCTTCTTGGATATGTAGGTGTTTGAGTATACTTTTGTAAGTGTCTGCTAGATAAGTGCTAGATAGATAATAGACTTAAAATCATTTTAATTTATATAAAAAATATTTGGGTACTTTCTCATGTCACTGACATGAAAAATTTATGGGTTAACCCATAGGAATTTTTATTTGATAGGTAAAGATGGGTTGAAGGGACCCAGACCCAGTACAAAAGAGAATAGATAGAAAAGTGAGAGAAAGAAAAAAATCCCAACTGAGATAAGGGTGAACACCTTGATGATCAGCCTAACATCTACTAAATTTCAACCAATAGTCAGTTGATAGATCAAAAAGGACCCAACCCAAAATGGGAAACAATAAATTTATTTTGACTCAAAGTAAGTGACCAATTTCTTGGACACTATATTAGTTTTTTGTGACATTTGCCTTTAGTGCGTCTACCAATGAATTATTCCTCCTCATTATCTAGCTTCTTACTTTTGAGGTCCATATGAGAAGATGATTTTATGATTTCCTCTGAAACCCAAGTATCCTCCTCCCTATTGTCATTCTAGAAAGAGTCCTCACTAGAGTTGTGGGTCTTGAGAATCCTACCATCATGAACCACAAATTTGTTAAAACTGAGAAAATTACTTAACCTCTCAAATTCCTTCAAAATTTCTCCACAAAGTAGATTTTGGATATTTATTTTTGTATGGATTTTATAGAGTGAAACTTTGACACCCTTGTTTCCATCAACCCCTAGAGTGGCTTTTCCCTTAGAATTGAAAGAGGGGCTTCTTAAATCAAATTTATGATTTTTCTATGTATGGGCACTAGAAGCCCCCAACTATTTTCCTTGATTCTCCTCTTTAGAAGCTAAGGATTAAGCACCCTCTACCTCCAAATCCTCCTTATTGATAGCCTCTGAAGTGTTCTTGAACCATACCCATTCCCCCCTTTTTATCAACAAAAAAATAAGACCCTGGTGGATAAGATCCATGGCAAGGTTCTTCTTGAAATTTAAAACATAAACCTCCAAAGAGTATAGCAGAAAGCAAGGGATGCTGATGATATGACCCTTGAAATGATTCAAAATTAGGAAATGACGTGAATAGAGAATGGTGTGTTTACCTTCTAAAGTGATATAATGCATTATTTGGAAACATACCTTTGGCTATTTCCTTAGCAAATCAGCATGCATGTAACCTTTATTGGACAAAGGTTTTGGCCTATATTTATCCTTCTCTTTCTTGAAGAAAATATGCATGAGTCCTTATAATGCTTATCTTTAAATGCCTTTATTTTATGGCATTACATTCCTGTTGTCTCCCCAATTAGCTCCTCTATTATTTGAATCTTTAGCCCATACATTCTCACCTCACATTTGTTCCAACCATGGGCAAAATCCCTTGAGATCAATGTGTCGTGCTCCACCAGATGTTCCATAAATGGAACCATCCCCACTATAACCATTTTATACCAAAATGGCCATTTTTATTAATGTTAGAATAGGAAATTAGTTCAAAATGATTTATATCTCATGTGTCATCTCTATCGATTGACCCATAAGAATTATTTGAATTTTAAATGTGATTATTTCTTGACATGGGATGGCACTATCAAATTTTAGATGGTATGTTATAATCCTAATGTTACTATCCAAGAGTCATGAACATTGATATTATAAGAAATATCATAAGTTATTGAGAAAAAAATAGAAATTCTAGACCTGTATAAGGCATGTGGATCTGAGAGTATGATGAATAAGAGTCATGTATGTATGCACAAGTCATGAAAGATGAAGGTAAATCCAAATTGGCATTACCAAAAATCAATTACCATACTTTAGTCTCTACAAATTAAATAAATATTTTACAGTTATATCTACATAAGTATCCTTTTTGAAAATGTCCACGATAACCATCTTCAAAAACATATCCACTAAAATAAACAAAGCATCATGTTGCACGTAATCATAGATAGTTTAGTTATGAAATACATGTTGATAGATTTCCATGTCTTGGATAAAACTAGTAGAAGTGTGTAAAATCTCATCTTCTTGTTTTTGATGTTTTAAATTCAGAAAAGAATGCAATAATTTATATGGTTCTCCATTTTTATGTGCACATATACCCAATATAATTTTGAATATAATGTGGCTACATTCTTTGTCATGTTAAAGTACCATGATGTCTTGGCATAGTGTGCCTCAGAGATGAGTCTTTGAAAATGTGTGCCACTAGGAACATAGTGATAACTAAACTTATAGATAAACATGTCTAAGAGTTATAATTCTAAACTTTTTACCTTGTGCAAGTGGTGTAGGCTTCTACAAATTCCCTGTCAACTAAGTAGAGAGATACCTAGTCTAAAAATTTATGGCATGAATGATTAGCATTATGATAAGAATGTGAATGTACACTTTATTAAGTAAATCTAATGTCTTTTTATATTTTCCATTCTTGTGCTTAATCATGAGAATATGACTGATGCAGGTAAGCTAACTACTTCATGTGATGCACATTATCTAGCTTTCTTTGTGTTTGTAGAAACTAAAGTGGACTATGATCAAAATGAATAGATATCTCCTTCCCCAAGATGTAGCATTACCATTACTTAATTGATTTCACAATAGTGTTATTTTCCTTTTCTTAGGTATAGTACCATTGAACCATGTCTATGAACATTTTTTATTGGTATTTAATCGGATGTCCATATTACATGAGTACTGCATCAAGTACTAAGTGAGATGCATTAATGTGAATTTTAAAGGAATATGCAAGCACTACATAAATACAATGCTTGAGATCCTTTAAATCATTTTGTTGTGTATGATTCCAATAGAAGTTAGATTTAGAATGTGTTACATAGCTAAGAGACTAAGAAATATGTGAGAAACAAAGGATGAATGTGTGATATTGGTTCATGATTCCAAGAAAGTTGTTTAATTTTGAGATTATATGAAGTAGGAAAATCCTCAATCACTTTGTTTTTTTATATATCTACTTAAATGCTATCATGGTTATTAATGTAGCCTAGTTATTAGGTTTATGTGGTACTAAAGGTACACTTTTATAAGTTATCCTAAAACTTATGTTTATGAAACATGTCTAATACACATGATATGTGTTTCACATGTTCCTCCAAGTATCTTTAAAGATGAGAATGTCATCCAAATATATGATGATTAAGGACTGAGGAAATGCTTGATAGATAATCCATAAAGTTCATGAATGTTCATGGTACATTGATCAAGCTAAAATTCATGAATAACCATTTGTAAAATCCTTCTCATGTCTTGAAGGTTTTCTTCCAAATCTCTATAGGATGGACAAAAACTTGGTGGTAACCTGACTTCAAGTCAATATTTATGAATTATTTTGCATCTTAGAGCTTGGTCTAGGAGTTCATCAATATATGAAAAAGGGTATCAATTATTCATAATAGTTTTTTTGAGTGCATGATATTTTATGCAAAGATGTTAGGACACATCCTTCTAGGGTGAAAGGACTATAAAACTCTTTCAAGGAGAATAACTAGGCCTAATCTTTCCCTAATCAAGGATCTCTTGTATTTGGCATTAGACTTCATCATTCTCCCAAACTGATATTTGTTTTAAAGGATTATTTGGAAGAAGGGATCTAACAACCAAATATATATGGTGTTTTATTGTGTAGTGTGTCAAAAGACTTTCAAACACTATGAAGACTTTATTATGATGTTTTATTAACTTTTAAAGTTCTTTCTGCTATGACATTGAATATAGTGTATAAACTATCAATGTTTATTTTATTTCACATGTAGATGTCTCAGGATAGACCATGAGAAATACAAACTTATACATTTACAAGATGATTTTATGGCATTTCTTGGAAGATATCAATGTGTTCTTAGTCATTGGAGCTAATTTTAAAAGGTTGGTGAAGCAGTTTTTTACGCATATATTCCACCATAGTGGCTTAGCTTGATATGTAGTATCTCAATCATAAAAATATGGTATCTCTATTAAAATGTCACAAAATTTAAAATGTGTTATGTCATAAGTGAAGGATTCCTACATATGCTTGATTTTTTATTGGAAGGTGGATTGTCACCAAACCTATATATCCTTTCGTCACTAGATCCACCCAAAAGAGTATGGCTTGGGATGCATGACAATGGCAACACAAAGTTTTTTATCTACATTTTTTACAAATATTTTATTCTATATTTCACTTTCAATCATGGCATCAAGAGGTTTACCCTTTACCCAAAATTTACTGTTAACAAGGCATTCACACTCCTCAAATGTGTTTATCATAGTGGTAATAGTGCTAATATAAGTGGAACCTAGATCATTATCATTTATCTACATGGGACCTAATGTAAATTTCAAAATAAATGATATTTGTGCATAGAATTCAAATTAATCATGAGTATAAAAGTAATGGATATGGCACTACTTATCAACATACTTGTTATTGCCTTTATCTGAAGTAGAAGTCACATGAGCCTTCAAGTTTTACATGGCTTTCTTAGGCTTATTTATCTTCAAAAAGTGTTCAAAATCTATACCTAGAGTTTGAGATGAATAATTATGTGTGGGTAGGCTATTACACATGGTAATGGATGAAAATATGAGACCCTACTTCATTTTTACCTTGGCATCAATCTTGGGAGTGTTGTGATAAGATTTTATCATATTTTAAAAAGTAAATAACACCATCTTCACATGGATATAAGTTAAAAATCCATTTATGTACTTAATCAATTGTTGTTTTGTCAAGTTCTCACACAAGTGCATGGTGTAATCATGAAATTTGTTATCATAGTCTTCCACTAACTATTCCTTGCACTAGTAAAATCACTATAACTTTATGTATTCATCCTCAAAGTAATGGAGAGGATAGTAATCCTTTAGTGCATTGACAAAAAAAAATTAGGACTCAACTAGAACATAGTCTTATGTGTGTTTCACATTGAAGGAATATAACTAGTAAACCACTAGAATGGGCATCTTTAATATGGTGAAGGTGATCTTCTCAGCATCAGTAAATTGATTAAGTTAGAAGTATACCTAAAGTTTTTGATTCCAAGCATCTAATGTTTTTGCATTGATTTTGCCTTTAAACATGAAGATTTTAAGATTGAATTACACTTTTAATGGGGTTTTATGTTGAAATCATTGATTAGATGGTTACAAGAATTGAAATGCAAATGTTAGATTCTCCTTCACTATCAACTCATGGGATTGGCCAAATAATTCAGTGTGATATTCTTCTAGGATGTATGTGATGATATTTTGAATGTTTTTGGATACCTCATGTTACTTTTCTCAATGTGATCATGTGTTTATATGCATAATTATATTTACCATGAGTCCCAAGACCTTTGGGATAGGTGAAAACTTTGCACTTAGTGATAGGCACACAATTATAGAGAGTGCACTATTTTTAAACTAGGGTGAGTGAACCAACATACATTAAAATAAGTGGAAGTCTGATACTTTCAATAATTATAAATTTTATTCCATGTGAATTAATAAGTATAAATACATATATTTACAATGATTACAACAAGATTAGGAGGGTAAGATTTTATGAATAAAATAGGAAAATATTTCTTATTATTTTCCTAAAACTAAACGTCTCAATATAATGCATATGAGAAATATTGGATACTTAGCACATTTTATTTATCACTATGATTGTGTATGGTGTTGACCCATGGTTGAATGTATATGCCACATAAATATACACAAACTACAAGAGGAAATTACAAGTATCAAAGGTTACAAAGATAGTATTTACAAATTTATTTCATCTTCCTCCCATGCGATAGATGAACTTCTTATAGGAACATGATATTTTAACTACTAAAATAAATGATCACTCGAAGATATTCCATGACATATTATAGAGCTAAGAAATGTCACCTAGCCAACCACATGGTTTTAATGTCATGATAGTTTCCATATGGGGTGTGCAACATTTGGCATAGGTTATATGAGGTGTAAGAGGTTGTCCATAGAGGTGAAGTGTTATGCATTAATGTAATCGCTCGTAAGTGTTATGCTAGGTAAAAGAGGATTTGTACATAAGTTCTATGAGACTTGTGTGTAGTCAGAAAAGATTTGAAGTGAAGGACTCCAATATGAGTTATGTGTAATATGATCAAGTGCACAAATGATAATTATAAATAGTTGTGATACTGCACATGGATTGTTAAAAAAAATTATCTTCTTAATAGCAAAATTTCCTATTAATGCATATTTGCATTAACTTATGGTTTTGAAACCTTAAAAGAAGTGTAAATTTCACTTTCAAGGGTTAATCATGCCTAGTAATGTCTGAAAATCACTCAAATGCTCATTTGGAACATTTTAAAGGTTGGTGGGAATCCCAAGTGTCACTGTAAAAATCACAAAAGGTGAATAAAGATTCAAAGAAGCTAGATTGAAGTGGAAGAGAGTCCATCTAAGTAAGTGTGGATTTTGAGGAGGAATATTAGGTTATATATTATTGTTCACTCCAAAATGGGACTGTGTATCACTATTTTAATATTTTTAGTCATAGGAAGAGTGAGTGAATGTGTGTGTGATCTTTGTACTTCTTAAAGATCAATAATTTTTTTGATTTAGTCCCAATCTTATATTTTATATGTGTGCATAATGGTGCAGTGCAAGGAATAAATTGTCCTTAGTTGAAAATCTATCCTTAACTCCATCAATTGGTTTCATGGAAATTAAATAACTCTAAGATAAGTGAGAATCTATTTTACCTCCATTAGGAAAATATGGGTAGAGGGCATGAGTGAAGTAAAGTGAGAAGATTTCAATGTTCTCCATCTTGTGTGGGTGGGTAGATATTGTGGTGATTAAAGAGTGGTATAAATGAGTGTGTGGCCTACATAGGGTTGAAAATAATTTATTTAAATAGTATTTTGTAGTTGAGAGAGAGTTTATATGCCTCCAAGAAATATGGGAAGAGCTAGAGCAATAGTTACTAATGTGGCAGGAAGGTTGGATGAGATTGTAAAGATGTTGAGGGTTATGCAAACAATATTATCTATTATTTGATAGGATATAATAATGGGATCAATATAAATGGATGATTTTAATGATTTATAAAATTAATAGTTGATAAAATAAGATGTGGAAGTATCACCTGATAAATTGGATGAAAGAGAATATTAAACTTTATAGATCCATTTAAAAAATTGATAGAGGAGAAAAGCTTAAGGTTCCAATATTTTAAGGAACTTGGATATAGAAGATATGATTGATTAGATTAATGAGATGTAGGAGTAATTTTAAATACAATAATTATATTATTAAAGGAATATGAAGGTGGCTTAGACCACATTAAAAGGTCACATGGTCATATGGAAAAGGGGATACAAACTATGAGGAATATAAGGGGCAAGGATAAAATTACCCATTAGGAGAGGATGATTTCAAAGTTAAAAGGCAAGTTTATGCATAGATATTATTAGATGGATTTATTGAAGAGGATATAAAACTTGAGGCAATACATAGGATATATACAAGATCACAATTCGTGTTGGTCATGGTGAGATGGACCAAGAGAAGATACAAATATATCAATGGTTATAGTTGAATATTTAGGATGAACTTATCCTATGAAGGATACATGTGATGAAAAAACATACCAATATGCTTTGATATTGTAAGATAAAATTATAACTAAAGGCAATCAACAATGAAATGAGGAATGAGCTAGTACTTCTTAAGGGTTAGATCGATAAGCAAGAGGAAGAGATACCTCTATAAGGGAAAGGAGAATCTATGGATGAGGGAGAGAAATAATGTTCAATGGGACATGATATAGATGCAAAGAGTTGGGTAATCATAATTTTGAGTGTTCTCATTCTCAATGTGATGGTGAGAAGATAAGTAATGGAGAAGGTGTGTAAGTTGAACAAGCTGAAGTATAAATTGTAGCATCACCTGTATGTATGGAGGAACCAAAAAAATGAGATGCTTTGTTTGAAAGGAGGATAGTCTTAAAGGTTGAGAATAAGAATGAGGAATACTTGAGGATTCATATTTTAAGAAATTAATTCAATACAAAAGGTAAGTGTTGTAATGTTATGGTTAATAGTGGAAGTTGTGATAATGTAGTATCCTCTCAAATGGTCTTAAATATAAATTTGATGTGTACACCACACATCAGATGATATATAGTGTATTGGTTGATACATGTAAGTGGGAATAATCTGAAGGAAAGTTTTGGAGTGTAAGTGAAGATTAGTATATATCATGATAAGATTTTGTCTGATGTCTTACCCATGGATTTATATCATGTTTTTTGGTGAGGCCATGGAAATTTCATAGGTAAATATTAAATGATGGGAAAAATAGCACCATGAATGGAAAGAATGATGGGTGGAGGTATAGCCTAGATCCTTTGAAGAGTGATTTAGATAAGGATGAGCACAAGAATCATCTTTTGAGGCATGTTTATAAGCATTTATTACTAAATAAAGTGATAATAGATTCTCTCTTATCTAGGGTAGAAACAAAGGAGGGTGAAGAGTCATCTATAAAAATTGAGATGGAGATGGAACATCTAAGGTTGATATCAATTCAGATGTGTACATCATGTAAATAAGGAATTAAAGAGATGTGGTAGAGGAGGTCTTCCCAATATGCATGGAGGATGGGATGAGATAGTGCGAAATATGTTTGGTGAAGGAGGATGGTTTATAGTCTAACAACTGAACTAGAATATATGGCACTATATATCACATCATGGGGGGCACTCCATGCAATTTTTCTAAAATTCAAAAGGGTGGTTCTACCACCTAGAAAAGATTTGTGAACATGATGTTCATAAACTCTTAACCTATGAATTTGATGCAAGAACATCATATAAATCAAGTAATTTTCCATTTTCCAAAAATATATTTTCTATGTTTGTCCACTTCCAACAGTCACATGGAATGAGTCACACTTCAAGAGGCTTCTATAAGAAATATAACTATAGTTTTAGGGTTGAATCAGAGTGTTATGTGATTCATGGAAAAACTATAGATCTATAGGAAACACTAGTTATAAAAGTGCCATTCTATAGGAAATTAAGGTTTCACCTATAGTGGTTAACCACACCTAGTAATGGCCTAGTAAAGGTAGAGTAAAGTGGGTTATAAATCTTCCCAATAAGTGTGGAGTTTGAAGAGGATAATTAGAAGGTCATATATGATTGTTCAATCTATGAATGGATTATGTATCATTACTTCATTGTTTTAGTCTTTGGGAGAGTGATTAATTGTGTGTGTATTATCTAGACTTCTTAAATATCAATAAAAATTGTATGTTTTATTCCCAACCTCATATTTTATGTGTTTACATAGCAGTTAGATATAAATAATAGGTTGGCTTCATCAAATCCCCTTGAATTTACTAGGATTATAGATTTAAACCAATTTTTTTATAATAGGACTTCATTTGTCACGTGTTTGATCATGTGGGTTATGATGATTTTAGTACAGTCAACCAATATCCTCCCTTAGTTAGAGATGATTTCTTATGCCACCTAGCCATAATTATTCAAGGTTTTTACTAATTTAAATTTACTTCCTCAAAAATTATTCCCCCTTTGAATTTTTAACACTTGAGGAGCTAAAGGCCACTTGGGAAATCTACAAGATATGTTACTCATTAAAGCCTGAAATGAGCACGTTTATTTAATTTATCTAATTAAGTCCATATTTGCATTATACATGGGTAAATGTGTTGCATTTTGATGTAATTTAACCTAGAACCATTTATCCATAACACACAAACATGAAAATGAGAATGTTTAAAATGATACAACTTATTCATGCCATTTTTTTCCATAATTATTTTTCCAAAGTGAAATTAATGTTTGATTCATTCTCACTCTTAATGAGTGGAATGCCTATCTACTTGCTTATATAAATGGATTTATTTCCTTAATTTCTTTTATCAATAAATGAAACCATAAAACAATTTTTAAGGTTCTTTTTTTAGTGTTACTCAATTTGATTTTAGCTTGTATATGAATTTTGGAAAAAAGTTACAAATAATCTATGTAATAATCCAAAAATGACATTTTACCATTACCTATTTGAAATGTAGAGAATGATACCTACATGGGTATTTCCCTCTTGAGGTTTATTCTTTGAATATATTTACTTCTTCTATCACTACCTCTTCACTATTAGGTGCATAGATTATTACTTATTAATTTTATATCCTTATTATTTTTGGACTACCCATTTCAATTTCTTGGGTCATGTTACGAAAGAATTTTCTAAAACTTTTTATGTCCATGCCTATTTATGTTACAATGAGTGCAATGATTCATACCCATACTCTTGGATAACACATTTTTATTATTTCCTCGCTCTTCGTGATGAATTTAATCAAATTTTCTTCACAACTTAATTCATCTTTGCTTCCTAAGGATTTATCTTTTATTTTGCTTGAATAATGGTGTAATAAATTTTATTTCCTTTTGAATTATTTAGGTTTCTTGTTTAAAAACCCATCTAAAACCATCATTAATAAGTTCAATTATTTTGGGCATTCTTCATTCTTTAAATTATGCATTACTACAAAAAGTGTATTTAGCATCACAAATAGAGTCATATCTGTATCAAACATCGACTGCTTTTTATGTTTTTCATGGTAAAACTTTGAGGAATTCAGGTCATTTTTATTGTTGTAAAAGTGAAGCAACTAACATTTTTAGTTGTGCCATCTTTGCATGATATTTTTGTTATTTTTTAGTGCCATTATTATGCCACTTTTTTGTGCCACAGTGAAAATAAACAAAAATAAAAAATGTAATATAATTATTTGAAAATTATACTACATTTATTTTTATAAATATATATTTTTGATAATATATATAATTATATTTCAAAATAATAAATATGAAATAAAATAATATATTTTAAAATATAAAAAAGTATTCTAAAATAAAATATTAAAATACTTTTGTAGATCTAACATATATAAAATAAAATTCCACAAAAAATTATTAAATTATTACATTCACAATATACAAAATTATAGAATTTGAATGAAAATCGCATATTTGTAAATATAAATAATAATGCTAAAATAACATATAAAATTTTGAAAAAAATAATGTGCTTTTAAATATTAATAAGAATTCTCAAAATAACATATAACAATTCCACATAAAAATAAATGTCATAGGTAAGTTAATAACTTGATCATAATATAATGTCAAATATGAGAATATAAATTATTTCTTATCTATAATACAATAACATGAATTTGAATTACAAAATATATATAAACTATCTTGGATATTTGTTGTATAACATGTGTTACACCCCTTAGGTAATGTATATCTAGGCATATAAATTAGGGTTAGGAGCATTGTAATGACTAGGGAGTTTGAGGGACTGGTGGCCCCTCAATCAATGGTTCAGGGGCAGGAACCTCAAGATTTTTTTATTTTTTTTCAATAATAAATTCATTTTTGATGATCCCATAGGTATTTTTACCTATAGTAGTAATATAGGAAATGTTGACCCATAGTTTTATGGGGAACCTTTATGGATTATATTCTTGGCCCATGGTTTTGGTACCCACAATATTGTAAAATTGTTGAGGCAATTACCTATTAATATGCCTATATATACTTGCACAACTAGTAGGATAAAATTAGAACTGGGAAGTCAAATATTGTATTGTAAGATGGTTAAGTTAATATAATATTTTTCATTTGATTAGGTAAATAAGCAGGTTTTATAAGCATCCTACAACCAAAATTTAAACCAGTATCAAATAAAAATAGAGAAAGTCTCGAGGGATGAAAAACATATTACATCCAAAACAAAAACAACTAGCATAAGTCCAGTATTAAAGACAAAAAATTAATAAATAAGATAGATAAATTACTCAAGGATGGTAGTGTATTCTATGAGTACCTTGATGGAATCTTTGTCCTCTACCTTATCCATCAGCTTGTTCCTAATGATATTTTCCCAAGTCGTATTACTCGGGCCTTCAGCGATGTCCTTCAACAAAATCATTCTTGACTTATTTTGAGGTTCCTTCTCTAAGATATTTTTAAAGGGATTATTCACATTGAAGGGTTTTGAGGAAGGTTTTGGAGTGATTTAAACCTCTACCTTCTCATTATTCTATCTACGAGGAGGAACTATGCCTTTTTGAGTTGAGTGAAATCCTATAACATTTTTTTGGCTTCCCTATTAATTAAATTCCATTCCTTGATTAGACTGGCCAAGCCTAAACTTGCTTCATGAATTTTACCATTAGATTCCTCTAGCTGTCTCTTATTTTTCCTAACTGATTTAGACATGAAGGCCTTACCTTTTTCATAAGATTTTACTACATCTTACTCATCAAAAATAATAGGTTTAAGTTTGTTTATGATTAACTAGAAAGGAATATTCCATGTGAGAATTTTGGAATTAGGGATTACAGGGGAAGGGATAGGAAGAGGATGGGGAGAGTCCATGGTTGGGTATTTTTTGGGGGATTCCTCCTCCATAGAAGACCCTCCCAGTGGGACTTCTTTCCCACACAGTTCTCCCCATGCTTAACAAGTAGGAATATAAGCCCTTGGTGGATGATGGTGTTTGCTTCATTAATTTAAAAATCAAGGATTGTACTTTCTAAAGACTTTTAAAATTAATATGGAATACTAATTTTAAATCCTTAGAAAATATTTAGGAGTATAAAATGGTGTGTGAAAATAAGAGGAAATTTACCTTCTAATGTAAGGTATTTCATGATCTGAAGGCACACCTTTGGTTAGTATCTCGACAGGTCCATTCATAAAAAACCCTTTTTATCTATTTTCAATGTCTCATTCATCCAAAAATATATATACATCATCTCAATATTCTTAAATTGGTCCTTAAATGCTTTTAAACCCTTTCATGTCATCCCAATTACCTCTCTAATTAGCTCTTTAGTGACACTAATTCTAGGACCTCTTATCTCCACAGTTATTTTATTCCCAGTTTTAACAAAATCCTTAGCAAGGTATGCATCATGCCCTATGACTCTTGGTATGTATTATGTCAATACTCCTTGGCATAACTTATGTTATACCTTCTTATTAACATGAACCTCCATGCAAGATGTTAGCTTGATCCTATCTCTATCTCCCCTATTCTATTTTGGCCTGAGAGTAGATTGTTTGAATGGTGACCAAGGTATGCCTTATCCTAGTTAAGTTTGTTTCTAAGGGTAATATTGGGGATTAATGAAATTTATTTCACCCATCTCAAATCATTAAACTTCCATGTGAAACTATAATGAGTTGGCATGATTTATGAAACACAGTAAATTGGATGTGAATTTTGTACATGTGACCAACACCATTGCACCCTAGGACATGATGTATTCATTTTGAATGGCCTTGGTGGAATGTAATGGAATTTGGTTGAATTCATGTGAGATAGATAAAAGGTGTATATTGATTCCATAATTGGCTAGTAAATTAGCCACCCCATTTCCTTCTTGATAGGTATGAATAATGGGAGGGTTCCCTAGATCGTTGATTAATCCCTTGACATAATCTATGAGATATTTAATGGTGTGAGAGGGGATGGTCTTACCAAATAAAGCATTGAGGATTTTTATGGAATCACCTTCTATGATTAACTTTTCCACTTTGAGTTGTGCAGTAATCTGAATACCCCAAAATGTCACTTTAGCTTCTGCCATGTGATTGGTTTGGTTTCCCATGGGGATAACATACATAATGACCATCTTCCCAGATGAGTTTATTAATACCCCTCCATAACTTGTAGTACATGGATTGCCTTTTAAATAACCATTAAAATTCAAATTTAACTAGTCTTCTGGCAATGGATTCCACTTGACTTATTTCCTCATAGAAATTTTAGTTAGAGAGATGACATTCCACTCCAAGTTCCATTCTTTGAATATAATATGTTTATCCATAAAGCTCAAATTTTTATATATAGGTGTAAATACCCTCCAATTTTCAATAATAGATTGGAAAATCTAGGAAAAAATAGCTTTAGAGTTATGTTTTTTGTTTGAGAAAATACCATCATTGTGGGTTTTCTAAATAGCCTAGAACCAGTGAGGGAGGGCCAAAAACCAGAGAAAATATAGGGAGGGGAGAAACAAGGTGGATTTCATTGGGTGATGATATCTAGGATGGTGTTTGGTTTGACCCATGAGAAATTTAATTTAGCCAAATCTAACCCAAGATGGACAAGCTAAAAGGACAAGACAAGAAAAGATGATGAAACAAGTCTTTTGCTCCTTTATAAAGGGGACATTTGCTAGATAGGATACACCCTCGTTTAGCTAGATTATCCACCATAATAATTTTATCCTAGGATGTTAACCATAATAACACATTTATATTGGGAGTAAGGTGCTTGATCTAGAGGATATTTTAGTGATCCCATTCGCTCTCTAATCTAGATCAGTAAGGTGACCAGACGTTATCGAGTATTTCCCATTGTCTTTAGCCACTCACAAAAGGTAGCCATCCTTGGGGAAGATAGGAATATGGATTTGGTTGATCAAATAGTTTAGGTCTTAGATAGATTGGATGTCTTCCACATTGTTACTATCAATAGATAGGACTTTTTAGACTTTTAAACCATTGGTCCATTCCTAGTAGTCTTTCACCTTATCACCCCATCTTTCCTTAAAAGTTAGGCAAAGATTGGACCAATTTCCCTAGGATGTGAGGGGAGGGTTGGATATCCATGAGTCATCCCAAAAGACAATTTTCTCCCCATTCCCTATTTTCCATTTGATTCCTTTTCTTAGAAGGTCCTTATAGCTGGTAATGGCCTTCTAAAAAATAGATCTATTGGTAGGGCCTTCTTCCCAAAGAAATAAATATTCCTCATTTCCTTCCAAATATTTGGCTCTCACAATTATGGTCCATTATTTCTCTTCTTTCATAATTTTCCATCCCATTTTGGCAAGAAGAGCTCGATTCATATTTTTTATCCTTTTGAGGCCAAGTCCCTTATTTGCCTTGGGAAGGCATGTTTTTTACCATGAAATAAGATGGAATCTAAAATGATCCTCAGCACCTTTGCATAGAATTTTTTTCTGAATTTATTATATCTTATTTTCCACCTTATTAAGTACTTCCCAAAGGAGGATCATATCATCGACATTTTTATCATGAGTGACAAGGTTGGTGTTGAGAGCCACTTTGATGCCATTGATAAACCCTTGAGACTAAGCTTTTTGTAAATTACTTCCTAGCATTTTTTTCCATAATGATGAATAGGTAAGGAGATAGAGGATACCCCTATCTCAACTCTTTAGAAGAAGAAAATTATCCTTTAAGAACATTGTTAATCAAAATGGAAAATTTTAGTGTTGAAATGCAGCTCAGTATGATTTTTCTAATCTCTGCATTAAATCCAAGTCTCTCAAGAATTATTGTGAGAAATCTCCAAGAGACTCAATCATAGGCTTTATTCATATCAATTTTGATAAACACACCCTACCTCAAATGGTTAGAGATGGAATGGATGGCTTCATGAACTACGATGATGCCATCAATAATTCATCTACCATAGATAGATATTCCTTATTTTTTCCCAATCACTTTATCAAGAAGAGGTTGAATCCTTTTCACCAGAAGGACCAAACATTTCTTGTAGATGGTATTGTATAGGTTTATGGGTCAAAAATATTGAATATTATTCACCCTCAATTTTTTTGGTATGAGGACCAAGAAAGTATTATTCTTTTCTCTTAAAATGGATCCTGAGTAGAAGAATTCACTCACTACTTCAACTCCTAGGTGAATGATGTTCCAAAAATTTTGGAATAAAAATTGAGGGAATTTGTCAAGGCTAGGGGAATTGAATCCTTCCATCACAAAAACCACCCCTTTTGACCTCATCCTTCAAAGGAGGTTTAAGGATGGAAGGTTTATCTGAAGAGGTAATGACTTCATTAAAATTACTCAAGGTATTTTCTTCAAGTATCTCATCAAAGGACCCATCTTCCATTAGCATCTTTTTGAAGAATTGGATTGTGTGATAGTTGATCTCATCTTCTTCATTGATGAGGCTGTCATTATCTATTTATAAATGGTTGATTTTTTAGCATTCATATGTCTAAAAGAAAAATGGTGAAAGAATCTAGTGTTTTTGTCTCCTTCCTTTAACTAAATACATCTAGATTTTTGTCTTCAATACTCTTCTTATTTTGCCTCAAGATTATGAAATCAGCTTAGAATTTCTTTTTTTTTTTTAAATTAAGGACTTGTTATTTCCATAAAAATCCTTTAATTCTACTATCTTTATTAGTTCCTCCTCCAGGGCCTACTTCTAGATGAAAATGTTCCCAAATACTTCTTTAATCCCTTTTTTAAGTTTCCTCTTCAGGAAGTTCAATTTTTTAACTAGAATGTACATATCTGAGCCCAAAAAAGGTTCTTTCCGCCATTCTTCTATGGATTCAATCAGGTCTAGGTAGTATAACCACATACTTTCAAACCTAAATGGGATGTTCTTTGGTTTAGATATATTTTGCCCATCAAATATTATAGGGTTGTGATCAAAACCAATTCTAGGTAGGGATGAAAGAGAACTAGAAAATTGAAGATCCAAATTGTGAGAGATAAGAAAGTAATCAAGATGAACCTAAATTAGATTATCTCCCATATTTCTAATTATCTATATAAAAGTGTTACCTTTAAGTTCCAAATCAACGAGGCTAGATCTTACAAGGAATTCATTGAGGTCAAACATGTTTTCCATGAAATCTAAATGCCCTCCCTCTTTTTCCCTCAAGGAGAGTAGAGTGTTAAAATCTCCAACTGCTATCTAGTTCCAAATCCCACCATTTTTTTCAATGTTAAAAGGTCTTCCCATAGTTTTATCCTTTTATTTTTGGAATTGGGGGCATAGATTTTAGACAAGATCCATTCTTCCTTAGTATCAGTATTTCTAAAAAAAAGGTACATGTTCATGAGTTTTCATTTTTTCCCATGAAAAAAATTCAAAACTTCATATTAATATTATGAAATTATATATTTTAGATGCAATAGCATTCCATAGGAAAAGGAGAGAAAGAAATTACAAAGAAGAGGGATAGTAATCCTAGTAAGAAGAAAGGAAACACCAAGGAAAAGGATGTCCATAGGAAAATAGAGAGAGGACAATAGAAATTAAAGAAAGAGCAGCACTTCAAAGAAGAGAGAATGGAAATGGCCCAAGGAAGTCCTTAAAAAGGAAAATTTGAAAGAAGGATGAACCAAGATACCAAGATAGTCCAAGTAAAAATGATGCAATAAAAACCATAGTGTTGCCCCAAGGTAGAGCCCAAAAATAAGAGTAAACCATGTCAAGTAGATGCCACCCAAGTGGAAAGAAAGAGATAAATCAAATATCTAGGACTAATCTATGTAGAATAGAGGGGATAATTCCATCACATAAACCATTGATGACCCATAAGTTTGGGTCTAGTTATAGGCCCTCTTTAGCGAGAGAGTCTATAATAGTATTAAGATCTCTGTAAATGTGATTGAAAGAAATGGCTGAGAAAGAGAGCCATTTGTGCATCAATGGAAAAGATAGGTTGTAATCTTAGATTTTCCATTTTTTGTGGTCCCTTTAAACTAATTAATAACAACCATAGAGTCCCCAAAAATTTATAAAGAATGTGTCTAATATTCAACTATGAGTCAAAGAAATAGATTTAAGGCTATTAGTTCAAACAAAAATTTTAGATCCATGGCCCAAACTAGCCTTAAAACAAAAGTAATGAGCAAAATTCATATAAAGAATTCCCCCAACACCACATATGGTAGGGTTTCCTTGACAAGAACTGTCAAAGTAACCTAAAGTACTTGAAGAATGAATAGTTGGGTGAATAAGAATCTGTTGTCTATGAATTTTTGGATTGCTCTTGAAGTGCCCATAGATGATCCAGATTTGAGAAAGGCATTGGAATGATGGAATGATTTTATCTTGAAACATAGAAGAACTCTGATCTAACCAAATCCCCTAATAGACAATCAAAGGTAAGGCCTAAATGTATCTGATCATAGCACTCTCAAACCAATGTTTTAGATAATCATCCATAGATTGGCCTTTCTATTAATCAACCCCCCTTAAGGAGGCATTTAATTCCACCCAAATTTGAATATCATAAGGATAAGAGAAAATAATATGATCCATTATCTCCAAGGAATTAAGACACAAATAACATTGACCTGGATCATGTCAATTTCTCTATTGAAGCACCTCCTAGGTAAGTGTTTTGCTATTTAAGGCTAACCACATAAAAATGTTAGTTTTGTGTGGTGTTTTAATGTGCTAGATCAATTTCCACCACCATTGGATCACCACAAGATCATCGATATAGAAGTTGGATTATACCCTAATCGAATAGTATATGTCCCCAACTTTGGATTCAAGGACTAAACCAACTTAGTAGGGTCAACATTGAGTTTGATATGAATCCATTTTAGTCTTTGTATATAGGCATCCCAAGAAGTGGCTGGCTACCCAACCAAACCAATATCTTGAAAACTTTTCCAACCTTGAGTCCAATGGATGGTATTATTTTGATCAGTAGCATGGGATAGAAAAGTGATGCCCATCTTCTCTAAAGACACAATAAACTCTACACATAAATTGTAGTTAGTATCACAACCAACCCAAGGATTCCTTCTAATTCTAATCTTGGTTCTTGAGCCCACCTTCCAAATAAGTCGATTACCTATAATAGGGAAGGTGCAGATTGTAGCCTTATATTGGAAATATTATCATTGATGTCAAAAGTCTAACATTATTGGTGACAAAGGCCCCATAGTATTTATTGTCTAAAGGTGTTTTTAACACTCATATTTTGGCTAAAGTGTGTTGACATTTATTTAATATTAACAAATATATATTTGGTTACATAAAGTCAAAAGAGGGCCCATGAAGAAGTCAAAGAGTCATTTGGAAAGCTATAAAAGGATGTTTGGGAAGCCATTTTAAATATGCAAGAAAGTACATGGTTTGTAATTATTTTATATAAGAAAAGAGGAGATAAGAGAAAGAGATATAGTAGATTTCTATCATTTTTTGAGAGAGCAACATTGAGAGATAGTTGTGTTTTACATGACAGGGGTTAGTGCTCTTGTGGGTTGGTGCTCACAAATAGTTGTTGTGTTAGTGCTCAACAAAGGGGTTGGTGCTCCTAAAAGTTGGTGCTTGTAAACTTTATAATTTGAGTTGGTGCTCATTCATATACTTGAATTATTCTCTATGGTTTTTCCCACACTAGGTTTCCATGTAAAAATTTGGTGTCTCTCTCTCTTGTGTGGTGCATGTTATTGTTTTAGTTTTATTACATATCTTGAATGTATGGTTAAGTGGAGTTTGATTAATTAAAAAAATTATAAGATATATGATATACTGATTCATCCCCCTCTCTCATTATATCCCATGACTAACAGCTTCCACATAATAGAGGCAATATGATTGGTTTTGATAAGGCATTGAATCCAATCTTCCAAGTTGAGTGGTTCAATATACTTTTAGATAATAATTTGGTTCCAAATGCTAGTAGTAGTGATAATATTATAAAGGATTTTATCCACTAAATCTTCCCCAAAAATATGTATGTCCTTTATGCCCCATCCCCCATACACCTTAGAAGAGGCAAGACACTGCCATTTAATAAGAGCAATACCATCCTTTGATTTTTTTCCTGTCCACAATAATTTCAAAAAAAAATTATGATTGTCTCCAAGACACCTTTGGGTATGTGGGCTAAAGTAAGCCAATATATCGAGATAGATTCTAACATAGTCTTTATAAGAGTTAATCTACCCCTAATAGAGAGCCAATGGTTACACCAATAATTGATGCATTTATCCACCTTATGATCAGCCAAAACTAGTCCTGATTCATATAATCATTTGGTTTAAGAATGTATCCTAGATACTTTATACCTCCCATGATATCAATAATAGGAAAAGGAAGGAATTATTGGATCCATCTAATCTGATTCACCTCCATGCCAAAAAGGGACAAGCTAAACTTTTGCACATTTATCCATACTGGTAGCAACCCCAAAGAGGTCAAGAGAGTCTTTAATTTGGGAGATATCCTACTAAGAACCATCATAGAAAAGAAGAGTATCATAAATTAATAATAGGTGTGAAAGGTAAATGGTCTGACTGACCTTAACCCCTCTAAAATAACCAATCCTTTTGCCTCAAGAATGTGACAGCTCAAACCTTCAGCAATAAGTAGGAAGATAGGAGGAGAGTGGGCATCCCTATCTGATGCCCTAAGAGGGGTTGAAAGACCAAGAAGCTAAAAAATTAATGAGTAAATCAAAGGACATAGAGTTAATTCAACCCATAATCCAATTGACCATATGTAGATGAAAACCCACCTAGAACAAAACCAATATAAGATATAACTAGATTGCTTTATCAAAATCCTTTGAAAGGTCTAGTTTTAACACCATTGTTGACAAATTATTAGTTTTAATAGAATACAACCCCTCTTGGGAAATCCCAATAGCATCATGAATCTACCTACCATGTAAAAAACTAAATTATACCCTGAAGATATCAGAAGATAGAAGGCCTTTGATCTAGATAGAGATAATTTTAGCAATGATTTTATAGATACAGTTACAAAAGGATGGGTCAAAAGTCATCAAAGGATGTTGGGATATCCTTTTTATGAGTAAGGTCAATGAATGTGGGGTTAAAAAATCCAATAATTTTCTTATAACACCTATATTCCTTGATGACACTGAGTATATCAAACCCTAATAGATCAAATAACCCCCTAAAAAACTCCACCATCCAACCATTAGGTCCTGGGCTTTTATCCATTTGAAAGGTGTTCAAGATGAATAATAATTATTCTTTAATGATAGCAGCCTCCAACATTTCATGATCATCCTCATTAAAAAATATAGGGAGGTAAGAAGTGAGTTTTACAATTTCAATAATATTAACATGCGGAGGGGCCTTGAAAAGTTAATGAAAGTGTGAAACACCTATATCAAAAATCTCATGGAATGTCCTCACTATAATGCTATCAGAGTTTTGCATTTCCAAAAGTGTGTTATTTTGTTTATGAAGACTAGAAATTTTTGGAAAAAATTGGTGTTTTCATCTCCATTTTATAGCCAAAGTACTTCCCTTTTGGCAAGTTTTATTCTCATTTGTGCTTTTAAAGCTTTGAGTCTAACTTTGGTGGCCTCATTAAATGCCTCAAGATCTTTACCATGAATCTTATCTATTTGATGTTCTAGTAATGAAATGTCTTTTTCATCCTCAATATGCTTATTGGAAACCCAAGAAGAAACCATAACCTTGACATGTTTGAGATTGGTAGAAAATTGTAGGTTATTTGATTCCTTAGAACCATCATCAAAGACAACCCATGTTCTCTGAACCAAGTTGGTGAAATCATCATGAGCCAGCCATTTCAAATTGAACTTGAAAGTGCTAGGGGGTTTAATGTCTTCTTTTTCAAATTGGAATATAATGGGTAAGTGATCAAAATCACCTCCCAAAGAAACCCAAGATCTGATATGTTATGAGCCCGATAAAAGTGTATGCAAGATAAAAAATTGATCAAGACTTTTGGCCATTGCTTCCTCACAAGATCTCATATTGTGCCAAGTTGGAGATAATTTGACTGGTTCCAAATCCACCAAATTTAGATCTTTAAATTTATCAAAGAAATAATCAACAAGTGGGTTTGTTCTAGCATTGGATCCCTAAATTTTTGTGTTTGGTGGTGATATTCAGATCACCCCTGAGAATAATAATATCTACAAACAAAAAGGGTTTGGAGAAGAGGTCATCCTAATATGTAAGGTAATCAACCAAGGTTCCATAAATGTTTAGCACAAAAAAATATTTACCTAATTCCCAAGAGAAAATCTCTAGTCTAATAATAGAAGGAAAAAAGTGAGAAGCATCTAACTAAAAGGAAGAAATGTGCTAGGCAAAGATCAAACTGCTAGAGCTACCATTGGAATCAATGCCTATAAAATCCTAGTTTTTAAAAAATTTAGATAAATAAGAAATAATTGTATTACCAAGCCCCTTTTATTTCTGGTAGCATAAAAATATCTATCTTATGGAGATGAATAAACCACTTCAAAGGAAAAAAAATAGTGGGATTGACCAGCCCTCTAACATTTAGGGATAGTATAATCATATTCAATAATTTTCTAGGGCAATCCCCACTCCAAGGGCCCTAAGAATTGTTTTTTGCTTACCATGAAAGATTTCCACAACAATAATATTCTTAGATTTTGATAATTGAAATGGTCTACCTTTTTTCAAGCTAGTAACAATGGGGCTCAAGGTAGTCCCGAACCCTCCTTCAATACCAGCCTCAATTTTTTGAGCCTTAATACGTGATCTCAAAGGATAACACTCTTGACTAGAATGAGAAAGGAAATCTATAGAAATATAATCAAGAACATGATTAATGGAGGTAGCATAATTAATGTGGTCAAAATCAGTCACTTCCTTGATATGTACGTTTGAATCTAAATAGGAGTTTTGTGGAACCTTAATCAAACCCATCAGTGGTTCAGTGGTTAACTCCAAGATAACACAATCACTTCTAGGAGGAGACATTTGACCCAACTTCAAATATGGATTTGTAGAGGACTTTGGAGAGGGTAAACCCCTAGAATTCACAAGTTGATAAGTGGGGGAGTTTATGTTATCCTAATTGGAATTATATTTATGAGTGGAAGGATTAAAGAGTATAGTGTCTATGTGTGTTTCAATTCTATAAAATTCAAATCCAAGAGCGTTTGAATAAAAATCAAATCCTCTAGACAGAGATTCATCAATAGGTCCACAATAGTTGTGATTACTCCCAAGGGCCTACTATTGTATTATGGAGTGATGAACATCCATGTTGACTATGGATTCACCTAGTAAATGAGTAGATTGTAGGAGATTAGTAGCCTTCTCTCTATCATCTAGGGTCTCTTATGCTTATTATAATGGTAAATTCACCTTCCTCCCATTTTTCAAAGTGAAAAGAAGAGGACAATAGAAATCCAAGTGACCATAAGAATGTAATCTAATACATTTTAAGGGGACCCCAACATAATCTAAAGTTTGGGTATGTGACTAGGGCCCAAAATCTAAAACCATGTCTTCTTCTAGCCCCTCTTGTAGGTTGATTTTGACCAAAATTCTTTCAACCTTTTTGGTTGGATCGATGGTGAAGGATTCATCCATTTCTAGGAAGGTCCCAAGACTATCTCCTATAGCCTTAAGAACTTCCTTGTTCCAAAAATTGAGGGGCAAACTAGGAAGCTTGACCTAGATAGGTTGTGTGAATAATTTTTCCACATGAGGGTTGAATAAAGGTGACCACCTCTTGAGAGTGAGGGATGATGAGCCCTAGAGCCATCTCTTTTCCAAAAGTATGTTAACATCTTTAGGTGAGCAGAAGATAAAAGCTATCCAGCCACAAACCAAGATATGAGCAATAGGTATTTAACCAAGAAGTGGTTCCCAAAATTTTGGCATCCACCTCTCAAGATTAAGAAGGGATATTCTACACTTGATGAAGAAACCTCTGAGTGTTGTAATGGATAACAATTATGACATGATCTATTTTGATGTCTTCCCCAAGAAAAAGATGAACTTATTTTCCCCTTCACTTGATAGACTTTTTTCCCTTATTCCCATTAGTTTTTTAGGGAGTTTGATTATTATGGGGCTGGTCAATAGGGTGGATAGGATACCTAGTAATAGCCCATGTGTCTTGAGAGGAAGCTCTTCCACCTTGTTGGTTGAAGTTCCATTATTTACAAGGATATACACATCATTCTTTAACACCTAAGGGGAGAGATCTCCTAGGGTATGGGGAAAATTTAAAGGAGTAATGATGCTAGGGGAAGATCCAAGAATACCTTGGGACCAAGGATTCAAAAAGTGATTGTGATTAATAGAGGTGGAGTCTAAAGGACAGAGCTGAATTTTACTCCCAATAATGCCAATAGAGTCTAAGGAGGCCTTTAAGTGACCAAGATCTAGTCTGGATGGTTCGTTAGTCCCACTAACATAATAAGGGGAGGAAGAAATAGCAATGAAATTAATCTTCTCAATTGCCATAGTATCAAATAAAATAAAACATGATGTATGTGGATGATTTATTCCCTAAGAGTCTTTTGTGATAATTGACCTCCTAACAAAAGGATCCTCTAAAAAATCCATAAGTTCATCATTATCAATGATTTGTAGCTCAAAAAATATGATATGTCTCAAGTGGTGTTCATCCATAAAGTTCATAGAAAATCAAATAACAACCACCCATGCCCCTATCAAGTTATCCAAGGGCATAATATTTTGTTCAGGAATTTTGTTAAACGGTTTATGTGCAACCTCTAAAAGTCCAAAAATGTTGTAAGGAAGCCAAAAAGACAAAATCTCTAATTTTATCAAATGGTTTACTTTCATCCTCTAAAGAATCAATCAAATTCAATGGAGACCACACATGGGAGGCATAGTAAAATACATCCTGGGTCTAACAAAAACATATTCCATATCCATCTAGTTTATAAGGCCCCAGCTTACTGATAGGATCTCCAACTGCCATCACAGATGTTCTACTAAGTGTAAACCAAGGGACAAGCCAAAACAACAAACTCTTGGGATGTCAATAAATTCCTTCACATGTTCATTATTTTTTATTAATAGGTCACCTTATAAAAACTTTGGGTTCTAAAATATTGCTAAACCTCTTGAGGCACCCTTGGAACTAGAAACTGTCAAACTAGCCCTTCTCTAGATTCTATCAAAGCACATTCCTAAGTCCTCTTTAGAAATTTTGGTTTACTGAATAAGCATAATGATAGGATCATTCTTTTTCTTATATTATTAAGGGTCTTCTAATTTCTAAGGTTATTTTACCCCCTGACATTCTATGTGAGGAACTTCATTTCCTTAGTCTAGTGATATGACTTTTAAGGGTTAGTTAAGAACCCTTGGCTATTTCTTTCACTATTTAAATTTTCCAATGCCATACTGGGAGATTTGCCTTGGGGTTTTGGGATAACCCCTATAGACATCCAATTCCTAGCACCATTTATGTTGAAATTGTCAATCTTACTTAAAATTTGTGAAAATGTACAAATTAGGCCAAAATCACTTAAACATGATAAATGGTTTGATCTTGTTGTATACAAGTGATGATTTAAGCTAATGTATCCCTAAATGGGGAAATGCATTTTATGTGATTATTAACTTTGATTATATCATTTCTAGTCAAAATGATGAAAATGTATTTTGGTTTTCTAGATCACTCTTTTCTTTTAATTCGAAAGCACACAATGTGAACATGTGTTATTTATGTTGATAACATCCTAAATGGGATGATGATCTGTACGTAACTAATAGTGCCTCCTATTTCTTCTCTAGTCAAATTACAACCCAATAATATGACTTTTTGACCAACTTGATTAATGAATTACACCAATTTCCAAAGAATTACACTCAAATTGATTAATCTTAGGAAAATTAAATCAAATAATGAGCTTAAGTGAGAATTCCATGGAAGTTATTGAATATTTATTTATTGGAAATTGATTCTTATTAACTAAATCATCAAGTGAGTTTATTTTTGGGGTGGTATCCATAAGCCATAAATGCAATAAATATTAGGATTATGGCTTTCCATGTCTCTTTAATGCCCCTTCCTCCCAAATCATTATGATAATATTTATGGATTGTATTTACATAATTGGATTAATTCATGGCCACACATCTTGATTTTGAGATAGATGGTGATGGTTGATCTTGATCAATTTGGAAAATCTATAAATAGGAGGCCTCTCATTCACATTTTTAAGCTTAATTTGTGTAAACTTATAATGCATGATTCTCTCTATAACCTTTCTTTGTGTTGATTATTATGCTTTACTTACAATAGGATAGTTTCATTGATAGGCATAGATTTGATATTTGTATCATGAGCCTAGATTATACTTGGTGTTCTTGAGATGGTGGGGGAGCTTGATTTGAACCATTGTTAAAGACTTTAGCACCAAATCAAGGGGGAAAACATGTTTGGAGCCACTTATGGATGATCGGAAGCTCTTGGGAAAGTAATTGGTATTTGCTTTCTTTCATTAAGTTCTTAATTGTCATTTGCACACCTCGTTGAATAGGTTGGCCTAGATTGTTATGTTTTTATGCATTTCTTATATTTTTCATAACTAATCCATCTTTATAATCCATCTCTATATTTTGGCACACCCAATGGGATAGACATATCCCTCTCAAGCAAGGAAGACATTTTGGTAATCTTGGATTCCATTAAAATTCATTAGAAATCCTTTAACACCAATTTTTAGCTTGTTTTCCCCATGTTTTTAACATTTTTTGTTGATACATAGGTCACACAGTGACCAACATCAGTTCTATGTAACCGGCATCAAACTATGATAATTGGCATTAATTAGGTTGAAAGGAAAAATACATCTAAAATTTTGCATTTTTGAGCTTTTCTCAAGTTTGTAGTTGTCAAAGTTGAGTTTTTAAGTCTCTGATCTGAACATTATTACTAATACAAAATTTTTCTTTTGGATAATTTATCCTAACATTGAGCTAACAAGTTTTTTGTCAAAATATTTTTTTTTCCTAAAGGTTCACAAGTGATCGTTATCAGCCATTTTTCACTAGCAACAGTTCTTTTATTACCAATCTTAGTCTTGCAGTAATAGGGATCAATCAATTTTGACCAATGTCAGTCTCTGTGTGTAAAAAATAGAGAACCTGAGAGCTATAAATCCAAACTTTCTTATTTCATTACAAATTGTGCTTCAAAGCTAAAGGAGACTCTCTAACTTTTCTTGTAAGACCACAAGGAAAAGTGGTTAATTTGAGCATAATTTAGATCTATAACCTTCCCTTTGGTGTTTAAAATGAACCTAGATGAACATGTTTAAATCTTGAACCTTCCCTTTGGTGTTTAAAAGGAACTTAGATGGTTTATTTGATTATTTTGTGAATGATTTTTAAATTTTTTGCTAAGTAAGGCCAAGGGGGCCAAGAACTTCACTTAACTTTTCAATTTGGTGCTTAAAATGAAATTTCACTTAAAATTCAAATTTTCTTGAAGTGTTATTTTATGCAAATCACCTATTTCTTGTTAGATTGTTTGAACAAGAATAATTGTGTGTGTATGCTCTCCCCCCATTCCCTATAGGGAAATCAGGTGACCAAAATCACCTTTTCATTATGATTATGCCTTTTTATAAAGCATAAAAATGAATTTTTCTATGTTCTCCCCAAAACTTGTATAGTTTGGGTGATCCAAAAACAACCTCTAAAGCCTTTTGACTTAGATATTTTATTTTATCCAATTTGGCTTGTGGAGGGGAGGTCATTGCCTCTTCACAAGTTATTTAGATTTGACCCAAGGCTTCATCTCTTGGCATTGACTTCAACCCCTTTCCATGGTGCAGGGGGAGGGGGAGTGGGAGTGGGGGTATATAAATTGGGATTGTGCTGCTGAGATGGTAGTTTGAGTGGTTAAACCATCTCTATTAGTGGCAAGCTAGCCCAGAATGTATGATCAATCAAGACAACATATTATCTTAAGAAATTGATGGATGTAGTGGTTGTGAAAAGTACAAGACTTTTTCAAAATAATTTGATTGATGAAAATCTAATAGACATGTTGCATCCTTGTGTTAGCCACACTTGGGACCATCTAGACAGTCATAAATTGTAAGTTTTAGATAACCCCACTTGTTGTAGAGCATTGTTGATGAAGGGTAAGTAACCTAAAAGTCCATGTCATTATAATGTCTCTTAGGAGAATGGGGTGTAAAATACCCTAAAAAATCATTTACTTTTACTTTTGGATTAACAATTTTAGTCCTTCCAAGAGTGTGTATAAACATAGATTTCAACAATACAAAGCAACCTTGTTAGTTTAGTGCTTAAGATGATTTACTTAGTTGTATTTGGTCTTTTTAGTCTTTGCTTACTTGTTTATTGATTTAAATCAAATATTAATTTTAAATAAATGTCATAACCAAACACATTGTCCACCATTTCTTAAACAAAGAGGCATTACACTAGTCAAATCCAAATCAATATTTGCCTTATTCAATTTCTAATCTTAAACATTGTGTTTGTATAATCTAATTAGCATAGTTATGCTAGCTATTTGAGTCTAAAAAACTTTACAAAATATTTAAGTCCTTAACTTATAATTCAAATCCTAAATTTCACCTTTCTAAGTTCTAGGTTTGTGTGTTAATTGGTTTTACCATTTGCACTTGACTTGAGTAAACTTGGGTTCAATTTCCCATTTGGACTGAAAGTCATTTATAGACTCATTATCATTTGATCATTGTGAACTTAGGTCATCAAGTACATCACTCACACTCTAATATCTATAAAACATTTTATTCTACCTCCTATTACCATGTGGTGGTGTTATGCTAACTATTTGGTTTTAGTTTTATACTTAGGAATTCTTGCATATTTTCACACCTTGAGTTTCTTAGTTTGCATTGTCACCTTCCTAATCCAAAGGGATTTCTCCTAGTTTCCTATTAACAACTCATTGAAGTTGAACTATGTTTTATGGTATTGACATATCTCTCAACCTATCTTTGGTGTAATAGTTTACATTTAAGTTTTGGATTTATCATATCCTCTTCTAATTCTTGCAATTTCAACCCTACCCAAGGTTGCAAAATTTCATGAACACATTCTTATAATTGTGTGGTACTACACCACCTCATTTTTATTAGTCTCCTTTGTTCCTTATCATTTGTTTATATGAATTTAAAACACATATTTTTTTTTAAAATTCAAATCCTAAGAAAACATAGAGAATAACCTTTTAGACATGACTCAAAGGTACACTTGTACTGAGGTCTTTTATAGCCCTAGCTATGAAGAAGATCACTTTTATGATAATCAAGACAATTTTGTGGATTTTAAATACGTTCTAAAAATTTTAGGATCCAAGTAAGACTATTCAAAATATAAACCCTAAGAGGATAAGGATGAATCCCTCCTAAGGTTGATTGAATCCAGTGCTAGATGACCTTCAGATTTTCCCATGGAAAAATTACATACTTTAGTTAGAGAAGGAAAGTAACGGTGAGAACAAACCTTTGTGAACATTGCGTAAATAAACATAACTTCTTTGATCAAAGGTAATTAAATAATTACAGAGTCAAAACCTACTGATCAAGATCTTGTCAACAAGATTAAGAAGATAATTCAATGATATATAGACCAACTTATCTTGGACTTGAAAGACTCTTTAGTTTCTACTTCAATCCATAATGATGCTTCTGTGGAACAAGGGAATGTGGTTGAACCAATGCAAAATCTATTTTGGAACATAATAATGATGGATCAAGATGTCTCAATTGAACAACCTAAAATGTTCTGCAACATGCTTTGCTAGACATGGAGCATACATTTTTCAATCATCAAAAACCTCTTGCTCCTTTTCAAATCCAAATACCAAAACATTTGATAGACATTAAAAAAATCATATAAAATAATTTATCTAGTTCATCTCAACCAACATGTACTTTGGCAAATAAACCATAGACTCCCCAAAATCAATAGAACACTAGTTATTCAAGATAGCTAACTTTGGGGTATGTTAATCAACCTAGAAATAAATGGCTTAATTACTCAACTCAAGGAGTGAACCAAAACCAAGTCATATATCATAGGGTGTATATCCCTACCAAATCCATGCAATAGTAGGGGCACATACCACCCCAATATTACTAGGGCACATAACACCCTAATAGAATTATGTTTCACCCATGAATGCACCAAACATGCAAGAGTGAAATTCCATCAAGGAGATTGTATCATGTTTGGAGATTGGATCAGAATCAAGAAGTACAAATTCAATGAGATATTTCCATATCTATTTGATTTAAGCATTCTCTAGGTCCCCTTTCCATCTCATTTTGAGGCACCTAAATTTGATAAATACAAAGGAAAGGGTGACCCTCATGAACACATTCAGGCATTCTTTGTGTTATGCCAAGAGGTTAATTATAATAGCATTTATATGATTCATTTATTTCCACAAACTTTAGCAAAGGCTCTATATTGGCCACTTAAGTTACCCAAGGGATCTATTATGGATTGGAATGACTTATCTAAAAACCACTTATCATAAAACATTGAACATGAATTGACCATTATTGACTTGTGCAAATCCAAATAACTTGATGGAGATAGCGTTGTTGCATATCTATAGAGGTGGAGATCATTAGTGGGTCACTTTCAACATAATTTACCAAAATAATTGGTAGACATATATGCATAGAACTTACACCCAAAGGTCATGCACAGTCTATGACTTGCTTGTGCTAACTCATTTGAATAAATTATAGACAAGGGGGTGTAGATTAAGAAGGCACTTGTTGCCAAGGGCTTGGTTAAGATTTTCATGTAGGTTCAAACTTTAAATCAGACCTAATCACTGGTCCAAATGGTTATACATGATAAACCTAAGGGTTTCAACAAGAATAAGAACATGGTAGTAAATGGTGTGACTAAAACAAGACATGTACAAATAGTGTAGGCCCCATTGGCTCCAAATGTATAACTATCTCCTCCTAATTTTCTAGAAAATTTTTAAATACAACCTCAATAGAAGACATTCCATAATCAATTCAGAATCTTTAGTAAATTGGAAGAACTTATTAAGACAGTGTTTCAAAATATCAAAGTAGCTAACCTGATTGTGTTGCTAGTACCAAGGCCATTTCCTCAAGATCAACCAAAGCCAGATTGGTACAAGGAGAATTAATGGTGTAATTTCCATCATGTTATTGGTCATGGTACTTATTTATGCATCCAATTATGGCACCTTATTGAAGATATAATTGAGAGTGGTGAATTTGAGATTAAACTAGGCCCATAATGCACTAATCAGGATATGGGAATTTACCAAGATCCATTTCCTTGACATAATCAAAAACCACCAAGGAACAATCAAAACCAATGATAGAATTAGTGGTAGAATCAAGGTCAAAATCATAATCAGCATGATCATAATTAGGATCATAATACCCATGCTAACAACTTGGGGTACATCAATATGCCTTACAATAATAACAATACCATGGGATGCATTTGTTCCACCCATATTACCACTATTAATATCAAATCTTGTGAACCATCTCATGCTCCTCATAGTAAGGGACCCAATATTATAGGGTCAACACCCTCTTCTTCTAGTAACATCACATCAAGTTCATGAAATTCTATTATGATTTTGTTTGCATAGGATACTCTTTATAGATAACACCCTTCCTATAATTACAATGTCTCCTCATCAAATTAAAATTGCTTAAATGCAACTAGATGTTTTTTAGTCACCCTCCAAGTCCCTTTTCCTTTGTCTTATGATTATACTAGCTCCTTGCCACCTCTAGGTTATATAGTCATAACTAGATTCTCGTGAGTTTTTTTCTAGGGCCCTTTTCCCTCTTTTTCCACTAAACCCAATGTGAACATTGTGCCTGTCAGGAATCTAGAACAACAAACATGCTCTGATCCCACTTGTCAGGATGCGAAACCGGAAGCATACAATTGATTACCAAAATACCAAGCAACTATAATATGCGAAAATAACCAGATTCACCAACTAGAATTCAGAATAACACAGCATATGAGAGACAATACACAACTTGTATTAACACTTTATACAGAAAAGAATACAATAAAGAAGATGCCACTTCTTCTCCACCACCTTACAGAGGTTTCCCACACCTCAAGTGAATAGTACTTCTTCTCCCCAAAGCTCTCCCTCTCATAGGTCCCAACACCCAACTCAAATACAGAGTTGGTGTTCACCTCCCGTGCTCCACGCACAATACAAGTGCTCCACGCACTCCACAAGCACTCCACGTGCTCCACAATTACTCAAGGTACTTCAAGTAGATCTCCCATGAACCTGCAATAACCTGCAATTCAACAGACCATACTTATGGAAGGAACTTCCTTGCCTTCCTCTTACTCTATCCGAGTACACACCTGTACTCCAAGTAGATCCTGCCTGATACTGCTCCCTGTTGTGTTGCTGTCTATATGACCTTGCACACCTGCAAATCAAACAATGGTTCTGCTCACCTGTGAACCTCGACCTTGCACACACATACACCTACAGATCAATGATCTTACTTACCATGTAGATCTCCTATATAGGCCATGCAACTATGACCAAGATCCTACACTCCTGAAGAACCCAGCTGGCTCTCCAATCCAGCACCAACACACCTGGTACTGAGGCACTAGGAGGAACGCACCATTGCTCTACCTCACACACAGAAGGAGCTTATAATTATGCTCTCTTACTCCCTAGCACACTTTTCCAATACAACCATGAGTCTATTATATAGATCTCATCCAAACAATAATTAGACATCTAATTACAATAATTAGATCCACAGCTCTCAGTCTAAAATTAGCACTCATCATTCAAACACTTGGTTCGTTAGCTAACTGCCCGTAAATAGCTCGCAGTCGAACCACACAGGCGACCGACGTCAGTCCCTGTCTGCCTGGAGGTGACCGATGTCGGCTGATATATGACCGACGTCGGTTGCTTCCCTTTGCTATCCTGCCGATGTCGGCTAATCAGACCGACCCCAACTTCTCTGCAACTCAGCAACCTTCAGCAACCTCCTCTCCTGTTTGCATCAGTGAAGCTTTTAGCTCCACAATCCTAACAATCTTCCACTTGGAGATAAACAGCTGCACTGTACCTATACCTGTACTCCGTCTAATCTGTTTCCTGGTTTGTATCCCTCTTCAAGCTCCCACCTGAAGACAACACACCACACAACCTGTGATGTACCACCTGTCATCCGAGTACCCTGCCACATCTGAACCTACAACACCTGTAGTGAAGTCCTGACCCTACATAGCAACACCTGCTGCCGGTCCCTCTCAAAAACCTGAGAACCCACTTTCCCGAATTGGCTCCTAACTCTGACAGCTCCCACTGCATGGGAATACTCAGGTCTATACCAGACCTCATGTGATTTCGGACACTATACCTGTCCAGCCCTTAGTGTGCTCCGGTTCTACATCCCAAACCTCGCCAACACCTGATTCACATCAGCTCCCACTCGAGACAAAATCAACCTGTGATCTCCATGCCTCCCATGTCAAATAATTCCGCTGCTCCAAACTCCTCATGACATGACACTGAACTAATCTTACCCTTAGCTCAGCAAAACCCAGTATGTACACCCCTGCTAGCTAGCATACTATCCACATACAGCAACAGAATGATGTTGCAATCATCATCCCCCTGGTAAGTCAAACCACAGTAGTTACCTGACACTGACTGAAGCCATGCTTCGTCCTCCACCTGTCAAACCTGGTACCACTGTCCTGCAGCTCCTCAAGACCATATGCCCTGGTCTTCCGTCTCACGTATCCGTTCTCTCTATTCTTCTACTAAGGCATCCATTGTCTCTGTGCTTTCATCCAGCTGGCAAACCTACCAAAACACCCGTCTAGTTTTGCTCCAAGGAATCACATCCTCATCCATGCCAAGCTCACACCTGTTTCCTGGATCCTTCCTGCTATACAATCAGCAACAAGTATGAAGAAGAGGAACACGAATTTGAGGGCCTACTTACGCCTTCAGTCCTCCGTATGGGTGTTTGAGACTCCTTGATAGCGTGCTGTCCACCCAAAATTCGTTACAGTGACCGACCTTAATCACTCCACAGTCTGCATCCAACCGACGTCGGTTCCATGCGTCTGTACCTGACTACCAACCTGCTAGCACTGGTGTCCCTGCTGCCGACGTCGGTCCTCCTGACCGACATCGGTCTTACATACTACCGACGTCGGTCCCTTGACCGACGTCGATCTTACTCTGCCCGACATCGCCGGCTTCGGTCTGCACATGACCGACATCGGCACCTGTCTGTTCGACGCCGGTTCCTCCTGACTGACATCGGTGTCTGTGTTCGCCTGTGAGTGATGAATTTTTACCCGCGAGCTCCTTTAGATCAATCTCCATGTCCAAACTGCCCTGCTCAGATGTATCCAGCCTCATCCACTGAACTCTGTCCGCCATCTCCTCCAAGAACACCAAGGCTTTCCAGTTCTTAAGCCTGTCAAATATATCTATCTTTCGCTTAAGAACATGCATCTGCTTCCTGCTCATGTGACCAAGCCTACGAAGCCACGTCTCTGCAACAGAAGAAGAATCAGTAATATAAACAAGTAGATAAAGTATACCTATTTTCTTACCACCAGCTAATTCAAGTGCTACCGCTGTGAGAGTTCTTGTGCATCTCTCATCACCCAATCTTTTTGAAGAAATTAGCCATATCTCCAAACTTGGGACCTGCATGACCTTCATCAACACCTGTGTGTTGGCTGCCTGCAATTTCAGCTTCACTTCCCCTTTGCCAATTCTTTGGCAAGGCTTACCAGCTCCTCTACCTGGGGCTGCATGGAAAGAGGCAACCGAATCTTTTATCCAAGATTCAACTTTATCCAAGAAACCTGCAAACACATCCTGTGCAACAACTCCTGCTACATCTGTATCTTCAGTTTCTTCATGCTGATCTGTTACCAACCAACAATGTTCTTTTACCTGCTCTTTCTTTCCATCGGACCGTGAGTAACCGTCTGTGCTTTTCAACTCCTCCATTCTTAGCTTACTTTGATCTGCCGTTGCTCTACTCCCACTCAATCAGAAACCCCTGAGAGTGCCCTATAGCCAAACACAACCTGCTTCCTGCAACCTTAGCTCTGATACCACTTGTCAGGAATCTAGAACAACAAACATGCTCTGATCCCACTTGTCAGGATGCGAAACCGGAAGCATACAATTGATTACCAAAATACCAAGCAACTATAATATGCGAAAATAACCAGATTCACCAAGTAACTAGAATTCAGAATAACACAGCATATGAGAGACAATACACAACTTGTATTAACACTTTATACAGAAAAGAATACAATAAAGAAGATGCCACTTCTTCTCCACCACCTTACAGAGGTTTCCCACACCTCAAGTGAACAGTACTTCTTCTCCCCAAAGCTCTCCCTCTCATAGGTCCCAACACCCAACTCAAATACAGAGTTGGTGTTCACCTCCCGTGCTCCACGCACAATACAAGTGTTCCACGCACTCCACAAGCACTCCACGTGCTCCACAAGTACTCAAGGTACTTCAAGTAGATCTCCCATGAACCTGCAACAACCTGCAATTCAACAGACCATACTTATGGAAGGAACTTCCTTGCCTTCCTCTTGCTCTATCCGAGTACACACCTGTACTCCAAGTAGATCCTGCCTGATACTGCTCCCTGTTGTGTTGCTGTCTATATGACCTTGCACACCTGCAAATCAAACAACGGTTCTGCTCACCTGTGAACCTCGACCTTGCACACACATACACCTGCAGATCAACGATCTTACTTACCATGTAGATATCCTATATAGGCCATGCAACTATGACCAATATCCTACACTCCTGAAGAACCCAGCTGGCTCTCCAATCCAGCACCAACACACCTAGTACTGAGGCACTAGGAGGAACGCACCATTGCTCTACCTCACACACAGAAGGAGCTTATAATTATGCTCTCTTACTCCCTAGCACACTTTTCCAATACAACCATGAGTCTATTATATAGATCTCATCCAAACAATAATTAGACATCTAATTACAATAATTAGATCCGCAGCTCTCAGTCTAAAATTAGCACTCATCATGCAAACACTTGGTTTGTTAGCTAACTGCCCGTAAATAGCTCGCAGTCGAACCACACAGGCGACCGACGTCGGTCCCTGTCTGCCTGGAGGTGACCGACGTCGGCCGATATATGACCGACGTCAGTTGCTTCCCTTTGCTATCCTGCCGACGTCGGCTGATCAGACTGACCCCAACTTCTCTGCAACTCAGCAACCTTCAGCAACCTCCTCTCCTATTTGCATCAGTGAAGCTTTTAGCTCCACAATCCTAATAGTGCCTTCAGATCCAAAGTCAAATACTATGTTATCCAAGGCTAATTTTTCTCATCCTAATGTTGAGAAGCCTTATAGTCTATCAGACCAATTGAGCAAAACCTCTGTGTAGATTTCCATTTTGGATCTATTTTATATGTTTGAAGTCCATAGAACTATTTTAAATAGTCTTTATAAGAATCAACTATTCTTAAAGATATTAATCCTAAATAGTTCCAAACATTAGTGGTACATTTATCTTCATTTTGGTAGCCTACGTTTGATCAAAAAGATATGTCCACCCTAGGTCTGAGCCACAACAACCCATTGTATATTGAGGTAATCATTGAAAACCATAAAATCAAGTAGGTTCTTATAGATAATGGTTTAAGGATAAATATAGTGTCCTTAAAATTGGTACAAATATTATGCTACACTGTAAAGGACATTCATCTAGAGACGATGACCATAAAGGCTTACAAAAATGTTGAGAGGGAGTCTTTTGGTACTATTTGGTTGTTGATCATTGTTGGGTCTATTTCCCACCACACTATAGTATATATTATATATATTGAGATGCCTTAAAACATAATTCTTGATCATCCTTGGATCCATGAAGTATAGGCCATTCCATCCACCTTATATCAATGCCTTAAGTTTCCCATGCTGAGATCGAGGTTAGTGTTCCCATCGATCAATAACCTTATTAGTATTGTAAACATTTGGAGGCTGAGGAACGTAATTATAATTATTATCTAGGTTCTTAAATTATTATAAATAATAACAAGGAAATATTTTCACATTCACCTCCATCTAATTATATCAACCCTAGTGACCTTGCATCCACTTCAGTTCATCCATTTCCCGTAATTCTTGTAAAACAGGTTGTTATTCAAGATGTGGGCATTTTCACATATGGTCCTAAGGATGACTTCCATATTACTAAGTTTTTCAAGTAACCCAAAACATTTGGTAAAACCAAACCTTATAAAATCCCTAATAGACCCAACTTGATCTGGAAATAGAAGAAAGAACAACAAAAACCACCTATGGTATTTGTGCCTGCTACTTCACCAAAATAGGATTGAGAGGATTTCATAGGAGATTGGTTATATTCTGATGGCATTTATGATTGTTTTTAGAATCTAAAATATCTTATCCCTAATTAGATCATGGATAATTTTTATTATATTGGAAAAGGCCATAGTTGATAGCCCAAGGAATCCTAGAACCTTTATCAGCTAGAGTACATAATTTGAATCATGATTTTAGATTTATACTGCTTGAGGGTGACCTCATGACTTTTTATAGTGATTCTTCTTAATCGACTAATGATGAGACTCTTGGTAGTGATGTATCATTCCATTTTATCCTTTTTGATGAGTTTACTGACTCAGATTTATTTGATCAAAATGCCATTATGACCTTAAAACCTCATTGTTCCCTATGCCTTTGCCATCTCGAAATCATTGATTAGGACTGTCAAAATTTGGTCATACACCTTGATGAGTTTTAGAATGAAGAATCAATCATAGAATCATGGGTATAAGAGATGGATTGTTTATTGGTGATCACAAACAAGGCTTTGATTTTTTATTGGATCCTTCTACCTACTTTGGAGAGTAGGCAAACTTTATTGGTCACAATAAAGATAAAACATCAAGATCTTAGGGTGAAAACCTCTTTGAGGTGCTCATTAATCAGGGAAAAGGTAAAGATAAATACAAGCCCTCGAGTGAAAACCTATTTTAGGTGCTCTTGGATGGGAAAGTTTGTACATCCCCAAAGGATGTTCAAGGTCCATCAAGTCCTAGCTCTATATCCAATATAAGAATTTCTTCATAACAATAATAAATGTTTGAGTGTCTCACTCTTGGGTTTCTAGATATTTTTGCTACTTGGCCATTACCTGAGATGGTGGATTCAAATTCATCATATTATCTAGAGATTTGGGAGGAACAAAAAGAAATTATAGTAGAATAAGATGATCACGATCACACCTTACCTACTATTCTTTAAGATGGATCTACACTTCTTGTAGAGAACACTATTGAAGTGAACCTAAGACCATATGATGATCCCAAAATTATTTATCATGGAGCTTCCCTTACTGAAGTAGAATGTGAACACATTATATCCATTTGGATGGATTTCATTGACATTTTTTCATGGGCATATTCAGACATGTTAGGCTTAGACCCTCAGTTGGTAGTGCATTGACTTGTTGTTCATCCATATGCCAAACTAGTTAAATAGAAATTGAGAATGATGCATCCACACATTGCCCTTTTGGTAAAATCCAAATTGGAGAACTTATTGGGAGTAGGCTTCATTAAACCATTGGACTATTTCAAATGGATATCAAACATAGTTCTAGTCATCAAGAAGCTACAGGGTATACGTCTTTATATAAACTTTAGAGATATCAACAAAGCATTCCCAAAAGATTATTTTCCTATACCTAACATTGATATGATTGTTGATTCTACTATTGGGTATGAGATTTTATCCCTTATGGATGGATTTTTTTGATACAATTAGATCAAGATATCTCAAGAAGATCAACACAAGATTGTGTTCACCACTCCATGGGGAACATTCTCTTACCAAGTCATGCCATTTAGATTTAAGAATTCTAGAGCCACATATCAACATTCCATTACTTCATCTTCCATGACATGATACATGATATTTTTGAGGAATATGTTGATGACATACTAGAAAAATCAAGAACACATGTTGGACATCTTGATGTTCTACAAAGAGTCTTTGAGAGGCTTCGTGATTATAAAGTCTACTTAAATCCTAAGAAGTGTGTCTTTGGCATCACTTTTGGTAAATTTCTAGGGTCTATTGTATCACAAAGAGGGATCAAATTCGACCCTACTAAGGTTAAATATATTGTTTAAATTCCTCCACCTTCAAATCTTAAATAGTTTCAAAGCCTACAAGGATAGATCCAATCTATATGCAGGTTCATTTCTCAACTGAAAGATAAGTGCCACCCATTTACACATCTCCTAAAAAAATGGGTCATGTTTCAATGGGATGCAGACTATCAGTTAGCATTTATGAATCTCAAGACATATTTGTCCAACCTACTAGTTTTGAGACTGCCAACACCTGGACAACCACTACTTCTTTACATATTAACAACTAAGCATACACTAGGTGAACTTTCCACCCAACATGATGATCAAAGTAAACAACATGAAGTTTATTATTTAAACCACACACTAGTAGATTATGAACATAATTATATGCCTATTAAGAAGTTTTATTTAGCTATGGTGTTCACTTCCCAAAATTTGTGACATTATATGCTAAACAAAAAAATAATTATCATCGCTAATGTGGATCCTCTCAATTTTTTGTTATCCAAAGCAGCTCTTATAGGATGTATGGCTAAATGGGTCATGCTCCTAAGTGAATTTGATGTTCAGTATCAGAATTAGAAAGCTATCAAGGGTCAGGTCATTATTGATCAACTTACATAAGCCCCTATTATAGACACTTAACCACTTAGATTCAACTTACCAGATGATTCTATCATGATAGTGGAAGAAGAGCAATGTAAGCCTAAATAATGGAAACTATATTTTGATGGTTCCTTCACTTTTCATAGATCTAGAACCAAAAAATTGTGATTACACTACAAAGGGATTTTATTCCCAAAGCATTCCACATTAATTTTCATTGTACCAACAATATGGTTAAGTATGAAGCACTTACTACAAAACTACATCTTGCCATTCAATGTAATATTTAGCACTTAATTGTTTATGGTGATTCCTAATTGATCATCAATCAAACCACTAATCAGTATCAAACTAGAGATGATAAGCTTGTACTTTACAATAAAATCATGGGTAATCTCAAGGTTTATTTTAAATCTCTATAATTTGAACAAGTACCAAGGGCCAATAACAAATCTATCAATGTAATGACAATAATTATGTCAATGGTACACATTGATGGTAGTGCTAAAGAGTATCAATTTCTGATTGAAAATCTTGTATAGCCTACACATATTATGTTAGATTCAGAAAGGGTATGTGCCATTGCTGTCCCAATCCCCCGCTTGAACTGCCTTGGTATCAATACTATTATAATTAATTTCATGATCACATTTTTCCACCTAAATTATCCAAGGACTGATAGAAATTATTCCTTTATCATCTAACCCATTATACCCTCCTTGGAAACATGCTTTATCACAAAGGCTATGATGGAATGCTACTTCATTATTTATATTCAGGAGAATCCAAGATAGTGCTAAAGGAGGTTCATGAAGGAATGTATGGGGCCCACACTAAAAATGTAGTCTTAGCTAAAAATCTCCTCATAATAGGTTTTTATTGGCCAAAAATGGAGATAAATACTAAAAATTATTTGAGGAGGTGTGTTCCTTGTCAACAACATGGAAATTTGATACATGCACCTTCCTTGCCACTATAGTCAATCACAACACCATAGCCATTTTCTACTTGGGGCCTCAATCTCATCAAGAAAATAAGCCCCAGATCTTCACATGGCCATAAACACATTTTAACTACTACTAATTATTTTTCTAAGTGGATTGAGGTCATTCCTCTCACTTACATCACCGATAAGTAGATAACCAAATTCATTAATTATCATATCATCTGTCGATATGGCATCCCAGCTCACATTATATCTGATAATGCCATATCCTTTATAAATAGATATGTAAAAGACCTTTGTGCAAAATTTAAAATCAAGCACAAGAAATCCACACCATATAACCTACAAGGTAAACCATATAACCTATTAGGTAACAAACAAGTTGAGGCATCAAACAAGACCATTGTAGCCATTTTAAAGAATATTAACAATGATGTTGGCCATAATTATCACTTACAAATCTTACTTTCCCTTTGGGCTTATCAAACCACTCATCGAACACCTACAGGATCCACTCCATACTCCCTTGTTTATGGCATAGAGTCTATTATCTCAATTGAGATTGAGCTACCTTCATTATGAGTTTATTTGGAACATATTGAAGATGATGAATAATATAGAGTCTCAAGGTTTCAAGAACAAGAACTTCTTGATTGTCAACATTTGGCTGCCCTAAAAAAATTTCAAGCCTATCAGAATAGATTACAAAGAAGATACAATAAGCACATTCTCCCTTGAGAGTTTGAGATTGGCGATTTCATCTTGAAAGAAAACCAAAAGAACACAAATTTTGAATGGAAGAAAAAAGGTAAGTTCCAACCTAATTAGTTGGGACCTTATGTTATCATGATAAATAAAGGATTAAGGGAATATTGACTAGCTAATCCAAATGATGAATAACTTCTATATCCCATAAACATTGTGCACCTCAAGAGGTTCTACACTTGATAACTTCAAACCATTGTCTACAAGACCCCTTAATTAGGGGCAATTTATGCTAAAGTATTTTATCCTACCATTATAACCTAGACCATCCTCTCATGGACCATATTTATTTTGACCTACCCTAAACCATTATTTTGAGAACCATATTATTTTCATGACTTTGGATAGTGAAAGATTTGGATTGTTGGCACTTTGAACACATTTTATACTACCCTAGACCATTCTCCTAGAGAACCTCATTTTTTATCCCACCCTATACTATTTTCTCATGTACCACATTCATTCTAGACCATTCTCTTTGAGAACCACATTCTTTTCATGTCTTGGGCTGTTGTAACCTGAACACTTTTATCTCTTGACCAATTATGATCCTAATTATGCCTCATATACATTATAAACACTTTCAACACCAGCTCTACAAAGTAGATCAGTAGGAATAGTATTTTGTAGCTTCTTTTACAAACAAGTAAACATGGATACTATAGCATATAGTTTTTACCTAATACATGGTTCTTCATATTTATATCACATTGCATATTATTCTATTATTTTGTTGTTATTGGGTAGGCATTGTTGCCTTATCAGGATCCTTGCTCTTGCTAATTTGTGAGCATGTGTCATTGCAGCCAGCTTAGCTGTTATTGGAACTTATACTCTTGGAATAGTATATCCTTGATTAATTGATTCCCCTTGTACATATCTTATCTCAAAAACACCAAAAACATTACAAAACAATACACAAAAAGAACAAAAACATTGTCTTATGCTTTTATATATTTTGCTCTCCATACTCTTAGCTTTTTACAATTAATCATCTCACGCTCTTGCCATTTTGAAAGTATCTTATCCCATTAGCTTGCCATTTTTCAAGACCATTCATATCTTCCTATATCTTCTACAATATTACTCATGTCTTTTTGGGCATCACCTTTATCTTTTATCCTATTTCTAGGGAGAACTACATTTGGCCTGAAGTTCATGTTAGAATTGCATCCATAGAACTATGTAGGCAGCATCCACTTGTTTGAACATATGGAGTTAGCTTGGCCACCTCCTTCTTTTTCTTATCTTCCCCCATTTCTTCTGTGTTGTTTCCCTATCACTTGGAAGCAACTTTGTGTCCTTGTTCTTGTTATGTTATTGTAGAAAGTAACACCTCTACTACACATGCCTGGATAATTGTTTTTAAATCATACTAATGTTTTTTTGGTTTATGTGTTTTTATTGGTGTTTTGTTGTACTTTCTTATCTCTTCATTTATTTCTTTTTATTCCATTCTTGTTTCTTTTTGGTCTTTTGTTTTTTTATTTGGTCTTGTCTTTTTCTTTTGTTTTTTCCAAGTACATCTTGATGTTCCACATAGATCTTGATTATTCATATCTTGATCTCATATTATTAAATTTTTCTTACTCTTGTTTTTAAGCATTCTTATTCCTGCTTAAGAAATGATTATTCATATCTTAGTTTTAAGTTAGGTTTATTTATGTTTTATTTTTATCTTTGTTCTTGTTTTTGTTTAAATGTAAATAGTTTTAACTCTGGTCTTGGTCATTTTTACCATTATCCTTAGTTATAGGTATTCACATTTGAACTGGCTCAACATAATTGAAATGCCATGCCAATTATAGGTTACTCATACTTATGATGCATAATTTCATTTTGTTATAGTAAGCACTTTGTGCTTTGGTTCCAAGTCTCAATGTTGATGTAGCTCCAATTAATAGCTCTCAATAACACCAATGAAATTAGGTACCTATGGATTATCATGCACCTGACTCTATGTAATATATGCATCTCTTGGCTTACATCATAAGTCTAATCGAACATTAGTCAATTTTCTTCATCCCTTATTCCATTCTCTCTTAGATCTACCTGAAATACATTAGCTTGAGGTCCAATTGGACTATGTAGGTAGCACTTGGATAGATGATGCATCTTGGGTCAGCTCAACCATATTCATTCTTCTATTCATCTCTTTCATCACTTTGTGTATCCTTGTATGCCTAGTTTTTTGTGGCTTTTACAGCCATTACACCACTATATCTATGTTTGTGCCCACTCATCTTTAATCTATGGAATAGATTATATCTTTGAGCTATGGTTTTCCAATTTTCCCTACTGTGGCATAAAATTTGAACCAACCAATGAATTAAATCATCCCTATAGGGGAAAATAATTCTTTATCAATGATCAAATTCACTCTAATGGATCACATTATTATTTATTCTATCTTTGGAGATAATATTCTCCCATTCTTATAATTCCAAGCTCTATAGACTTTTGCCCTCATTCTGGAAATATTTTAGTGTGCAACTTGTCTCAAGATTGATCAATTTTGAAGTGCACAGCTTGCACCCTAGTTTTGGGTGTGTTTAAAGTGTGTCGCTTCTATTTTTGGATTGTATCTTTCCCATTCCCCCCATCCTTGGGGCCATTTTACTCTAATTATAGTTTGATCATTGATGGAATCAATATGTACAATCATTAGCTCATCTAGATTTAATTTGTTACATGGGTTAATCTCACTTTCCCTCTCTTTTCAAGAGTCCATCCTTATCTTTCATCCTAATATGTCCTCTCAAGGGGGAATCATGGGTCATTTCATTTCCAATTTCTTCTTGACAACTCTTTTCTTTGAAAATATGTTGCTTCACTTAATGTCTTGTTATGCCTTCTCAAACAAAGGAAAAATGTAGACATCCAAATCCTAACACCATTTATGTTGAAATTTTTAATCTTACTCAAAATTTGTGAAAATTCATAAATTAGGCCAAAATCACTTAAACATACTAAATGATTCAAGATTTTCATATGCAAGTATTGATTTAAGCTAATGTATCACTAAATAGGGTAATGCATTTTATGTGATTATTAACTTAAATCAAATCATTTCAAGTTGAAATGATAAAAATGCATTTTAGTACTCTAAATCACTTTTTTATTCTAATTTAGAAGCACCTAACATGTACATGTGTTATTTTATGTCGAGAACATCATAAATGGGATGACAGTCCATACACAACTAACATCACCTTCTAATTATTCTCTAGTAAAATTATGACCTAGTAATATGACTTTTTAACCAGTTTGATTAACGAAGTGCACCAATTTCTAAAGTATTTCACTTAAATTGATTAATCTTACTTAGGTAGATTAAATCAAATTATGAGCTTAAGTAAGAATTTCATGGAAGTTATTGAATATTTATTTATTGTAAATTGATTCCTATTAATTGCATCATCAAGTGAGTCATTTTTGGGGTGACATGCATAATCCATAAATGCAACAAATATCAAGATTATGGCTTCCCATGTATATTTAATGCCCCTTCCTCCCAAATCATTATGAGGATATTTATGGATTTTATTTACATAATTGGATTAATTCATGGCCACACAAGTCATGGTTGATCCTGATCAATTTGGAAAATCTATAAATAGGAGGCCTCTCACTCACATTTTTAAGCTTAATTTGTGTAAACTTATAATGCAATATTCTCTCCACAACCTTTCTTTGTGTTGATTATTATTATTTATTTGTAATAGGATAAATTTATTGACAGGCATAGATTTGATATTCATATCATGAGCCTAGATTATACTTGGTGTTCTTGAGATGGTGGAAGAGCTCGCTTTGCACCATTGTTGAAGACTTAAGCACCAATTCAAGGGGAAAAACACATTTGGAGCTACTTATGGATGATGGGAAGCTCTTGGGAAGGTAATTGGTATTTGATTTCTTTCATTGAGTTCTTAATTATCATTTTCACACATCATTGAATAGGTTGGCCTAGATTGTTATGTTCTTATGCATTTCATATGTTTTTCATGACTAATGCTTGATATAAACATCTTTTTAATCCATCTCTATAACCCTTACATCTATTTTCTTTCTCCCTTTCCTAGTTTTGGACTAATTTATGAATCCTTCATCCTGGTTTACCTCCAAGTAGGTTGATTTACCAGTGGAACATTATCCCTTATCCTTAGGTATCACCATAGGAGCGTTCGATGAGTCTATCAGTCCTTCCTCTAAATTATACTAATCTTTTTTTATACTTATTTCAGCAAATAAAGGGCTTTTACGAGCTAGGACTTGTGTCAATTTAGTGATGTTATCCTGGTTTAAATTTTGTTTATATCCCTTCAGAATCTCCTCCTTTGGGGGTGAAAAATGAGTACATGCCTACTCTAGGCCATTTTAAATAGGAGTGGAAAGTAAGGCCTCCACGGAAGAATCATCAGTACACAAAAATAATCTTGATAAAGAAACATATATATTTAGGAGATTAATCCCCTTTTTGATTGGAGTGGAACATTTGGGGGGAGTGACTATCACCATATTGAGCCAAAGGGAGAAGATTGTAGGGAGGGGCCCTCTAGTTAAGTGACTTGGGAGGAGCCTATCATGAGTGGGGCTTCTCCATTCTATGGGATGGTTGTACTAGTTTGAGGGAAAATATTATGGCTAGACTTGGAAGGAGGAATAGCATTCTCAGATATCATAATACCTTTTAGAGGTCCTGAAGAGGATGTTGTAGGAATAGTAGTGTTTGGAAGAAGGTCATCTAACTTGTGAGAGTTGTCTTTTCACTCTAATTGAGGGATTGATTTCCATATCTAAGCTTACTTAGGAGTGACCGTAACTTGAGTATTCTTAGGGAAATCTTTGTATAGATGACTTGTAACATTTCATTTGGGATAAATGATGGTATGATTCTCACATTAAATGCATTGATCCCATGCACCATATTTAGATTTTATTTTTATCAAATGAAGCAATGGTTTATCAGTAGGCAATAAAACATGGAACGAAGCCACCACCATCCTTCTTCGAGACAAGGTAACTAGATCAATGGCAATGGGTTATCCCAATGCTCTGGTGATGCCCATTATAACTTTTAGATGATAATACTCTAAAGGTAACTCTTGAAGGAGTACCCACATTAGGATGTCATCCATAGTAGAGTTGGTTAGGTTAGTTTTGGCCTTCTATCACCTAAAAATGATGCTTAATTTTCACATAAATAATGGGCCTTTTGAAATAACTCTGAAACAACCTTCTTGCTTTGTGAAATTAACCAAAAATAAACTCCTTGCCAAGGCTACCACCTCCAATTGACCTTTAGGTTTCCATTTTGTGTTGGTCTAACTTTAGAAGGAGTCAATGTTCAATTGAAATCTATTAACCCTAGCTAGAATGGAATTTACCAAATCCACATCTAATTTATCCACCAAAAAATCAAGAATAAAAACACATACCTTATTGTTCTCAACTAACAAGATGATGTGAATATCTGACATATCCTAACCCACCTAACACTTTCCATGCACCTAGTCTACCCAAGACAGGGAAGATGCATGGGGGAGCATATCCTAGGAAGTCCCAGCTATTTGTTGTCTTGTTGTCAGTCGACACATTATGGACCCCTATCTTAATAGGGCCCATAACTTCTTTGAGATTCCCTTAGATCTTGTCTTGTGTTGACCTTTAGACCATCTTTGTTACTTTGACTATCCTACTTAGCCTCTGCATTAGCCTCCATATTAATTTTTTGGTTTTTCAACCTAATGTCAAATTTAAATTATCAAGGTCCTTTGATTTCTTCGTCACCCTCACCACTCACCATAGACATATAGGATGGAAATTGATAAGGAACCCTTGTTTTAGGAGGTTATTGTGTTGATTTTTTTCTCATAATGATTTTCCAAGTGAAATATTGTGTACTATGTTATATTCTGTGTGTGCAATTTCTCTTGTTCAATTCTATAATAAATATTATATTACTATTATTTCTCTTGTATTAGTTTATTATTCATTTTCTCTTCATTTGGTATCATAGCTAAGTTTTTGCTTTTTTTTAATAGTTATAATTTCATTTACAAGTGTTAAGCCATTTTTCAAATGGGAACTTTATGAATGGGAATCTTTGTGTGAAGGAGTATGATGGAAAGCGTAATTATATAAATTGAAAAAATAATGGTCAAAATTTTAAGTTGTGGAAAATCAATATGAAAGATCTTCTTATCGACAAAGATCAATGAGTTTTTGTATTAGGAGTGCAACCGGTGAGTATGAAGGTATAATATTATGAAAATATCGATAGAAAGGCAAATATTTTAGTTAGATTATGTCTATAAGATTTTATTTTGTTAAATATTTCAATGAAGAAAATTCTATAGAACTATTGGATAATTTTGGGACTTTGTATAAGATAAAGTCTTTAGTGAACAAATTATTTCTTTGAAATAATTTATATTCATTAAGAATGACTGATGATGACTTTGTAGCTAAATATTTAAATGCTATAAATATTGTAGTACGTTAGTTACTTTATATCAAAATTTAAATGGATGAATAAAAATGTATTACTTTGATTTTTATTTTCTTGACTCTTGGGATAACTTAATTATGGTGAAAACTACTATTTCATCGACATTAAAAATATAGGACTTAGTCAAAGCCTTATTATCATAAAAAAAGAGTCAAAAATTTGTTGAATATTATCAAATAAATGGTGCATTGATTGTAAGAGGTCATTCACAAGAGATAAAATAGAGGTATGGGTAGTCTGAAAGAGAAGACAAAAGCTTAAGATTATATCTCCATAGTTATGGCTCACTTTATAAATTATATAAGTTGATGCAAGTAATAAGAAATAATTAAATAAGATATTTCATATAAACTAACCAAATGAGTTGATTATCAAATACTTACAATTTAAAAATAGAAGTGGTATATAATATCAAAATCAAAGGTTGTAGTCCAAATTTTCTCTTTAATATGTAATATACATGTGTGCAATAACCTATACATGAATAGGTACATGGGAAATGAAATGGTCAAGCTATGAGTGCCATTTATCCTAATTGAATCTTAGTAGGTGTGTATACTAGACCAAGTCAACAAGGATAAATAAATTTAAATTACGTAATTCAAACTTAAATAAAATGTGTGTATGTATAAATATTACATCAACATCCTCCCTTAAGTTATTCTTATGTAATTCTAACAAAAAATAAATGAGGCTCAGATTCCTCTAAAAATGGATCTTGGTAATTAAGCCTGATAAGGTACTCATGTAAAAAATGTTCCATCATAAGTAGAGAAAAGGATAAAACCTATTGGAAAAAAATATCTCTAAAATATAGATGATAAAATGTCTAAAATACCCTACTCGATGAAATAGGATCTTTCAAAAATAAGTTGTAGAAACATCTACCAAAAAAAATTGAAACATTATAAAATTGAAACCCCTCCAATGAATTTATGATCAAAGATATAGATAAAAATATAATGAAATTAGGAACAAATATTAGGACCAAGATAGAGACAAATTAACATGAGTGAGACAAAAAAAACCCTGCTCAAACCACCTAAAAATTAGAACATGTCGAAGATAAAGATGGCACAATGCCAACATTATCATAAATATTGATCAATTAACACAGGTATATTCTATAAACATATATCTAATAGTACCTATATATTAATAATAAAACTTCATAAATATAAAACCAAGAGTGAATATTCCATAAAAATTCCAATGAGTGTCTATATGGTACATGTTCTATCTAACTAGTATGCATGGGTAACTAGTTGTTGTGTCTACCTAGCATATAAGAACAAAGACTAAGAACATATATCACTCAAATATGAAACCAAGGAATCATTAAAAATAATACAAAACCCTTATATAATTATGTTTAGGTGGATTAAATGAAATAATATATATGTATGAGTGGTTTGAATCCACTAGTCAAACATCAAATAATGATAAAAGCTGGGTATGCCAAAAAATATTCACTAAAAGGAGACAAATTGATTGTCAAGGTTTCAAAGAATAAAAAAATGGTCTCTCAATTAGGGATGGCCCGAATGGTAATGAAAGTGATGAGAAACTAAAAATATAAAAAATATGTGTAAAATAAGGCATAAACTCATGAAGTAGACTAGGTTATAAAAATAAACTTCCTATACCACTTTATAATTCAGTGTGACTACAATATATCCAACACAAAATGAAGATAAGAAATTAATTATTTACACCAAATATCTCAAAACAAGGATTCTATATATATATATATATATATGTCTAAGAAAAGCCTTATCAATGTGCAAGTAGCTCCAAAACAAGGGAACACTAGTGGGCAGAATGAGCAATGTGTGGAGGATGCAATTGGGCCTTAAAGAAAGGAAAGAAAGGAAATGAAGAAGAGCACCAAGGATAAATAAGGAAATAAATAATAATTTCAAATATGCCATATTTAGTACTTACAACCAAGAAAAGGGTGTGCAAAATAAGGCACATGCACATGCAGATAGACAAGGTTGTGAACACAATACACCATAAAAATGACCTTTATGAAATAGTCTGATTAAAATGATAATATGCATTAATAAAATCCCTATATTAAAAAATCACTTTATAAGTGAGTGCATTTTACATTTCTTAATGCAATTCAACATAATTTTATAAATTTTTATAGCTACTAGATTGAAAAAATTATTGAAAATATAGTCTTAATATATAAATGAACTAATATAAAGTCACTACTATGAAGAACATAAAAAATCATGCACTTTCAAAAAACACAAGTTGATCTAACATATATATCAAAAAATATGGCTATTTTAAGGTTCAAAAAATAGGAAAAGGAAGTGAATTTTGGAAAACTTATAATTTTTAAAAAATAATCCACCAAAATGACAAATATACTCCATCCTTTCAAATATCTTGAAAAAATAAAAATATTGAAAAAAATCACCATCCCAAACCCCTTGAATCAAAAGATATGAGCCTCTAAATTTCACCAGTACAAAATAAAGTTGCATTGGTGAGGGGTGGGCCCTTGGTGGACAAAAATGGAAGTGTGTGGTTACATGTATGCAAAGGCATTTAATTAAAAAATTTATTGAGGTAATTTAAACCCTAACCTATCAATGATTGAAAGTGTTCACAAAATCATTATTGCCAATGTACCACATGAGTGTTCAAAGCTTAAAGTGAAAAAGTTTGCCTTTATTGAAATAGAATTTATGGATTTATAGCTAAAATGAGTAGTGGTGGTGACATATTTTATGGATTTATGGCTAAAATGAGTAGTGGTGGTGGTGGAAGTAGTGGTCACATGCAACTTTGGTAAAATAATGGGCGCATCTCAATTGAAACAATGTAAGGTTATATCAAATGAAACCCTCCAAATTATCCTTCACTTTCAAACACTTGCCACAGGTGCATCGGTGCTCTGTGTTTTGTAAACCAATCTTTTTTTTTAAATATCTTGATGAGAGTAATTTATTAATATAAAATTTAACTCATGTTTTTTAAAAAAAAAAAAAAAAAATCATTGTCTTCTCTATTGCTCCTTACTTTTTCTACAAAATAGAACTTATAGAAAATCATAAAAAAATACCAAAAAATCCAAAAAATATGATTTTTTTAGTAATTTTCATGAAAAATTGTGGATTTTACCTATAAAATTTGTTTTTTATAAAATATAAAAAAATCAAAAACATTATAATTTTAAAGCTTGTTACAATCAAAATAAATACAAAGGGTGTTTTTGAAAACCCAGAATGTGGATTGGCACAAAAAAACTTGTGTAGGGACGTAGAGAGTAGTGTGTGAATGTTGGCTTGATGAATAACATAGAATTCCACAAATAAATTTAAGATAACCTCACTCTAACACCATGAAAGATAATACAAATGCTCGATATTATATCTCCATAGTTATGACTCACTCTATAAATTTTAGAAATTTCTACAAGCAATAAGCAATAATAAAATAAGATATTTCAAATAAACAAGCCAAATAAAATGATTATCAACTAGATTATAATTTAGAAATATAAATAGTCTATATAAAAAAAAAATCATGATTTTTAATCCAACTTTTCTTTTGACTATGGAATAAAGATGTGTTCAACAACCTCCACATGAATAGGCACATGAAACATGAAGTGATCAAGTTATGAGTGCCACTTATCCTAATCTAAGCCTAGGATGTGTACATACAAGACTAAGTCAACAAATATAAATAAAACTAAATTAACTAAGTAAAAATTCAATTACAACGTGCATATCTATAAATACTACACCAACACCATCAAATTATAGAGGTAAATCTAAGACTATAACAAAAGATAAGTGAAAATGTTGGAGTTGTGGTAAAACATGAAATTTTAAGAAATATTGTAGATCTAAAAAGGTTTAAAAGGTAAGTCATATGATTATTCCTAGTATATAAAAATAAATACCCCAATGAAGACTCAAGGGATCTATTTCTAGCAATATCAAGCTTGCATGGATGTTATGATGAATGGTTGATTGACTCGAGTACCTATTTCCATATAACTCCCTTTAGGGAGGGGTTCGATGAGTATGAAAAGATAAATGGAGGTGGTATATTCTTGGGAAAAACTCTACATGTAATATTTTTGTTTAAGGGATATTCAAGATGATGTTCAAATATGAAAAGGTTAAAACCCTTTTGGGTGTTCTACATATTTTGGGTTTGGCTAGAAATCTAACTTTTGTAAGAAAGATGAATGATGTGGGTGTGAAAGTGGAATTTAAAAATGAACATTGTAAGATGGTCTATGGATCAATCGTATTGGCAAGAGGAGTCCACAATGGAAAATATTTATAGCTTGAGGTAAACACTATTAGTTATGGGTGTAATAGCTAAGTTAATCTTGAGGATAGAAATGGACCAGATCAAACTCTTACACTACTTGTAGATAAGATAATCCTCTAGCATCAGAGGATGGGTCTTATTGGAGAGAAAGGTCTTTGAGCACTAAGAAATAAAGGTATGGCTGAATATATTTATGATTGTCTATTAAACTTTTGATTTCTTTGAACATTATGTATATGGGTACCAAACTCAATTAAATATTCCTAGTAGTGTTATTAGAGCAAATGGTATTTTGAATTTAATACATATAGATGTGTTTGGACCTATGAAATTTCCATTTCTTAAAAATTCATTATATTATGTATCTTTGATAGATAAATTCTCAATAAAAACATGGATTTATTATATAAATCATAAATATAAGGTTTTCAATAAGTTAAAGGAATTTAAGGCTCTTGTTAAAAACCAAATAGAAAAGAAAATTAAGGTCTTGATAAGTGTTAATGGTTAATAATATTTCTCAAATACTTTTGATCAATTTTATAAAGATTATGGAATATATATGACTCCATACCCACCACAACAAAATGAAGTTGTGGAAATGATGAATAGGACTCTAATGGATAAGGTGAGAATTATGTTAAGTGTTGTAATCTTAAAAAGGTGGTTTTGGGGAGAAGCAATTATGAAGGCTTATTACTAGATCAATAAATCACCTACAACAACCATGGTTGATAGAACTCCATAGGAAATGTGGACTTGTAATAAACCCTCTTTCAAACATCTTAGGTTATTTTTTTTTAAGTTTATATGTATATTTCAAAATAAAAAAAGACTAAGTTGGATAGTAAATCATCAAAATGTATTTTTTAGATATAGTATAGTTTTTAAAGGATATAAGTTGTGGAACCTATAAATAAAAAAGACTATCTAAATTCAAAATGTTATCTTTAGAGAGGTTAAGGAGGTTAAATAATAGGAAGGACAAAAAAAATATGAACCTAAATAGTTCATGTTAAATTAGAAAGGGAGAATGTGTGTCTAAATTTGAAGCAACTAAAAAAGATGAACCAAAAAAGCAGTTACATGAGGAATATTTAGATGAAGCAGAGGCGTGATGTAGGGGCATCAATAAAATGATATCAATTTGGTGTATTTATTCATAAAACATGCCTTCTAAGGCATTATAGTCATTACATTAGTCTTAGAATGTGTCTAAGTGGCCCTTTGGCATTTTCTCACCATTTTGGGTATTTGAAAATTTGAATTGGATAAGTGTGTCTTGAAGCATTTTTGTGTTTTGTCAAGAAAGGTTAAGTTGTAAAATGTTGTAGTAAGGTCATGTGTGTGTCCTAATGGGTTTATAAATTGCATCACATACATCTCATAGAGTAAATTACCAAAAACAAAGGTCTTTTGATGAATATGTTGTGTAGAAGTAGTTATCAATAGTTAGTTATAAGAAGAAGGCAGTTTTCTCATGTATAAAACAAAGTTTTAATTTATGGTAAATTTTTTATCCCATAGGAATTAGTAAGTTAGGATAATTATGATTTAGTTTTAAGTGTGTAAGGAGTAGAGGTATAGAAGAGCCTCAAGCATGAAGGCATAAATATTGTATTTTTTGTCTCAAGGACTAAATAGTCCATGTATGTGAATATAAATTCAATAAAAAAATAAATGATTTCAGTTGTACCATGGTAATTTTGTGTATTAATTATCTATTATACTCATTTGAGGTGGGGAAATATCTTTAAACCTTCAATAATGGTATTTTGTTGTGTAGTTGATAAAGTCTATGTACTTGCAGGTATAGTGTCAATATTTTGAATTGACTATGAGAAATAATTGTATAAGAACCTACCAATGATGTTAATTTGATATGTGAAATTATTTCAAGAAAGATAAATTTTTAAATGGTTGTCTCCCATGATGATGAACTGTGTTTTATTTCAATATACAAATAGGGTTAAAGATAGACTGAGTCTGCTAACCATAGACAAGAATTCTGTGAGTCTTCTTTACAAAGGACTCCAAGTTAGAATGGGGATTATGGAAGCATGAATGTGATGTAGAGAGATTATTCAGAGGAAAAAGACCAATGAAAATAGCTAATAAATATTCTTAAACCCTTAGGTAATTAATTATGTATTCCAACCCTATTATGAATTGAAGACAAATAGTTGTGTGAATAGAGTATAAAGGCAAAGCAAGACTTGGACGTGATCAAAGACTCTAGCAAGAATTTAAGGTCTATAAAAGGTGGCATTGAGTAATTAAAACCCAAACACAATTTTTTTCACTTGTATTTTCACTAAGAGATTATTAATCTCTCCTCATCCAAGTGCCACAATGGAAACACCTCTAAACTTGTGGGTAGCCTAATGATGAGGTGAATCTCTAGGTAGGGATAGCTCCCTTGATGGACCACTTTGGATTGTAGATACACGTAAACTTTGGGGACAAAAAGGGAGAGATATAACTAAAATCAAACTATTATAAGAGATTTGATGCACCAAATAAGATGATGACATCCAACTAGTAGCATGTTACACATGAGAACAAAGGACTAACCAAACATACACTCCTTCAATCTGCATCTTCTCACATCAATGTTACATTATGAGGTTATGGATGGGAATGAAAAGATAAGAGGAATAAACAAGAGGAATTTAATATAACTAATGAATATACTAACTCACTTAATCCTTGACATTTCCTAGAACACTTCACATGCTTTGCAAGAAGAAGCTTTCCAACTGCAAATAAGATGAAAGAATGAGACAACATGCTAAGGAATCCATAGTCTTCACTAAGCAAGATCCAAAATTCAAGTAGAAAAAACTATGAATAGTCATTAATAGGTAAAAAATTAATATTCTTATTGATAAAATGTTATGCAAATGAGCAGGGCTTCACCATACTCAAGTGGAGCATAAGTTATAATGGCCAAAATGGCTAGTTCTTATAGAACTTGGGAGAGAGAAGAGAAAAGAGAAGTGAAAGGGTCATAATGAAACTTTTTAATCTGATAAAATAAGTTACTTTTTAATTAAAATTGGATATGGGATGAATAATGTAAGGTTAGGAAGCACAAGTGTTCATCCAAGTCATAAAACTCATGAAAAGAGGCATGAAACTCCTCATTCTGACTCAAAAAACTGCCTTCATGATTTGGACCTATTTGAACATATAAAAACTAATTATGGATAGGTATGATGATTTTAATTAATGGAATGTGTTTTAAACATGCCTCTCCATCCATTGGTTGTAGGCTTGGTCATCTAGAATCATCCCAAAATGAGCTATCATCATCTATTGTTAAGAAACTCCTCTTTCATGCACCCTGCACACTTGGCCTCAAATTTGACTTTAATTTCCCAATAAAATCCATGGGAGGTAGTGGATTAAATGTTTCAATACCTCCATATCCTTATAGGCATCAAGTTCATCTTAGAAATCCTCACACTTGAAGCTTTCACACTTCTCACCCTCATGTTCACTATGCTAGTTTTGACTGGCTAAGATAAAGCACATATTTGAGGAACATAGGATATTTTAAAAAGCATTAAATTTACATGGGGAGTTATATTAATTCCTAATATTCCTTCCCATGTGATTGAAATCTCTTGAAACCTCCTGGAACCTACATAACACATAAAACATTTAAGAAAACCTTTTTTGTACCATGTACATACTGATTCTATATAGATAATCATGATGGTAATGATCCTAACTTAGTCCTATACAACCTCCAATCATTATTCTAGATAAAATATTTCATTTTTGTGCATTATCTCTCTCATTTCCTCAAATTTGTCTTTATGAGGGTTTAGCAAGGGTTTTGAGCAGTTTTGATTCTTGAGGTTTGTTCATGATGGTTTAACATTAAATATACAAAAAAATATCACTATATTATATTCCAAGACCCCTGATAACTTCTCCAATATTCTTATGTCCCCATGTAAATCACCAAGAAAAATATGAGTATTCAAACTTATCTTATCAAGCCTTTTCCCCCATTTTCTACATGCTTAAGTTGGTTTCTAAGCTAAAATTGACCTTTTCATAGTTTTCTATACATATTAATATATTTACCACATCTTTGTTGACCCCAAAAACATGTCCCAATGGGTTGTAATGCATGGCTCATGATAAAAGTAGAAGTGACTCTTCATTTGAAAACTAGGTATCGCCATGTCTAGTATGTTTGAGTTGTCCTTGAAGCCCAAAATGAGTTTTTATGGATTAACATACACTATAAAAGCTTTAAAACCTCTAACTTAACCCTAAAAACATGTCCAAATTAGTTATAAGTCTCACTAATAGTTGGAAGTAAAAGTGGTTTACCATTTGGCTTCTAGGCCTTAATTTTGCCTACTAGGTCTGATTGTAACCTTAGAATTTTAAACCTCATTTATTTCCCTCATTATGTGAAGTTTTCATCATGTTTTAATAAGTATTATACATCTTCCCAAACCTTTTTTAAAGTTTTAATTATCTCCTAGTTTCTCTTCCTCTCTATTCCTCAAGACCTACATGCCTATGCACCTAGGGAAGTGCCCTCTATTTGAGACAAAATAGAGGGAAATCCCCATATTTTATTAGGAAAACCAAATTTTCAAGTTTATTTTCCTATTTTTTAATACCTTCTACAACAAAATTAAACATTTTGTCCCAATATTATATCTTTCGAAAGCTTCAAACTCCCAGACAGACTTCTAGGTAAAAGGACTGTGCAGGTTTTCATACCATGGGTTATGAATTATATGTTTAAAGCCCCTTATTTGATTATGATCACTATAAAATGAATATTTATACTATAATATCCATTAAATATTTTATCTAATCAATATTCTAACACTCTAACCCCTGAAGCACCCTTCATACTCTTGAATTCACAAGATTGAGTTTCTTTTCTAACTGTATTTTGCTCTAAAACATGTACTTTTAGGTGATTTTACATGTTTTAGGCCTTGTAAATAGTTTTTAGAAATTATTTTAATCTTACCTAACCATTTTATACTTTTTTGACCCATTAATTTAATTCCTAAACACTGCTAACACTTTAAAATCCTCAAATTGCTCACTGTTTGTTAAACTGAGACCCAGTCAACTGTAGGTCAAACAAGATCCTATAGGTGAGTGTAGAGCACAGTAAATATTTATATTTTGGTGACATTTATATTCATTTATTTTCTTTTCAATTAATAAATTTTAAACAAACCCTTAAATTCTTCCCCTTCTCCCTTTGGCACCTAGAATTGAGCGTAACTTTTGAGGACTAGTTGTAGGTTAACATTTGGTGGTGAAAAGGATACCTGTAGATGCTAATGGGATAAAAAATATGGTATTAAATAAATCCTTTATGATATTCATATCTTCAATATTCATTTCAACCATTTTTAATCACTCACACATGTTATCAATTTCTAGTTTACAACTTAGGGAAGAAGGCTCATTTGGGTCACAGTCCTATAGACAATATTGAAGGAATTTAGTGTTTTGTAGGTAATTTTAGGACCCCAAACCACTAAGATCCATAATTCATCTACAATTAAAACTTTAAATTTAAATTTTATTGATATGGGATACAATATGAGCACATTAAGATTCATAAAATACATTGGGAGCCTTATCACAAGATATCAACAAAACCTCTTAGACCTCTATTTTGTATTTTTAAGGAAAAGGGGCCTGAACTCAGTCATCTCATGTTTATAAGGTTTATCTAATTCAAGTTTAAAATTTGAAACATAAATAAAGGTATTATATGATTCACCACATTCCAAGTCATTAAAAATATTCTCATCCTATCCCATGTTCTCTGTACAAGCACTTCTAAATCTCTGCCAATAACACTTATAGGTGGATGTTTCCATGTATAAGAAATAAAGTAGGATAATAAGCAGTGAATATCACATTTTATATTATGTTACCATTCCTATCTCAATTTTTTTCTAATTAAATATTCACACTCCTAATTATTTGAAACAAATGTCAACACATCTCTTTCAACATGAAATTCCCTATGAAGGCACTTGTAGATGATGTTCAATGGTAGACTGAGAGCATATATTACACATGAATAAAATAGTACTATTTATTACATAAAATTAAGGATTTAATCACCACTTAATTATGTTAAAATTATACACCAATACTTAAAAACCTTCAATAAACCATTGTGAACATGTTTTACAGGCCCCATGCACGTACTTCACCATAACTGCAAGTAGGAGTGAGCAAGAAGTCAACTGAGTATGATAATGGACTATAAGTTTGTTCCAATAATGATGTAAAGAGATAAAAAATGAATTTATGTGTTAAATATGTAATTTATACATGGTGATGAACTTATCACAACCCTCTAAAACCATGAAGAAGCATAAAGTTCTTAAAAATGGTGAAAAACTACCTATAACTTAGAAATGTGTATTTTATTAAAACTTTGATGTAATTGACCTATCCAAGCATCTTTAAAAATTAAAACAAGCATATTAATCATTTTATGAGGAATTAAACATCATCTATAATCAACCTTAGCAATTGGTTCATATAGACTTGCCAAAAATGGAGCAAAACCTATAGGGTGAATGAAACAAGTAGAAAAGCATAGTCAACTTCATTAGGATAGTTCATAAAGCATAATCCACCATTATTAAAAATATTTTAATGTAAATTAATGTCTCTAAATATAATACCACCTCCCAAAATCATTTTTCTTGAAACCTCTTCAGCTGTCTATATTAAGCATGAACCTGAACTACTTTTACTTGCCAAGAAGGGTGAAAAAGGAGTAGAATGGTTTTGGGCCAAAAATGACACTTTCAAAGAATTTAAATTTTTTAAATTATCTTGTATAATCTAAAGGGACATTATATGATCTTCTTCCATGGTCACACTTCCCCATGGGCTATACAATTGCCAAACTCACCTTTTTCCTTGAGAAAACTACTCTTTCTTCTGAAGCACCTACCACTTTCAATTACCAATAGTTTATTAATACATGTGATGACACATTTTACATTTCATAACATTTTATAACCTTCACACTTCCCAATTAATCCATACAACTCATTAAATGCTCCTTTTTTAACCTTAAAATGACTCAAAATGACTAAAAGAACTAAAATGACTAAGGACCAAGGCTAGTATAACATCAAATGACATTAATTAACCTATAAAACACCTTGTTACATATGTATTAGACCCATAAAATAGATAAAATTCAATTTTTTACCTAGGGGTACCCAAATTTAATCTACAAGGTCAAATTTGGTCAACAAATTGGTGACTCATAGGGGTAACATGCCTGCTATGCTAACTAGACTAGTAGTCTTATCAGTCCATTAGGCTTAGGGAGTCATTTGAAGTCTGAGACACAACAAGATGAATTTAACCATAGGCTTTTATCAATACAAGATAACTAATTACCTCAACCACATAAAATAAAGGACACACACTAGTAGCACACACATATGCTCAAGGCACTTAGGGGAACAAAAAATAAACTATTATGCACAACTAGTAACTAACCATACCTCCTTTCTAGGATCAAAAGGAAAAATTCTTGAATCATCTTCATGATGAGATGAATCATAGTGCTAAGCATGTTTCTGCTTGTATTAGATGTTTTGTATACTAGACCTATTCCTTAGCACTTTACTTGATCTTCTCTCAAGTAGATCATCCTTCAATAGGTCTCCAATGTATATATACTCTTCATCTCATGGTCAAATTTCATCTTCTTTGTAGGCATGGATCAAGAGGATTGGTTTCTTATTCCTTGGAATATTGAGGCCAATAGGAGCTTGTTTCATCCTTCAAGAGTTTATGTGTTTCTCCCAACTAGTTGAGAGGATGATATCCCATCTTGATGATTTCAAACATGTCATCATGAGATGCATATGTCTCTTGAAAGGAAAATTTTGAAAGGTTGTTTTCCCTTTGCGTACTCACTTGAGTGCCAAGGTTGCCTTCTCCATCTTTGACCAGATCATAGCCTCCTTGAAGAGGAGTATATCTTGATCTAATGATTTCAAACAAGCCATCTAAAGGATGATTAATAACTTGTCCTCACCCATCCATGACATCTTGCAAAGTGATGGAATAACTAATGAATATTTCCTCTTCTTTGGCAAAATGAAAACATTCTTCATCATCAACCCAATTAGAAATATCCACACAAGAATTCACCTCTTATTCATTATTTAGGATCTTTTTAGGGATCTCAATTGAATCTCAAATACCATATCATGATTTTTATTCTCAAGGAAAGCAAGATCCTCCATTTCTTTCTCCTTTTTGGTGATGCCAAGACTAGGCATCTTGTAATCATGTGACTTAGTCCAATGAGGCTGCCAAGGAGTTAGGCTTTATTCAATAAAGATTTATGAGTTTTTATCAAAAAATTAATCTTCTTTAGTTCCCCATACCATAGGTCCATCAATTCAAATGGTGATGGGTTGAGGACAAGATGAACTAGTTCGTGGAGGTGGCACATAAAAATCAAAATCAGATTGGGAATGAAATGTAGGGGATTCTTTTGGAATATTTTGAGCAAGGGGAAGCAAAACTTGGGCTAAAACAACTTGATTTTATTCCTTCCAATTTAAAATCACTTCATTCACATTTTATTTAACTTGAGGGATCTCTTGGAGAAAGGTATATGGGGTGTGTTTAGGCATAGGATCTTCTTTTGGGTCTAAACTTTCCATCACACCTTGACTTAGAAATTTCATCTTTGCCTCTAAATTTTCAATCTACTTGGCTATATTCTCTTGGAATAGTCTCTATTTAATTTCATAGGCATCATCATGAGGAGGAGGAGTACATGAGGGATGACATGGAGAATAAGAGGTCTCTTGAGGAATGGGTGAGGGAATTACATAAGATCAAGTTTTTCTTCAACTTCAAACTCTTTATCTAGGCTTTTCTCCTCATTTTTTCCCCATGATTCCACTATCTTACTCCATCTTAAGATTTTGGGATTAGGAGTCTTTTCCTAAGGTATGGATGTAACTTGAGGAGTGGATTAAGTATTCAATAAACTTGGAATCTCCTTAGGCTTGGAATATCCAACTTAGAATGACATATCTAGAGGTCTCTTCTTGAGGTGGGAATGTAATAGGAGAGGGAAATCAGGGCTTGAATTCCACTTCCTTTTCTACTAGCATGGACTATTGAATCTGTATATTGACCAACTCAATTTTCCTATCAAGGTTTACTTCAAACATAAGGATAGTCTTTTCAACTCTCTCTTCCACTTGATTTGGAAAAGGATGACTTTGGAAATTTTGATTGGGCTTATGAGTAGGGATCAAATATGGTTGATAGAAAACTTGGGAAAGTGGATATGAAGTTTGATATACTTGGCGAGGTTTCTCCTCATGAACTCTTAGTTTATCTTTCAAGGATGTAATCAAGCCACTCACATCCATCATCTCACTTGTGAGCCTTTACCAATTGGTTATCTCAATAGGCATCCACTCTCTTTTGACCAGATCTAATGCATCTCTTGCCTTGTGAATGAAATTTCTAATAACATCTTTGTTAGGATTGTGGAGCTAAAAGCTTCACTGATGCAAACAGGAGAGGAGGTTGCTGAAGATTGCAGAGAAGTTGGGGTCGGTCTGATCAGCCGACGTCGGCAGGATAGCAAAGAGAAGCAACCGACGTCGGTCATATATCGGCCGACGTCGGTCACCTCTAGGCAGACAGGGACCGACGTCGGTCGCCTGTGTGGTTCGACTGTGAGCTATTTACGGCCAGTTAGCTAACGAACCAAGTGTTTGCATGATGAGTGCTAATTTTAGACTCATAGTTGCGGATCTAATTATTGTAATTAGATGTCTAATTATTGTTTGGATGAGATCTATATAATAGACTCATGGTTGTATTGGAAAAGTGTGCTAGGGAGTAAGAGAGCATAATTATAAGCTCCTTCTGTGTGTGAGGTAGAGCAATGGTGCGTTCCTCCTAGTGCCACAGTACCAGGCTTGTTGGTGCTGGATTGGAGAGCCAGCTGGGTTCTTCAAGAGTGTAGGATCTTGGTCACAGTTGCATGGCCTATATAGGAGATCTACATGGTAAGTAAGATCGTTGATCTGTAGGTGTATGTGTATGCAAGGTCGAGGTTCATAGGTGAATAGAACCATTGTTTGATTTGCAGGTGTGCAAGGTCATACAGACAGCAACACAACAGGGAGCAGTATCAGGCAGGATCTACTTGGAGTACAGGTGTGTACTCGGATAGAGCAAGAGAGGAAGGCAAGGAAGTTCCTTCCATAAGTATGGTCTGTTGAATTGCAGGTTGTTGCAGATTCATGGGAGATCTACTTGAAGTACCTTGAGTACTTGTGGAGCACGTGGAGTGCTTGTGGAGTGCGTGGAGCACTTGTGTTATGCGTGGAGCATGGGAGGTGAACACCAACTCTGTATTTGAGTTGGGTGTTGGGACCGGTGAGAGGGAGAGCTTTGGGGAGAAGAAGTACTGTTCACTTGAGGTGTGGGAAACCTCTGTAAGGTGGTGGAGAAGAAGTGGCATCTTCTTTATTGTATTCTTTTCTATATAAAGTGTTAATACAAGTTGTGTATTGTCTCTCATATGCTGTGTTATTCTAAATTCTAGTTACTTGGTGAATCTGGTTATTTTTGCATATTTAAGTTGTTTGAAGTTTGGTAATCAATTGTATGTTTCCGGTTTCGCATCCTGACAAGTGGGATCAGAGCATGTTTGTTGTTCTAGATTCCTGACAAGTGGTATCAGAGCCTTGGTTGTAGGTTCTTAGCTCGATACTGACAAGTGGTATTAGAGCTAAGGTTGCAGGAAGCAGGTTGTGTTTTGGTTACAGGGCACTCTCAGGGGTTTCTGATTGAGTGGGAGTAGAGCAACGGTAGATCAAAGTAAGCTAAGAATGGAGGAGTTGAAAAGCACAGACGATTACTCACGGTCTGATGGAAAGAAAGAGCAGGTAAAAGAAGATTGTTGGTTGGTAGCAGATCAGCATGAAGAAACTGAAGATACAGATGTAGCAGGTGTTGTTGCACAGGATGTGTTTGCAGGTTTCTTGGATAAAGTTGAATCTTGGATAAAAGATTCGGTTGCCTCTTTCCATGCAGCCCCAGATAGAGGAGCTGGTAAGCCTTGCCAAAGAATTGGCAAAGGGGAAGTGAAGCTGAAATTGCAGACGGCCAACACACAGGTGTTGATGAAGGTCATGCAGGTCCCAGGTTTGGAGATATGGCTAATTTCTTCAGAAAGATTGGGTGATGAGAGATGCACAAGAACTCTCACAGCGGTAGCACTTGAATTAGCTGGTGGTAAGAAAATAGGTATACTTTATCTACTTGTTTATATTACTGATTCTTCTTCTGTTGCGGAGACGTGGCTTCGTAGGCTTGGTCACATGAGCAGGAAGGAGATGCATGTTCTTAAGCGGAAGACAGATATATTTGACAGGTTTAAGAACTGGAAAGCCTTGGTGTTCTTGGAGAAGATGGCGGACAGAGTTCAGTGGATGAGGCTGGATACATCTGAGCAGGGCAGTTTGGACATGGAGATTGATCCAAAGGAGCTCGCGGGTAAAAAGTCATCACTCACAGGCGAACACAGGTACCGGCGTCGGTCAGGAGGAACCGGCGTCGAACAGACAGGTGCCGATGTCGGTCATGTGCAGACCGAAGCCGGCAGTGTCGGGCAGGGTAAGACCGGCGTCGGTCATGGGACCGACGTCGGCAGTATGTAAGACCGATGTCGGTCAGGAGGACCGACGTCGGCAGCAGGGACACCAGCGCTGGCAGGTTGGTAGTCAGGTACAGACGCATGGAACCGACGTCGGTCGGATGCAGACTGTGGAGTGACCGAGGTCGGTCACTGTAACGAATTTTGGGTGGACAGCATGTTGTCAAGGAGTCTCAAACACCCATACAGAGGACTGAAGGCGTAAGTAGGCCCTCAAATTCGTGTTCCTCTTCTTCATACTTGTTGCTGATTATATAGCAGGAAGGATCCAGGAAACAGGTGTGAGCTTGGCATGAATGAGGATGTGATTCCTTGGAGCAGAACCAGACGGGAGTCTTGGTAGGTTTGCCAGCTGGATGAAAGCACAGAGACGAATGGATTCCTTAGTAGAAGAATAGAGAGAACGGATACGTGAGATGGAAGACCAGGCATATGGTCTTGAGGTAGCTGCAGGACAGTGGTACAGGTTTTGACAGGTGGAGGACGAAGCATGGCTTCAGTCAGTGTCAGGTAACTACTGTGGTTTGACTTACCAGGGGGATGATGATTGCAACATCATTCTGTTGCTGTATGTGGATAGTATGCTAGCTAGCAGGGGTGTACATACAGGGTTTTGCTGAGCTAAGGGTAAGATTAGTTCAGTGGCATGTCAGGAGGAGTTTGGAGCAGCGGAATTCTTTGACTTGGGAGGCATGGAGATCACAGGGTGATTTTGTCTCGAGTGGGAGCTGATGTGAATCAGGTGTTGGCGAGGTTCGGGATACAGAACCGGAGCACACTAAGGGCTGGACAGGTACAATGTCCGAAATCACATGAGGTCTGGTATAGACCTGAATATTCCCATGCAGTGGGAGCTGTCAGAGTTAGGAGCCAATTCGGGGAAGTGGGTTCTCAGGTTTTCTGAGAGGGACCGGCAGCAGGTGTTGCTATGCAGGGTCAGGACTTCACTACAGGTGTTGTAGGTTCGGATGTGGCAGGGTACTCGGATGACAGGTGGTACATCACAGGTTGTGTGGTGTGTTGTCTTCAGGTGGGAGCTTGAAGAGGGATACAAACTAGGAAACAGATTAGACAGAGTACAGGTACAGGTACAGTGCAGCTGTTTATCTCCAAGTGGGAGATTTTTAGGATTGTGGAGCTAAAAGCTTCACTGATGCAAATAGGAGAGGAGGTTGCTGAAGATTGCAGAGAAGTTGGGGTCGGTCTGATCAGCCGACGTCGGCAGGATAGCAAAGGGAAGCAACCGACGTCGGTCATATATCGGCCGACGTCGGTCACCTCTAGGCAGACAGGGACCGACGTCGGTCGCCTGTGTGGTTCGACTACGAGCTATTTACGGCCAGTTAGCTAACGAACCAAGTGTTTGCATGATGAGTGCTAATTTTAGACTCATAGCTGCGGATCTAATTATTGTAATTAGATGTCTAATTATTGTTTGGATGAGATCTATATAATAGACTCATGGTTGTATTGGAAAAGTGTGCTAGGGAGTAAGAGAGCATAATTATAAGCTCCTTCTGTGTGTGAGGTAGAGCAATGGTGCGTTCCTCCTAGTGCCACAGTACCAGGCTTGTTGGTGCTGGATTGGAGAGCCAGCTGGGTTCTTCAAGAGTGTAGGATCTTGGTCACAGTTGCATGGCCTATATAGGAGATCTACATGGTAAGTAAGATCGTTGATCTGCAGGTGTATGTGTATGCAAGGTCGAGGTTCACAGGTGAATAGAACCATTGTTTGATTTGCAGGTGTGCAAGGTCATACAGACAGCAACACAACAGGGAGCAGTATCAGGCAGGATCTACTTGGAGTACAGGTGTGTACTCGGATAGAGCAAGAGAGGAAGGCAAGGAAGTTCCTTCCATAAGTATGGTCTGTTGAATTGCAGGTTGTTGCAGATTCATGGGAGATCTACTTGAAGTACCTTGAGTACTTGTGGAGCACGTGGAGTGCTTGTGGAGTGCGTGGAGCACTTGTGTTATGCGTGGAGCATGGGAGGTGAACACCAACTCTGTATTTGAGTTGGGTGTTGGGACCGGTGAGAGGGAGAGCTTTGGGGAGAAGAAGTACTGTTCACTTGAGGTGTGGGAAACCTCTGTAAGGTGGTGGAGAAGAAGTGGCATCTTCTTTATTGTATTCTTTTCTGTATAAAGTGTTAATACAAGTTGTGTATTGTCTCTCATATGCTGTGTTATTCTGAATTCTAGTTACTTGGTGAATCTGGTTATTTCCGCATATTTAAGTTGTTTGAAGTTTGGTAATCAATTGTATGTTTCCGGTTTCGCATCCTGACAAGTGGGATCAGAGCATGTTTGTTGTTCTAGATTCCTGACAATCTTGACCATGTCCCCTTAGTGTATCAAGTTCCAACATGTACTTCTCATAGCCCAAGAGTGTCTTCTTGAAGGTATAAATGGATTGAGTTGAGAAGCGTCTAGGTTGACTAGGGGGAGCAAGACATTGAGGAGGCTAGCTATAGGACTGGTAAGAATCATGAGAAGGCTAGGAATGTCCATGTGGGAGTTGATAAGGATCATAAAAATATTGGTAAGGATCACACCAAGGCTGATAAGGAGTGCCATAAAATGGATGTGTCTCACCAACTTGTGTAAAATAGTATTCAACACTAAAATTAGCCATGAAACTTCATTGAAAGAAAGACTACAAATAAAAATGTTACCAAAAATATTCAAAGGAAAACCTAGGTTGCTGAGATGATATAACTTTGGAGTCACCATTGATGCTTGGATAGATGCCTCCAAAGGCTGATTATTGAAAGACAACACCAAAAATCTCTCAACTTCTTAGACCAAGAGTCCCACTAAGCTTGCTAAAAATTGTTCACTTGGATTTTCAACCTTTGAGGATATGACTAAGCTCTTTTCATCTAAGTGGCACAATGAAAACACCTATAGCCTTTTGGGTAGCCTAATGATGAGGTGTGTCTCTAGGTAGGGATATCTCCATTGATGTACCACTTTGGATCACAACTATACTTAAACTTTGTGGGGGAAAAGGGAGAGAGATAACTAAAATAAAACTATTCTAATGGAGGTGATACACCAAATAAGATGATGACATCCAACCAGAAGCATGTTACACATGAGAACAAAGCACTAACCAAACATATACTCCTTCAATCTACATCTTCTCACATCAATGTTACATTATGAGGTTATGGATGAATGTGCAAAGATAGGAGGACTAGACAAGAGGCCTTTAATGGAACTCATGAATATAATAACGCACTCAATCCTTTAAATTTACTAGAACACTTTACATGCCCTATAAGAAGAAGCTTTCCAACTACAAATAGGATGAAAAAATGAGACAACATGCTAAGGAGTCCATAGTCTTCACTAAGAAAGATCCAACATTCAAGTATAACACACTATGAATAGTCATGAATGGTAAAAAATCAGTATTATTATTGATCAAATGGTATGAAAATGAGTAGGGCTTCACCATACTCAGGTGGAGCATAAGTTACAATGGCCAAAATGGCTAGTTCTTATAAAACTTGATAGAGAGAAGATAAGAGAGAAGTCTAAGGGTCACAAGGACAATTGTAAATATAATAAAATTAGTTAATTGTGCATGATAATATTATATGGGATGAACCATGAAATCTTATAAAGCACAAGTGTCCATCCAAGTCATAAAACTCAAGAAAAGTGGCATGAAACTCCTCGTTTTGGCTCAAAAAATTGCCTTCATGATTTGGACCTATTTGAACATCCAAAAACTGATTAATGATATGTATTATGATTTTAATTAAGGGTAAGGGTTTCAAACATTCCTATTCATTCATTGGTTTTAAGCTTAGTCATCTGGAATCATCCCAAAATGAGTTATCATCATCTATTGTCAAGAAAACTCTTCTTTCCTACACCCTACACACTTGGCCTCAAAATTGGCTTCATTTTCCCATGAAAATACATGGTATGTAGTGTATGACATGTTTCAAGACCCTCCACATCCTTAGAGGCATTAGACACATCTTAAAAGGCTCACACTTGAAGTTTTCACACTTCTCACCCCCATGTTCATTATGCCAGTTTTAAATGGCTAAGATGAAATACTTGGTGGAGGCACTTAGGAGATCTTCCAAGGAATTAAATTAACATGGGTAGTTATATTAAGTCCTAATATTCCCTCCCATTTGATTTTCATCTCTCGAAACATTATGGAACCTGCATAACACAAAAAATAGTCAAGAAAACCTTTTTTGTACCATATCTATATAGATTCCAACAAATAATTTTGATATTATGGAGCCTAAATTATTCCTATACAACATATAATCATCATTATAGATAAACTATTTAATTTTGGTTCATTATCTCTCTCATTTCCTCAAACTGGTCTTTACAAGGGTTTTGAGTAGTTTTGACTCTTAAGGTTTATTCATGAAGGTTTCACATTCAACCTACAAAAAAATATCACTAGATGATATTCCAAGACCCCTGATAAATTCTCAAATCTTCTTATGTCCCCATGCAAATCACCAAGAGATATATGAGTATTCAAACTTGTCCTATCAAGCCTTTTCCTCCATTTCTTGCATGCTTAAGTTGGTTTCTAAGCCAAAAATGACCTTTTCAAAGTTTCCTCTACATCTTACCAGATTTAACACATCTTTGGTGACCCCAAAAACATGTCCTAATGGGTTTTAATTCATTTCTCATGATAAAAGTAGAAGTGACTTCTCATTTGAAAACTAGGTCTAACCACATCTAGTAGGCCTAAGTTATCCTTGAAGCCCAAAATGAGTTTTTATGGATTCCCATAAATTATAAAATCTTGAACACCTCTAAATTCACCCTAAAAACATTTAAAAATTATTTATAAGTCTCACTAATATTTGGAATTAAATGTGGTTTACCATTTGGGTTCTAGGCCTTAATTCTACCTGCTAGGTCTGATTACATCCTTAGCATTTTAAACCTCCATATTTAGTTCCCTCCTTATGTGAGGTGTTTATCATGTTTTAATAACTATTATCTAGCTTCCCAAACATTTTTAAAGTTTCAATCAGCTCTTAGTTTACTCTTCCTCTCCATTCCTCAAGACCTGCAGGCATATGCACCTAGGGAAGTGTCATCTGTCTGAGACAAAATAGAGGGAAATTCCCTTATTTGCTCAAGAAAACCAAATTTTGGAGGTTATTTTCCTATTTTCATATACCTTATAAAAAAAATTTAACCTCTAGTCCAAATATTATATCTTCCAAAATCTTCAAACTCTCAGATAGACTTCTAGGCAAAAAGACTATGCAGGGTTTCATACTATAGGTTGTGAATTGTATGTTTAGAGTCCCTTATTTGATTATGTTCATTTTAAAATGCATGTTTATACTATAATATCCATAATATAGTTTCTCCAATCAATATGCTAACACTTTGACCCCTCAAGCACCCTTCAACTCTTGAATTCACAAGATTGAGTTTCCTTTCTAATTGTGTTATGCTCCAAAACCTATGCATGTAGGTTATTTTACATGTTTTAGGCCATGTAAATGGTGTTTATGCATTACTTGAAGATTCAATAAAATTTTGATACTAATTTTACCCATTAATTTAATTATTAATCATTGCTAACACTTTAAAATCCTCAAATTGATCATTGTTTGTTAAATTGAGACCCAGTCAACTATAAGTCAAACAAGATCCTTTAGATGAGTACAGAGCACAATATATATTTATATTTTGTTGAAATTTAAACTCATTACTGTTCCTTTCACTTAATAAATTTTAAATAATACCTTAAATTTTTCCCCTTCTCCCTTTGGCACCTAGAACTGAGTGTAACTTCTGAGGATAGGCCTTAGGTTAGCATTTGGTGGTGAAAAGGATACCTGTAGATGCTAATGGGATACAAAAGATATTATGACATCTCTCCTTTATTATATTTATATTTTTAATATCAATTTAAACCATTTTTAACCATTCACATAAGTTATCAAGGTCTAGTTTACAACTTAGGGAAGAAGGTCTCATTTGGGTCATAGTCCTATAGAAAATATTAAAGGAATTTAGTGTTTTGTAGGCAATTTTTGGACCTCAAACCACCAACCTCCATTAGCTCTCTGCCTTAAAATATTACAAGGTTCATGTTCTTTATAGGGGCTAAAATATGAGCATATTAGGATATATAAATGATATTTTTAACCTTATCACAAGATAAACAAAACCTCTCAGACCTTTATTTTGCATTTTCAGTGAAAAGGGGTCTGAACTCAGTCATCTCATGTTTTGAAGGTTTATCTAATTCAAGTTGACAATTTGAAACCTCAACCAAGGTATTATATGCTTCACCACATGCCAGTTCATCAAAAATATTCTCAACTTATCATGTTTTCTCTGTACAAGCACTTCTAAATCTTTGCCAATACCAATTATAGGTGGATGTTTCCATGTATAGGCAGTAAAGTAGGATAATAGGAAGTGAATATAAAATTTTATATTGATGGTAATAGGACTATATAAATTCTTTCCAATGAAATATTCACACTCCTGAGTATTTGAAATAAATGTCAACACATCTCTTTCAATGTGAAATTCCCTATGAAGGCACCTATAGATGATGTTCAATGGCAGACTGAGGGCATATGTTACACATAACTAAAATAGTCCTATTTATTACGTAAAATTAAGGCTTGAATCACCACATCATTATTTTAAAGGACACATCAAGACTTAAAAACCTTTAATACACCCTTGTGAACATGTTTTATAGGCCCCATGTACATACTTAACCATGACTGCAAGTAAGAGTGAGCAAGAAGTGGATTGAGTATGACAGTAGACTGCAAGTTTATTCCAAGATTTATGTAGTGAGATAAAACATGAATGGAGGTGATAAATATGAAATTTATACATGGTTATTAACTTATCACAACCCTCTAACACCATGAATGAGCATGAAGTTCCTGAAAATGGTGAAAATTTACTTGAACAAAGAAAGGTGTATCTTCTTTAAACTTTGATGTGCTTGACCTATCCAAACATATTTAAAAATGAAAAAAATCATGGTAATTATTTTAGGATGAGTTAAAAATTATCTATAATAAACCTTAAAAATTGGTTCATACAAAATTACCTAAAATCTAGCAAAACCTATATGGTACATGAAATAGCAGGCAGTAAAGCACGATCAAATTCATGAGGATGGTTCATGAATCATAGGCAACCATTATTTAAAATATTTTAATTTAAATGAATTTATCTAATTATACTACCACCTCCCAAATTCATTTGTCCTGAAACCTCCTTAGTTTTTTGTACTAAGCATGAACCCAAAGACTACTTTTGCTCACCGAAGGGTGGAAAAGGAGTATAATGGTTTTGGGATAAAAATGACACTTCTAGAGAATTTAAAACATGGAAATTAGCTTGAAGAATCTTAAGGGACATTCTATGATCTTCTCCCATGTGGCACACTTCCCCATGGGCTGTACAAGTGCCAAATTTACCTTTTTTCCAAGAAAACTATTCTTTCTTATGAAGCACCTACCAATTTTAGTTACCAATAGTTTATTAAGACATGTGAGGATAAATTTCATATGATATAACCTTTTATAACCTTCACACTTCCCAAGGAATTTGTATAACTCATTAAATGCTCCTTTTTTACCTTAAAATGACTCAAAATGACTAAAAGGACTAAAATGACTAAGGACCAAGGCTAGTATAACATCAAATGACATTAATTAACCTATAAAACACCTTATTACATATGTATTAGACCCATAAAACACATAAAAGTTAATTTTTATACCTAGGGGTGCCCTAATTTTACCTACAAGGTCAAATTTGTTCAACAATGGTCTTTGACACTTTGAAAGAAAATAAAACTCATTCAAAACTCTGTATTTTTTCTACACAAGCTGATTATGTGTTAAGAAATAACTAAGAAATAGTGGACAGAACATGTTTAAGGATTGGTTTGGAAGATCTAGCATTTGGGAAAGGTGTAAGGGTGTTTGACAGACCTTACTCAGGTAAATGGAATTCATGAAAGTGTTTCAGAAGGTGTTAAACCTATTTTAAGCATTCTCAGGTTGAGACAGTGCTTAAGAAACCCTAAAATAGGTTTTGGTGGATTTAGATAATTTAAACCATCATAAATTATTGAAACTTGGTGTGTTATGGATTTACATGATTAAGAATATTTTGGAGGTTTTACATCCATTTCGTATGAGATAGTACATACATAGTTGACTGTAAGTGTAACAGTGTCTTAGAGACCTAATTAGGTCTTATCAATTAACAAAAGTCTTACAAAAGTGGGGTTAAGAGTGGATTTAAGCCATAAAATCTCTTAGAATGATAGTGATCATTAGAGGGTATTGGAATCAAGTATTAGTTCTCAATTTGGAGAAGGTATATTTCTGTACTAAAGCATAGTTGACAAATAAAGGCTAGTGGCCATGGAGTGAGGATTGGATGTTTGGAATGACAAGAAAGGACTTGAGGTTTTTATAGGACCTAAATAGTAATAAGATTAATTTTTTAACCTTAAAAAAACCTTTTTCATCAATTTTACAATAATTTTTCACTAAAAATGAGTTGAATTCCATCTACAATAGTTGATTCACCTCTTTGCATAAGTTTGGCACTATAATAGTCTATTAGAATTCATATAGGGATTTCAAACTAGTTCACTACTTTCATTATGAAATTATGGATTCAAGCACACCTTGAGTTATTAATCACACTCATGTTTTAATGAGGATTGGATCATGCACAGTTCAATCCAAGTTGTTAAATGAAAATGAAATCTCCAAGAGTCTTACCCTTTACAATCACCAATTTTGCACTTGGTTTTGTACAAGGAAAACACAATGGTTCATGTACCCAATCATGTGTATTTGTTCTTTGTATTTATATATAAGCTTATTGCCTTTATTTCTTGATATTAATCTTGAGTAATGACTGATTACATATATGTTTCATTACATGTTCATGTGAAACATAATTCAACATTGAGGTCTACATTCAAGACTGTACTTCATATGTAAGTTTAGGTACATAGTTTTCCTTTCACTCTAGTACTTTCACTTTGTTACATTATTGTTCACATCAAATAATCTATTTAGCTCTTGTAATTTTATTCAAAATCGAATCATCCCTTAATTTTTGGGGAACTTGTAAGAGATATAAATCTCTAGTTTATGAGGGCTAGCTCCCTAGATATGTCTTGATGTACTTGTCACCTAATTTAATACTTACTTATGTGAAAAGGGATAAGATTTGCATGAAAGTAAACTATTCTAGGGGGTGATACACCATGAATATATACACAATATTATCATACAAATACACTAAGATACAAGACTCACAAAACTAGCTTCTACCTCTTAGAGCACTTTAACATTAGCATTTCAAACATGAAGGTAGGATACATGAAAGACTACTCAAGGTGAGTTAACCAAAGACTATTTTTAGACACTAAGGCTACTCTTACACTTAAAAATAGACTCATACAATTAACAATACTTCATGTGACTTGTTAGAATTAAACAACTTGCATCAAACATAGAAGGATTGAGAGGAAGCAAGGATTGATATTAATCACTTGACTTCTCACTATACATCTCTTCACACACTTAGAAAAGATATTTTGTAGGATAAAAACTAGATTACATATCTTATTTGAAAGGAAAAGTATAATATCAAACCAGAAAGTCTTCACCATACTACTAGATGTGGTCTCCCTTACAATAGCCAAAATGGAGCACATTTATAGAACTTGGAAGAAGAGAGAGAAAAGAGAAGTTGAAGAGGCACAAGGACAAGTGTCCAAAGGTGAAAATTAGTTAAAATGTATAGAAGTGAGCTGGAAAAGGAGTTATGAAACTAATTTTCATATGATTTCATCCCAAATTAGCCTCTTCTCCAAGTGTGGTGTATCATCTCTTCCATCACTCTCTCTTATGAAACTACCTTCATCATGGGCTTTCTTGGGCATTTCAAAGTAGGTTATGGACAAGTGTTTCATGTGTGTTGATGAGAATAAGTTACAAAGGGTCCTCCACCTATATTAGGAGTTTTTCTAATCATGGATATTCTCTTACACAAGCACCATCATCACCTTGAAACCATGATCACTCTCCCATAGGCCTAACTTGACAATTGGCACTAGCATCTTTTAATTACTCCTAACTGATCCATACCAGGGGTCTCATGACACATGGTGGGTCACTTCATACACTTGGTACCACCAGACATACCTTAAAAGGCCTTCAAACTTAAGTTTTCATGCTTTTCATTATGTCACTTTAGATTGGATGAAGTGAGAGAACTAGTAAGGACACTTGTGAGTATTTATAATCTCTAAAAATTATATGGAAATTTGGTTCAAGTCCCAAGTTACCCTCCCAAGTGATTGGTATCCCATAATCATCTTTAGGACCTATAAAACATAAGAAAATGACAAAGAAACTTGATTTATTATTGGCATATATGGATTATATACAATATGATTATATGGATTTGATATTCATGAAGTTTTCAACAACTTCTCTTTTATACTCATTATCAAATTTTTCCATTTGGAAACACTTTTAACTTCATTTCTTACATCAGGTCCTAAAAAAGGGTTTTGAGTACACTAGCCCTTAAAGGATTGTTCATAAATATGGAAAGTTAAAATTTCCTAAAAATTACACTTAAGGATCCTTAGGTACCCTCTCCATATTCCCTAAACACCTCAAGGTCCCATGCATAAGGTCATGAAATTTCTGAGCTTTTCAACTTGGCATTCGAGTCCTTCTTATGCATTTTGTGAGGTCAGTGAACCTTTTCAAGCTCAAAATGGATTATTAATGGATATACTTGAAAAAATATGGTTCATACACCTATTAATATGTTCCAAAAACATTTTTGAATCATTGTAATGTCTCTTCAATAGCTAGGAATGGAAATGACCCATGTTTAGAGACTAGCCCTAGACCTTGTCAATAAGTCTGCTTACACCTTTGACCTAAAAATGAGGTTCCAGTAAATTTATTTTCATATTAGGGGTTTTAAAATATATGTAATAGTTTCTTAAACATGATAAAATCACTTTGGAGACTTATCCAATGTCCAAATTGAAAATGACCCTCCTTACCAAGCCACTTGCTTACCATTCCTTGCCATGGTGACTGCAACCTTTATAGTGTACGGTACCTTGTTTTCCCTAAAATATCATATAAAGGTTATATATATATATATATATATATATATATATATATATATATATATATATATATATATATATATATATATATATATATATATATATATATATATATATATATATATATATATATATATGTATGTATGTATTTATGTATGTATGTATGTATGTATGTATGTATGTATGTATGTATGTATGTATGTATGTATTTTTTATATCTTCTCCAATAATCAATCATGTTTATCTTGGCCTTTGGCTCATCATTTCATCCTTTTTCTCAAAATTGTCATCTTCATGCATAGGAAAATTGCCCCTCCTCTGAGACAAAATAGAGAGGGTTTACCCTATTAACCTTGGAAAATTAAACATTGTATAGTTTCTTATAGGTCCCAATTATGATTTTTACCAAATTTTATCTCCTAATTCTAAGTATAGACCTTCCAACTCTTGGCATTTGTAGGGCAAACTTATGACTAAGGCAGATTGGAAGGGTAGGCAGGGTATAGACTATGTTTGGAGGTTTTAGGGATTAATTTGAGCTTGTTTATGACATTGTACAGATAATTAATTCCTCTCATAACCTATTTAAACTATTTTATAGTCTATTATCTCTTAAACACTTCTTATGCTTTTGGAATCATGGACTAAGTCTATGACTGCCTAGAAAGAAATCATTGTTTAGGCTTACCTATAGGTTATTTGAGCTTGGTTTTAGGCTTTAATAACATAATATACACTTTATTTAATGTTAAAAATGTCATATAATTTTTCCTTCATAATTTTTTCCAAATTTATCTCCATCCCCTGCACTAATTCATCTCTCATTCCCAAGATTAGGCCTTCCGCTTGTTTAGACTGAGATACCCTTAAGAGCCTGCCTGTAAGTTATGGCCTAAGCTTTGTTTTATGAGTGTGGACTTTATCTTCATGTTTATTAGGTCATGATATTCTCCCCATGATTTTAATTCATTTTTAAACCCTTCAATACAACATCACTTCATGTTTAGGTCCTTAACGAGGACACCTCTGCCTTGACTATAACAATCATTATTTTACCCCTGTAGGTGTTCATCTTGTGATCTAACTCAGGATGGATGTTTCTCAAGTATCCTAAAATCCTCTTGAGTTACCTTATGCTTTTTTGATCTTCATTATTCACTTTACCAATATTTTATCTATCCTTTTGGACCTAAAACTACCCATTGTCCTATCAACACTATTGTAGGTGACAATTCACAGGCCTATAGGTGCATATATGGAGTCTCTAGCCATTTAGTTTTGATGTGAGAAGACCTATTATATTACCTTTAATATCACACCCCTAATTTAAACCAACATTCTTACCTTGTAACCTTAAAAACACCATGTAAAATCCAAATTGGATCAATGTCTAATATGTTGGTTGTAGGTGTGTATTCCCAGGCTTGTGTACGGATAGGGGAACTGCATTAGTGGTCAAAACCTCAAACTCCACATTTTCTCTATCATCTTGGCTTATGAATGTCTTTTGGACCATTCAATTATCTCCCTTTGATGGCCTAGTCTAAAACTATCCAAATGAAGTGCAAAATCACTTTTTATCAATATCTTATAGGTGATCATTGTCAGAATTTAGTATTTTCTTGGATAACTTCAAGGTGTTCAAACCTTATCTTTCACTTACCTTTTGCCCTCAAAATTGGCATGGCCATTTTATGTGGATAGGGATACTAGACCAAATAACCAATATCATTGTAAACTTATTTTCTCATGGCATATGTTATTCTAAAAAGGCTACAGGATCTCTGTTTTGGTGATTTAGGGACTGTGAGACCAATACAGTCTGATCACCTTCCCAAGTTGGTTTTAGACTTTTTGTACTACCTTAACACCTTAAATAGTATTATCATGTTCCATTTTATGCTAGGGCTTCAAAATGTATTCCATCATGTGTTTCATGATTCACACCTCTGTGCAAACCTCCTGGAGCTCTTGTACAAAGCAACTCTAAGTGTGTTATGTTGACAAGGTAGTGAACAAGGAAAAAATGGACAATTAGCTTTGAATGAGTGTTAATTTGATCTCTCACGAGATAATTTAATGAAAAAACTTTGAAAACATGAATTCAATCACACTAAACATTCCATGGAGCTCCTTCTACTTTGATATAACACAGGTTATACATCTAACATGCAAACCTGAGAAATAAGTGTACTTTGGGAAATCTCCCTCAAGGACATCAAGAGAGAAAGTGTTGGATGATTATAACATCATGGAAAGGGTCTATTCTAACCTAAAAACACTCCATCAAAATCATATAGCTCCATGAATATCTGAAAATAAGAAACAAATACAAACCTATGCCCCTCTTGAATGCAATTTCATAAAAAGTTGCTTGGAGTGTAAGTGATTGTTCATGAAGGAATAGCCACCAATATAAGAGTTCTTATTATGGATGTGAAGTGAATTCATATTACTATCCACCCCCAAGACCATTCTTCTCAACTCCACCTGTATGACCCATGCCAAGCGCTTGAATTTGACCTTCTTTGGATTGCCAAGAGAAAATGGAGGAAAATAAGTTAGAAATGAAATTTTTTATGCAATCTCTGAAAAAAAAATGTGAAAATTGACTATATAGAGGTGAAGAGTCACACCACCCATGTTTTAGCTACAACTAAACTTAAGAAGTCCATACAAGTGCCCAAAGGGGCCTATTTTTAAGGAAAAACTACCATTTCATGAATATAACTATTTTTTTAACGTACCTATAATATATATTGACATATACTAACCTCCTCCATGTTTAAATATCTCTTGGTGAAAAATTTTCCTCTTTGGATGTCCGTACAAGTCATTTATTATGCTAAAAAAGTGGCCAAAAGGCATATTTTAAATATAAAGCATGGTAAAGGAAAAATGTATGACTTATAAACACCTTAGGACACCTAAATGACCATATTATAATATTTATAACACAATTTTAACCTTTTACTAAGTTTGACCTTGGTTGACCAACTTTGACTTTGTTTGACTAGACTAGTACAAGGGAGATAAGCTTAGACCCAAGCTAGAAGATGGATAAGCTAGACATATAGGATAATTAAAGACCACATAGGACACATGAAACCTTATTCAAAAGTTTAAAATAGTAGGGGTTGACCCAATTTGACTTGTGATCAAATTTAGTCAACATTCTTGGCAATTCTTAGGGGTGGCATGCCAGCTATGCCTAAGACCCGCTGCCTAGTCCTTCCATTGGGCATGGAGTCACGCATTATGGAACTCAAATTGACTTGAATAGACCTTTGACTCAATTAAAACAAGTTGGTTGACCCACACACACAAAAGCAAAGACACACACCAAATAAGGGAAGGAAACACACTTGTGCTATGAAGCACTTAGGAAACACAAGACAAAATGAAATAAAATAAAATATGTACATTAAACTTGATAATACCTCCCTTCCTAGATCAAAAGGGGAATACCTTGAATCTCTTTCCTCAATAGATAAATGTGGATACCAAATATGCTTCCTTTTTGATGTGGTGCTAGATGACTCATGTTTTCTTTTTTCTCTTTAACTTTGCACTTCATCTAATAGAGTCATCTCCCACAAATTTTAGATAAGGTCCTCTTGAACTTGGAAACATGTTTCATATTGCTACCCTTTTATCTCTTCATGATAGATTTGAACATCCATGTATGGGATAACCTTTTACAAATCTATGTCCTCTTGAAGGCTCTCATCATTCTTCTCACTTGTCACTACCTCTTCAAAGTCTTTAAGACGCATTGTATCATGATAATTTGGAAGTGTTTCTTGCTCACACCTTTCCTTGATGTTGATAGGATCATCTTCATAGGTGGCTCTAGCATCAACTTTTGAATCATCCTCAAAAGGCTCAAGATCATCATAGATTACTCCATCATGAGCTAGACTCTCTTGATGATGATATTCTTCAATATATGCCTACTCTCCAACATCTTGGACCTATTTCATTAGGATTTTAGTCTCCTCACATTCTTCATACTCTTAGGATATTTACATGTAGGTCTGCCACATGTCTTCCTCTTAAGACACAACCTCTTGTTTTTCATGGCTTGTAGTTAGCTCCAAAGGACTTATAGGTTCCTTGAGGCCTTCAACTTCATTGCATATGTCCTCAAATTTCTACCACAAGTCACCACCTTTTGACTGGTCAGCATCATGGAAAGGAATAACAAGAAAGGCTTCTTCATTATCTCCTTTGGGTTCCAAAATAACCTCTTATAGGACCTTTTCTTTAACTTCATGATCTTCATTAGTGAGTGATGGTATAGAATTATTTTCTTCATGCATACAATAGACTCCCAAATCAGTCTCTTCTATGAATGTATAGGGATCATGTTCATGTGTTTTAGTACCATACTCATCAAGAAAAATATCAAAAATACCTTCAAGGGGAGAGGATGCTTCACCACCCATGACACCTTCTTCTTCATTAATTACACAATTTTGAATTGAATTTGTCTCCACATATGGTTCAATATGAAATATTGCCAAGGGTTGTGTTCTTATGGTTACCTTAGCTCTATATCTTGTTCTAAAATCTAGAAAAGACCAATCAGTAAAAATGTATCCTCCTATTTTATCCATGAAGTCCCTTGACAAGAAAATAGAAAAATGAGTTGGAAGGTCTACCACCATAATGTCTTGCATAATGGGGAAGCTTGGGAAATCATGTAGAAAGACTTTAAATCCTCTAACCAATCCCACTATCTTGGTTGGAGTTCCATCAAGCTGCAACACACCTTTGCTATGTGGTTCATACATTAATCCTAACTTATCTACAACCACCTTAGGCATAATCATGGTACTAGCTCCACTATTTACAATGTAATTGTGAACCAATTTGTCTCCCAAAATGAGTGAGGTAGAAAGGTGGAGGCTTTCCAGATTTGGTGGACGGTTTTAGGACATAATATGGGGTATTGATAAGGGCTACACGATTTTGTCTTGGATCTTGAGGGTCTGCATGGATGTTTGAAAGTTGTTCTTGTAGGAGTTCCTTTTTACCAGGCATTTACAAGACTTCCCAAAGAGATATGCTTATATTGGTATTCTTCAAAGAATCAATAATGTTTAGAGGGGAAGTATTCACATTTTCTTGCATCCTTGAAGGCAGTGAGGAGGATTGAACTTGATGCATTGTAGGCTTGACAACCTTGTTCACATTCTGACTTTGATGAGGAGTTTGACTAGTAAGAGGTATTACACTAGGATTCACACTTTGTGGCCTTAGAGAGGCATTACTTGGAGTCACGTGTGCTTCCAAAACATTTCCCAAAGCTATATTTTTGGCTCTTGTGTTGGCTGCAAATGATGTACTTTGGTTCAACACATAGTTATCTTCCTCTTGAAAGTTCATAAGACTTGTACTTTGGCTACTACCCTCTCCATGAGTATCCCTTTGTATGAGATTTTATTGCTCTGATGTGAGACAATGAGTAGATCCTTCTTATGACACTAAGGCTTGACAACATTCTCCACCATCATACACAAACTAACCTTTAGATTATCCCCATTGATCTAAATGTTCCTCTCCTTCAACCAAGTTAGTATGGACTAGAACAACAGCCCTTGTGGATGGAATGGAATTAGGATTATAGGCATTGGGCTACCTATTGAAACCTTGTTGACCTTGTCCTCTAACTTGGTAGTTTTATTAGGGTAGAGGTCTATAAGTTTGTGGAGGATAATATTGGGGATTAGGTGGAGGACTTGCATGTAATTGAGCTTATTTGAGCTAGGCTTGTAATGATTGAATCATTTAATCTTTGTCTATAGAATTATCCAACTTCTTGGGGATGGTTCTAGACTTGGAATTGGCAGTAGGAACTTGTGATATACTTTGAGTTTCAACATAACTATGAGACAACAAAGGCATAAAAACTCTTGGGGGTAATTTCCTAGCTTGTATCAAACTATTCTTAGCTTCAATAGTTTTCTCATATGCATTAGGTAAAGTAAATCCTCCCATTGATTGTAAAATTACTACCACATTAGTGCCAATAGCCTTGAGATAAGTGGGGAATACAAAGCTTGGAGGAGGTCTCATGATAGGTGGCAACCTAGGCCATGTCCTTTGAAACCTTTCATTGAAATCTCCCATGGACTCATTAGGACCTCTCTTTATCACATTAAACTAGTGAATTAGTGAAGTATGGTCACTCTTATTCTCAAACCTATTCACCAATAACTCCCTAAAGTCATCAAAATTAGTAATGCAACCACCTTCCAAAGTTATATACCAATCAAGTTCTTTACCCTTTAGAGACATGGAAAGTAGTCTAATAGCTATGTTAGCTTGAGTGATATTGTGTAGATTGCAAAAATTTGAAATTTCCTTAATGTGCTCAGACGGGGTAATAGGGCCTTCTCCATTAAAGTTAGGGAGACTTTTGGTAGCATTAGGAGGAATAGGATCATATGCAAGAAGATTAATTGGACATTGGGTGTCGAATGCTAGGAAAGGATGTTGCCTAGCCATCTCTTCTTCCTCCTCTTGAGCTCTTATCTCCTCAACTTTTTTTTCTTCTTGTTCTTCAAAACCTTCTTTTTTAGGATCTCTGAATGTTAACAATGGTTCAGGATGTTATTTTTCAAGAGGAGTTTCAGGTAGAGGGGCTTGATTGAATGCTCCACTAGAAGATGATATAGTGAAGACCATGAAGTATAATGTGAAGAACTTGATCTACAATTAGAGATTCTAACCTTTTGGAGTCACCAAATGTTGGATTAGAAACACTTCTACAACCTTGGGCTTATCAAGACTAGCATTAAACTTGACATGGAAATAATTAGGAGCAGTTGTCCCACCAGGAATATTAGAACTATTGGCATCAAATTGTGCACCCTAGGACACTTTATTTATATCCTACAATTTTATGCAACATTGAATCATCCCTTAAGTTGTGTAGAACTTGTAAGAGAGATGAATCTCTAGTTTATGAGGGCTATCTCCCTTTGATGTACTTGTCACCTAATCTAATACTTACTTGTGTGAAAAGGGATAGGAGTTGCATGAAAGTAAACTATTCTATGGGGGTGATACACCATGAATATCTCCACAATATTATCATATAAATACAATAAGAGACAAGACTCATAAAACCAACTTCTACCTCTTAGATCACTCTAACATTAGCATTTCAAACATGAAGGTAGGATACATAAAAGACTATTCAAGTTGAGTTAACCAAAGATCAGTTTTAGACATTAAGGCTACTCTTACACTTAAAAATAGACTCATACACTTAACAACACTTTATGTGACCTGTTATAATTAAATAACTTGCATCAAACATGGAAGGATTGAGAAGAAGCAAGGATTGATATTAGTCACTTGACTTTTCACTATAAATCTCTTCACACACTTAGACAAGGTAGTTTGTAGGATCAAAACCATATTTCATATCTTATTTCAAAGGAAAAGTATAATATCAAACAAGGATGGCTTCACCATACTAGGTGTGGTCTCCCTTACAATAGCCAAAATGACTCATATTTATAGAACTTGGAAAAAGGGAGAGAAAAGAGAAGTTGAAGAGGCACAAGGACAAGTGTCCAAAGGTGAAAATCAGTTACAATTTATGGAAGTGAGGTGTAAAAGGAGTTATGAAACTGATTTGCATATGATTCCATCCCAAATTAGCCTCTTCTCTAAGTGTGGCATATCATCTCTTCAATCACTCTCTCTTGTGAAACTGCCTTCATCATGGGCTTTCTTGAGCATTCCAAAGCAGGTTATGGACAAGTGTCTCATGTGTGTTGATGAGAGGAAATTACAAAGGGACCTCCACCTAAATTAGGAGTTTTTATAATCATGGATATTCTCTTACACAAGTACCATCATCACCTTGTAACCATGATCACTCTCCCATAGGCCTTACTTGATAGTTGGCACTAGAATCTTTCAATTCTTCCTAACTAATCCATACCATGGGTCTCATGACACATGGTGAGGCACTTCATACACTTGACACCATCAGACATACCTTAAAAGGCCTTCAAACTTAAGTTTCCATGATTTTCACTATGTCACTTGAGATGTAACTTTAGATTGGCTGAAGTGAGAGACATAGCGAGGACACTTGTGAGTATTTATAATCTCTAAAAATGGTATGGATATTTGTTTCAAGTCCAATGTTACCCTCCCACGTGATTGGTATCCCATGATCATCTTCAGGACCTACAAAACATAAGAAATGTCAAATAAACCTAATTTTTGATTGACCTATATGGATTTCATATAATGTTATTTCATGGATGTTATATTCATGAAGTTTTTAACAAATTCACTTTTATACTCATGATCAAATTCATCCATTTGGAGGCACTTTTAGCTTCATTTCTTACATTAGGTCCTAAAACAGGGTTTTCAAGGGTTTTGAGTGCACTAGCCCTCAAAGGATTGTTCATAAATATGGAAAGTTATAATTTCATCAAAATTAAACTTATGGATCCCCAAGTACCCTCTCCATCTTCCATAAACACCTTAAGTTCCCATGCATAAGGTCATGAAAGTTCTAAGCTTTTCAACTTGGAATTCAAGTCCTTGTGCATTATGTGAGGTCTGTGAACGTTTTGAAGCTCAAAATGGCTTCTTAAAGGATTTCCTTGAAAACCAATGGTTCATAAACCTCTTAATGTGTTAAAAAAACATTCCTAAATAATTTTAATGGCTCTTCAATATCTATGAATGGAAATGACCCCTATTTAGAGATTAGGCCTAGACCTTGTCAATAGGTTTGCTTGCACCTTTGACCTGAAAATGAGGTTAGAGTAGATTTGTTTTCATATTATGGGGTTAAAAACCTAATTAATATTTCCATAAACATTATCAAATCCCTTTGGAGACTTATCTAAGGTCCAAATTGAAATTGACCCTCCTTACCAAGCCACTTGCTTACCATTCCTTGCCATGGTGACTGCAAATTTTGTAGCGTAGGGCACCCTATTTTCCATAAAATCTACTAGAAAGGTTTTTTTATCTCTCCATGGATGCTTTACAGCCTATAAAATCATCACTTATGGTTATATTGGCCTCTGGATTATCATTTCATCCTTTTTCTCAAAACTATCATCTTCATGCATGGGAAAATTGCCCCTCCTCTAAGACAAAATAGAGAGGGTTTTCCATATTATCCTTAGAAATTTGACAATTGGATAGTTTCCTATCATTCCCAAGAATTTTTTTTACCAAATTTTATCTCCTAATTCCAATGATAGACCTTCCAACTCTTGACATTTTCTAGGCAGACTTATGACTAAGGCAGATTGGAAGGGTAGGTCGAGTATAGACTATGTTTGGAGATTTTAGGGATTTATTTGAGATTTTTTATGACATGTACAGATCATTCATTTATACCAAAACCTATTAAAATAATTTTATAGTCTATTAAATCTTAAACACTTCTTATGCTTTTGGAATCATGGATTAGGTCTATGACTACCTAGAAGGAAATCACTGTTTAGGTTTACTTGTAGGCTATTTGAGCTTGGTTTTAGGATTTAAGAACACAATATACAGTTTCTATGATGTTCAAAAACTCATATAATAGGTCCTTCATCATTTTTTTTCAAATTTAGCTCCATCCCCTGCACTAATTCATCTCTCATTCCCAACATTAGGCCTTCTGCTTGTTTGGACTGAGATACCCTTAAGACCCTGCCTATAGGTGATGGTCGGAGCTTTGTTTTGTGAGTGTGGACCTTATATTCATGTTTATTAGGTCATTATATTATCCCCATCATTTTAATTCATTTTGAAACCCTTCAAGCCATCATCACTTCATGTTTAGGTCCTTAACTAGGACACCTCTGCCTTGACTGTAACAGTCATTGTTTTACCCTTGTAAGTGTTGATATTGTGATCTAACTCAAGATGGATGTTTCTCAAGTATCCTCCAATCCTCTTGAGTTACCTTATACTTTTTTTATCTTCATTATTCACTTTACCAAGCTTTTATCTGTCCTCTTAGACATAAAACTACCCATTGTCCTCTCAACACTACTATAGGTGACAATTCACAAGCTTGTAGGTGCATATATGGAGTCTCAAGCCCTTTAGTTTTGATGTGAGAAGACCAATTTTATTACCTTTAATATCACACACCTAATTTAAACCAACATTCTTACCTTGGAACCTCCAAAACACCATGTAAAATCCAAATTGGATCAATGTCTAATATGTTGGTTGTAGGTGTGTATTCCCAGGCCTATGTATGGATAGGGGGAAGTGCATTAGTGGTAAAAACCTCAAACTCCACATTTTCTCTATAATATTGGCTCATGAATGTTTTTTGGACCATTTGGGATTGTCTCCCTTTGATGGCCTAGCATACAACTATCTAAATGAAGTGCAAAATCACTTTTTATCAACATCTTGTAGGTGATCATTGTCAAAATTCAATGTTTTCTTGGACAACTTCAAGGTGTTCAAACCTCATATTTCACTTACCTTTTGCCCCTCAAAATTGGCATGGCCATTGTATGTGGATAGGGATACTAGACCAAACAACCAAGAGCATTAGAGACTTCTTTTCTCATGGCATATATTATTCCAAAAAGGCTCAAGGATCTTTGTTTTGGTGATTTAGGGACTATAAGACCAATACAGTCTTATCACCTTCCCAATTTGGTTTTAGACTTTTTGTACTACCTTGACACCTTAAACAATATTATCATGTTCCTTTTTATACTAGGGATTCAAAATGGATTCCATCATGTGTTTCATGATTCACACCTCCATATAAACCTCCTAGAGCTCTTGTACAAAGCAACTATGAGTGTATTATGTTGACAAGGCAGTGTACAAGGAAAAAATGGAAAATTAGCTTTGAATGAGTGTTATTTTATCTCTCATAATATCATTCAATGAAAACACTTTTGAAACATGAGTTTAAGCACGCTAAACATCCCATGGATCTCCTTCTACGTTGACATAACACAGGTTCTACATCTAACATGCAAACTTGAGAAACAAGTGTACTTTGGGAAATCTCCCTCAATGACATCAAGAGAGAAAGTGTTGGGTGATGAGAACATCATGTATAGGGCCTATTCCAACCTTAAAACATTCCCTCAATCATATAGCTCCATGAATCTCTGAAAATAAGAAACAAATGCAAACTTATGCCCCTCTTGAATATAATTTAATAAAAAGTTTCCTGGAGTGTAAGTGATTATTCATGAAGAAGGAGCCACCAATTTGAGAGTTCTTGTTATGGATGTGAATTGCATTGAGACTAATATCCACCCCCAAGACCATTCTTCTCAACTCCATCTGTACAACCCATGCCAAGTGCTTGAATTTGACCTTCTTTGGCTTGCCAAGAGAAAATGGAGGAAAATAAGTTAGAAATGAAAATTTTTATGCAATATCTATAAAACAAATGTGGAAATGGCCTGTAAGGAGGTGAACTTAAGAAGTCCATACAAGTGCCCAAAAGGGCCTATTTTTAATGAGAAACTACCATTTCCTCCATATAAATGATTCTTTAATTGACCTCTGATAGATATTGACATATCCTAACCTCCACATTTAAATATCTCTTGGTGATAAATTTGCTTCTTTGGAAGTCCATACAAGTCATTTATTATGCTATAAAAGTGGCCAAAAGGCATATTTTGCATATAAAGCATGGTAAAGGACAAATATATGAATTAAACACACCTTAGGAAACCTAAATGACCATATTAGAACATTTATAGCATAATTTTAACCTTTGACTAAGTTTGACCTTGGTTGACCAACTTTGACTTTATTTGACTAGACTAGTACAAGGGATATAAGCTTAGACCCAAGTTAGAGGATGGATAAGTGAGACATATAGGACAATAAAAGACCCCATAGGACACATGAAACCTTCTTCAAAAGATAAAAATAGTAGGGGTTGAACCAATTTGACTTGGGGTCAAATTTGGTCAACAATTACTAAAATAAAAGTGAGACAAATGTAGACACATATATAAACATTTAAGATAAAATCGTGCACTTGTGACCACATTTTTTACACACCTAACTCATGACTTATTCTATGGACTTTTGACCACTTTCCTTCACTTTCTACATGGATTACCCACTCTTCTAAGCAAATCAATGACCCTAGAATATCCCTATTCCTCATTCAAAGTAGTTCAGGCTCACCCATAGACTATTATTGGTATCTAGGTATGTTGTTTGTGTTCCTTAGACAACATTACCCTAATTAGATAACAATACATTGCACTCTTATTTGGATCCACAAATCTTCTCCTCCTACCAAATAATGACTGATTTCTAAAATTTAAATTCATGAAAGGGTCAGCCCACAAGTTTAGGAAGCTCCATTCAAATAAATTCTAAAAATACCAATATAAATCCACATTTTAAACCATTTTACACACAAGAGGCTTCCATGATGAAAACCCCTAAATTCTAATTTCACGTTGACAATAAATTCCCTCTTTCTACCAATTTTGATTACATACAATCCTAATAGCCCTGAGCTAAAGTATGAACACACTTCTAAGCACATAATTTATGATTAAAGTACTTAATCACACCAAGATTTCACCAGAATCTAGCATTTTTCAATCATTCACACATACCACCATAGAATAGGAGAACTACATGAAGTTTGATCCTTCTTTGAAGTATTGGTATATATGCAACACTCATCATAGGGGGTGTTGATGTGCAACATAACTTCAATCGTGAACCCCTTTCTACTCTATGATTGTATTCATATTATTATGTCATTGAGCTAGGGTTTCAAATGAAAGAGGAGATGTACATTAGTTCTTGCATCAAAATAAAATTTCTCGCATATTCTAGAGAACACATAGATTAAGCTAAACCTACTCCAAAAAATTTAGATCTCTACTACTTACCAAAAATTGGTGCTCCCTAGGGATGACAACACACTGCTCTATTATCCATTTATAATTCTTATGTCTAGAATCCCTACCAACTGTTCTGGATCCACACTTAGTCAACACAGTCTCCTTATCAATTTTGGATCCAAAAATAGTCTGCATGTCAATTTTATATCTAAGTTTATGTTTTTCTTTGTACTTTCTATATTTAATATATTTATAGATTTAGTAAGTTTTATTAGTTTGTGTTATTTATTTCATCTCTGTAACATCTTAATTTTTCACAATACTTTTTCTAATTAGGGTCTAACATTCTTATTAGGAAATTAGTGTTTAGTGCTCACATTATATATTTGTGTGTGAAATAATTATATAATTTATTGTGTGAGTGGTTTGTGAGAACAAATCACATAGATTATCTCTAGATAACTAGGTGCATGTTGAGAGAATAATGGGCTTTTGAGAGATATGAGGGATTGGGTGATAAGATTAGACTCTTAACTTGTAGGAGATATAAAATTTATTTATATGTATTTTCTCTAATGTAATAGTGAGTTGAATGAATTGAAGATATTGAATGAATTATTGCTTAGAAAATAATATTTCGTAGTATAATATTTTAGTGTGCATTCATATCTTTTGAGTAATTATATTATTGTGCATGTTTAGTTTTCAATAATCTAAGCCAAATTTATTAATTCTCCTAGTTCCCCAAATTCAATATAACACTCAACTCAATAGTGTTTGTATCTATAATATCTTATTCTCTAATTAGAAACATTTTTTTTTAGAATGCCCAGGGTCTTGTTGGTAATCACCCTATGCATTACTATCATAATTCTTAGGTGTAGGCTTGCTTGCATCAAACTCTTGTAGTGGAGGAAGAGGGATGAGGTTTCACTCAAGTAACTTTTATAATAATACATGAGTAGGTGATGGTAATCATGAAAATTACCTCTTATGTCGAGTGGATAATTGAAGTCGATTTATAGGTTGTGATAATATATTAACCATTGTCTTTGTCCCATTCTTGTTATCATTTGATTGAACCTTGTAGCTTCTCTTGTTTTGAAGCCTTGTTTTTTAATTACTTAGATTATTAGGTGTATAATTGTGTTTGTTCAAAGCTATGAGCTTGAATTTTCAATCTCTCACTCTATGGCATAGCTCACTGAAAGATGTGAATTTATTGAATAATATTGACTTATGGAGTGGTGCTAGCAAAAAAAGTATTTAAGATGTATTGTATCTCATTATATGCCATAGGATTAGTCAAATTAACTAGCATGGTATTATATTTAAGTACATACTTGGTGATTGTCTCCTTGGACCCTTGATTAAGTTCAAAAATTTACACATAAGATAGTTTCTCATTAATATTGATGGAAGTGTGCTATAAATTGATCTTCCAAAGGGTTGAGTGTTCTAACTGATTGGAGGATGAGGAAATAAAACCATCACTAAGCATAGTCTTTGGGACTTATTTGAAATAACTTAGTAAATAACCTATTATTAGATGAGTAATCTAGGATTTTGTGTGGAAGGATCAAAGGTGTTGTTCAGGATTACCTTTAACATCATAGATTATAAGCTTATGAGCTACAAATACTATAAGTAATGGATAGTATGTTATCTCAGGGGATAAGGGGCTATGAAGTAAAGCATGTGAATCCAAAAAATGATAAGCTCTAAATGTACCTTTCTCTAACTACAACAACTTATCTTGCATGAAAGAGTTATCAAAAATCTTTAACCAAGATCTCTCCAAGAGCTCATTAATATTGTCATTAATGCTTCAACATACACTCAAAGAAGAAACCAATTGAAAACAAAATCAATTATTATATAGAAAAATAGATATGCAAAAGATTACAAAGCATGTATATTAAAATTTAGATCACTTGCTTATATAGGCAAGGCAAAACAAGATACAAGCTAAATTAGGTAATGTGGGACAAATCCCCACATAAGACAAAACTAGGTAAAGACCAATGACCTAGCTAGAACCTAACATGCATGAGTAATAAGATACTCTAACACCCTCCATCAAGTGAAACTAGGGGCTAATAATAGAGGATGCAATGTGAAGTCACATGTCCCTATAGATGCCAATCTATCATGTTGGAGTACATGGAGGTTGATTCACTATATCTACCAAGTCAAACTAGGAATGGTGTTGAATAAGAGAATCACTGAATACAAACACTACACTTTAAATTACTAGGTAGAATGATGAACCCGAGGAAGCATAGCTTGAACACTCTCTAACATGGTGGTGAGAAGTGAGCACAAATATTGGTGGGGCTGCCACATTAGTGTCACTATAAGAATCACCATGAAGGCCATGGAATCAAGTAACAAATCTTCATATGGGTTTTGTCAAACAAAGTGCAAAATACATATAACTCTCATAAAGTGGAGGAAAGAGAGAAAACCCATAGGAAAAACTCCCTTGTAAAAGAAAGAAAAGAAGAAAAGAGAGCTAGAAATCCCCCCTAAAGTTGATGCTAAATAAGTACACACTCCAAGTACTTCTAAGTCACAAATAAAATCAATCTCCACAAGTGGTCCAAATCCATTACTCAATCACAAAAATAACTGACACTAAGCTTCACCAAAATATATTCAATCAAGAAGACTGTCAATGGTGATGAAAGTACACAAGAGTATTGCATGTGTAAGGAACACTCAATACCAAGAAGCAAAATGTACATCACACCCCCATACTCTTGATTGGGTGGAGTCAAGAGAAAAGGTCTGTATGAGTGGTCTGAATCCACTACTCGAACACCAAACAAGCGGACACTGTATACACCAAAATAGCTCCATGATACCCTGAAAGATACTATTGAACTATCGAAGAAGACAAGATGACACTAGGATTCACCATAATAGCTATAATTCAAATTGTGGGAGACTGTCAACTAACTAAAAAGTGATGTTAAAAATATAAATAGTCTCTCAAATATGATGGCCCATGGTGGTGATGAAGAAACAATCAATTCAAGAAGTGAAAAGGTGCCTAAAATAGAGCACACAAACACATGAAGGTGGACAAGGCTAAATCAACAAACCCCCCATGGTAATTTATAAATCAATATGAGTACAATATAACTCATACACAAAAAAATACCAAATGGAAATAAGACATTGAGCTTCCCCAAAATAGCTCCAAATGAGAAGACTATCAAATAAGCCATCAAGAGAGATGCTCCAAAAATAAGTGAGCAAAGAGGTGTCTCTATAGAAGAAGGTGAGGCACTAAGAATGGGGCCTCAAAGAGACATGACACAACTACCAATGTGTCAAAGTACTAATGGATGTTGTGGGTTGATGGAAGAGTGTAGAAAATGGTGAAAAGAAGCCATAATGTATGAAAAAATATAGCAAAAAAGGATTAGTATCCAAAAAACAACGACAAAGCACAAGCAAAAGGATGTCAGACTCAATCAAAAATACATCTGAGATAGTGTGTGCATGAAGCATAATGTAGGGCCCATAACACAAAAAACCCCTAGTAGTGATAATGCACACTCAAGAATAAGATGTTGAACTCAGCCAAAAATGCATCAATGAGTGAAACAAATGATGACAAATCAATCTAGAAGAAGCAAGAAGGAAGTTTGTGTTGCCCGTGAGGGGGTTTGACCTCCTGCCAGACTAGACCTCACTCTCTGATCTCTAAAAAATGAAAGAGATAAGGTACATGCAAAACAAAGAATATTTCCTCAAAAAAATCTCACAACATAGCAAAATGCATCACTACTAAAAATTCATCACAAACCGTAAGCACAATGCAACACATCCAATGTCAAGAGATGCTCTAGAATGAAGCACTTTATATTTTAGTGTGGTTTATAATGTGAATAGTACCAATGCATGGGAAATGAAAAAATATGAACTTTTGAAAAAGATGGTGCTGAATTTCAAGCTATCGATCAAAAGTTATTAAACAATCAATTTCTTGTAAATAAGGCTTATTTAATCAAATTTGCACTAAAATTTAAAAAAAAACATTGCGGTTAAAGGAAACCTAGCCTTTCAACCACTCATGGGAACCAACATGCAACCAAGAATGCAATGATTCAATTTGTGAAGGGGATTTGGCTGCCTGCCAACTCAGGGCTCACCCTTCGTCTTCAACAAAGAAGAGAACAAGGTAAAATAACCAATGCAATAAAATAAATTTCTTAACAATATATTGTTTTTAAATAAAAAATAATCAAAAATAACTTGAGCCCCGTGATTATCCTCCCCCACATATTCTCCACCTAACAATAACTAGTTTTGGAGGGAAGGCATGGAGATCAAACGATAGGAGGGAGCAGCTAGCAGCAAGTTAGAAGACCGAGCGATGACAACAGGCAGATGTAAATACCCCCAGTCTGGGAAGAGAGAGGCACCGCCTAGAGAAAGGAGATAACCAGAGCTTCCACCATGTGAGGAACATGCACAACAAGTAATATAGCTCTGGTTATTGCCAAAAGATGGATGCCAAGGGAGGACGACTACTGGTTGTTTGAGCAGAGTGATCAGCGCCAGAACTAGGTGGTTTTAGCATTGAACCAGCAAAATAGAAGGTCATATATGGCATCAAGACAGCCTGTACATTGTTGGATAATGGTAGATTTGTACAAACGGACATTAACCAAGTAGGATCAGACAAAATATATGACATGGAGTGAGAAGAGCTGATGCTTTGATTTGCATAGAGCACTGGCTAAAATAGCCACACAAAGTCCTTTGGTGTATAGATCAACTAGGAAATCATCGACGCTAGTAAGTTTGGTCGAATGGTGAGCAAGTCATGGAAAATATTTGATCACTGCTAATGGAGGAGAAAAAACTTAGGGTTTGAAGCAGCAAGTGGTGTCATCCAAAGAGGAAACGAATCAGATCTATGTTGCCATTAAAGGTTCAGAGGTCTGCAAATCAAAAGTTGAGCCAAGCTAGGATATAAAAACAACTTCCTTGGCCTTCTCAACGAACCCTGTAGCAGTGCTTCAACGTTCCCACATCTCCACTCTACCTTCACATATTTATTTCCTTAGACCATAGCCCCTTCCAAAATCAGGGCAACCAAGCCCAAGACAACCAAAGAAAATAAGGTCGAGGCTCCCAAAGAGAAGAAGCCCAAAACAACCTTGAATCATCCTCCTTACGTCAGTAGACAAAACTACTTTCCCAAAACTGTGTGAATTAGGCCATGAAGAGAAAGGAAGTCATTTTATAATGCAAAGAGGCGTATAACACTAAATGCTCGATGCTTCAATGGTACAACATTAAACTAAATCTATAAAAAAACATTCGTTCTCCTTCTAAATGAACCAAAACAAACCAAAACTTCAGATATGCAACCAAATATCAAATACCTCAAATACAAAAGCACAAGAGTAGATTCCATGTAAAATTTTCAATGCTTCCATATAAGCATACAACCTCAATGCCAATGGAATGAAAAACAAACTCAAGGAATATACAAATAGGCCAAGGTTTTAAAAAAAAATCATTCCATAAATGACAAACTAAGGAATAGGAAACTACAAATTACATAAAAAATGCAAACCCAAATGGAAAGGAACCTGCAAGCTGAGTAATGGCTATTGAAGGGTGGCTTTGGTACTATGAAAAATTTATTAAAACTCTTCAACCAATATCTTTCCAATAGCTCATTACTACAATGATTAATATTTCAGCATGCACTCAAAGAAGAAACTAATTGAAAATAAAATTAATTATTATACATAATAAGAGATATGCAAAAGATTACAAAGCATGTATATTATAATGTAGAGCACTTGCTTATATAGAAAAGGTAAAATAACATACAAGCTAAACTAGGCAATGTGAGACAAATCCCCACATAGGACAAACCTAGGTAAAGACCAATGACCTAGCTAGAACCTAACAAACGTGAGCAACAAGATATTTTAACGCTGCAGAGCTAAAACATCTTGCTCGAGGGAATGTAAAGTAGGTGAGGTTGATGATGTATTATGCATAGTTATCATAGGATGAGAATAAGTCACATGTGTAGGAATAAACATGGAAATCTATGGTAGGCCTTGTGTTGTTCCCACTCCTTGGGTGGACATCACATGTGTGCCTAGGGTTGTAGATTTAGGAATAGTACCAACAGTATAAGTTTGAACACATGTGGTTGGATTGGTAGCTTGAAAGGGTTGGTTAATATCCCATAAGGGGTCATATTTTCCCCAAGATGTACTAACTTGAGCCAAGTTTTTTTTTCATTTCTCACCATATATAACATTGTATCAAGCATTTGTGGATTTATGTCCATATATTCAGTTAATTCTCTATCATCAACCTCATCGAATCTGCTCACAATAGTTGTTTCTTGTTCATGAGTATTTGTAGATTCAACATTCATGATAACTCTATCAAGGGGATGTATAGTAGTAATAGGGAGTAATGAAGATTGGATGTCCCAAAAATGTGGATTATCCAAGCCTAAAGATTGTTCATTATTAATTTCAGCATTATTAGTGTATAAATATATGATATTTTGGAGTACATGGCTGATCCAAATTATACATGTCAAAGTAGAACAACATGAAATTATTACAATGACTATTTGAGTAAAAAAATATAAGACATGTTCACTCATTATAGCCATGTGTGAGGGAAAATCATAAATTGGGGCTAAAATAAAACCCTAAGGCATAAATCTAAAACACTATTAAAGATGAAACCCTAAGAGAAATATACAGTTTGGCATTATTCGAGTAATATGCATGTTCACTAATATGTTTTACCTTAATTTGGATTGTACAACCTTAATTAAGATATAAACTTGAATGTAATTCAGATTGTAAAGTATGACAAGCATGAATATGAATGTAAACTATTGAAATTGATTTGATAAGTGGTATGTGCTAAATATAAAAAATACTAAAGAGATCAAGACACTTAGATTTTCTGGTTCATTGATTGACAGTGACTGGTTTCTGATAATAGAAATGGGCCGAAAGCAGACTTGTAAGTTGATTAGATCTGAAATTGATTGTCTATGCACAACGGGTTCACAATTATTAGGTTGGGTTGAAAGAGTTGATGAAACTCACTATAGGTTGATGTTACTTTCTTGGGTTGTTTTGAGGCTCTATGACTGTAAAATCTACTTTACATGTTTTTAATAGCTTTGTATGTGCGATCTTGACCCTGACTGCATGCACAACTCTAGAAAGCAACCTTCTTCTCCTTGAAACCCTATGTGCACTTGCGAAGGAATGAAACTTGTAAAAACTTGAAAAGTTTAATGCGTTATGATGACCCCAATCACCCCTATTGATGATTGATTGTTGTCCACATATCTAATACTCTAAAGAAGGAAGTCAAGCCATTGTGGTTCTTCCCTTTAGTGTGAATGTTTAATTATGCTCCTTTGCTAGATGAATGCACCTAGTAATCTAGTTTTTGATACTTGACAATGTTTGCTCTTGACTTGGCTTAGTGTAGTTCATACTTTGTTGATGATTGCCCATAGTTATTGATTTTCAAATTTGGAAGAATAACATTGTGTTTGCTCAAAGAGTAGTAGTGTATAAATGTGTACCAGATGAATGTTATGTGATTGCCAAATAGTTAATAAACTTGACCTTGATTTTCATTTATATGAGTCAATTTGGGTAATTTTTCACACCCCCAACATGCTAGGCAAATGGACTGACCCATAGGGATTGATTAGATTTGAAAAATATTCATTGCTGGGTGAAGCAATGCAACGTCCCCCTTATAACAATTTTGTCGATGAAACTCTTTGAGTCTGACATTTATGTCTAGGAGACAAGAATATAAATTTGATGATTTTAGAGAGGTCCGAGTAAGATATTTAGCTGGTTTGACATAGATTGAGAGGTTCTCATAAGTGATTGATAGCAAAACAGGAGGGTTAGACTCGTAACAAGCATGTGGATGTAAGAGAATGACGAATACGAGGCATATATGTGCACACAAGTCATGTATGATGAAGGTAGGTCAAAAATGACATTGCCAAGTGTAAAGTACCATATTTTCATATCTACAATATCTTTAAAGACCTTGTACAAATAAGTCTTCCTCAAGTGTTAGCTCCTTAGCCCCAATTCATCATCTTCTTACTAAGGTAGATTTGCATGCATAAGCAGAGCAAATTAGATGTCTTGCTTTTGACAAATGAAAAAAATGAACTATATAAATATGGCTTTAAACCTAAAATGCCACACTCAAACTTAGTCAACATTGTCGACTCGATCGATGAAGTAGAAAATTTTTAGCAAACACAAAACTACATTACCTTGGTCGAAGATGTTGGCCAAAGTAGAGAATTGCACAATGTCATCGACTAGGGTAATGACATCAAGTAGAAACACACAAATAGGAAGAAGAGGAGTGGAAAGGGAGTATGAGAACTCTTGGAGGACAAATGAGTTGATGACATGGCATTAATAAATGAGGCAAATATAATAAATAATAATCGTGGAAACTCTCACAAAACACCGCAAACTGGGCCATCTCAATCTCAGTACACTCTTTAAAATATATATTCAAAGAGATTGATGCACTAACAAACGTCGCAAAAAAATAATCAATATTTGAAAACAAGGTGTATACATACATTTTTAGATCTCTAAGAAAAACCACAAAAACATAAGGAAATAAAAAAACAAAAAAAGAGAACGAGAAAAATGGAAAAGAAGAAAAAAAGATAAAATATATAACAAAAAAATAACATAATGTGAATCAATAATTAACAAACTCAAATATCCTAAAATAATACAATTTTACAACTAATAAATACCCACCAATTTTAACTATCCACCCATACCAATCCTATCAAATTTTATTTTTTGTCATCTATCTTTTCTTTTGAAAAGAACATAACTCGAAATTCAACATTCCACAAGAATTATACAGCTACCACAAAACACAGGCACAACCCAGTGCAAATTACCTCAAACAAGCAGCTTCATGAGCATATAAACCATGGACTCTAATGGCGCTTCAACGATTTAGAATGGAAACTCAAATGCAGTTAATGTCATTCAGCCATAGAAATTACGTACGAGGTATGTGTTTTAGCATATCCATGGCAGAGAAACAATGCAAACTACTTGATAAACAACAATTTAATGAGAATAATGTAATTGTGGATAGAGATTTTCGGGCATATCGCGATTCATTGGCATGTATTCTGAAAGGTTGCAGCGATGCCAAATCAGTGGAAGAAGGCAGGAAGATTCATGCCAACGTGGTAAAATCTGGTTTTGACCAAGACTGTGTTTTAGCAAATAAGGTACTGAATATGTATGCCAAATGTGGTTGTATGAAGGATGCACGACAAGTGTTTGACAAAATGTCTGAACGAAATGTTGCTCTATGGACTGCATTAATTGTAGGATATGCGCAACAGGAGCAAGGAAAGAAGGCTATAGAAGTATTTGGGCAGATGCAGGGGTTTGGGATCGATCTAGATCCTTATGTTTTTACCAGTGTTTTGAAAGCTTGCTCTAGTGTAAGCGGTGTTGAGGAGGGCAAGCAAGTCCATGGCCTGTTAACTAAAACTGGGTTTGAGGAGGATGTTTATGTTGGAAGTGCCCTTGTTGATATGTACGTCAAATGTCGCGACTTAGAGTATGCACGCTACGTGTTTGACAAAATGCCTCAACGAAATGTGGTTTCATGGACTACGATGATTGTGGGTTATGGTGGCAAAGAGGCCCTAAGATTGTTTTCTCAGATGCGGTCGGAAGATGTGATGCCGGACGAGTTTACTCTTGCAAGTGTTTTGAGTTCGTGTTCAGAGGTAATGGATTTTGGGAAGCAGGCTCATGCTTTTGCTGTTAAAATTGGTGTTGTGTCATTTGTGTGTGTTGTTAATTCTCTTGTTAATATGTATGCTAAATATGGATGCTTAGAGGATGCACTTCAATTGTTTGACAGACAACTTGATCGGAATGTGGTATCATGGACTAGTATGATTTGTGGGTATGCTCGGCAGGGCCGCAAGGATGAAGCTTTGATGCTTTTTCGCCAAATGCACCAGGTAGGGGTGAGGCCAGATGAGCTGGTTTTTGCTAGTGTACTGTGGACATGCATAGATCCGGGAGCTCTGGAACATGGCAAACAACTGCATGGCCTCCTAATAAGAAAAGGGCTTGATCAAAATCTCTCAGTGAGTAATGCACTGATTACAATGTATGCCGAATGTGGATGTCTAGAACAGGCACACCTAGCGTTTGATAATGCTCACAAGCGAAATGTGGCCTCCTGGAGTTCAATTATTGCAGGATATCTGCAGAATGGACATGGTGAAGAGACACTGAAACTATTCTCAGAAATGCAATTGATGCACGGAGAGCCAGATGGACTTATCTTTGCAAGTGCATTGTGGGCCTGTACAAGCCTTGAATCTGTCCAACAGGGGAAGGAGATCCATGCTCAAGCTATCAAATCTGGATATGAGATTTATTCTGCTGTGGGAAATGCTCTCGTTAGCATGTATGCCAAGTGTGGAAGCATAAAATATTCCCGCCTGGTATTCAAGAAAATGCTAGAGCCAGAGCGGAATGTTGTTTTATGTTGTGTGATGATTGCAGAAGAGGTACAGTGTGGGAATTGGGATGAGGCTTTGAGATGCTTCTATCAAATGTTACATGCAGGCTTAAAGCCAGACCAGTTTGTTTTTACTAGTGTTTTGAGTGCGTGTACCGGCATACCAGACCTTGAGCAGGGTAAACAATTTCATGCCCAAATTATGAAATTGGGATTTGAGTCAGTCGTGTGTATAGGAAGTGCCATTGTGGATATGTATGCTAAATGCGGAAGCATTGAAGATGCTCGCCAAGTATTTGACAAAATACCTGAACAAAATGTGATTTCATGGACTACAATGATTTGTGGCTATGCACAAAATGGGCATGGAATCCAAGCTCTCAAACTCTTTGAGGAAATGATACTGGCAGGTACAAAGCCAGATCATATAACATTTGTTGGTGTTCTCTCTGCATGCAGCCATGCAGGCCTCATAGAGGAAGGCCATTACTACTTTTGCTCCATGAGCCAGGATTATTGTATTGCTCCAACAGTGGAGCATTATGCCTGCATGGTTGACCTTCTTGGGCGTGCTGGGTGCTTAGATCAGGCAGAAGACATCATCGATAAAATGCCATTGGAACCTGATCCTATCGTATGGGGAGCCTTCTTAGGCGCCTGCAGAATCCATTGTAATTATAAGCTGGCAAAACAGGCAGCAGAACGCCTTCTTGAACTGGAACCACGGTGTGCAGGAACACAAGTGTTGTTGTCAAACATCTATGGCAAAGCTGGCATGTGGGATGATGCAGCACATGTGAGAAAAGTTATGAAAGATAAGGGCTTAAAAAAACAGCCAGGGTACAGCTGGATTCAGGTCAAGGATAAGATACACACATTTGTTGCAGATGACATATTACATCCACAAACAGATAAAATGTATGCACAGTTGGAGACATTGTCGGGGTAGATGATTCAAGTAGGTTATTCACCTGACATAAATTTGGTATGGTATAATGTGGAAGACGAACAAAATAAGAATGCTTTCTACCATGATAGTGAGAGGCTTGTAATTGCTTTCGGGCTTATCAGCATGCCGCCTGGAATACCCATACACATCAACAAGAACCTTCGTATGTGTGGTGACAGTCATACTGCTACAAAGTTCATCTCAAATGTTGCTGGACGAGAAATTGTTGTGAGGGATTCAAGGTATTTTCACCATTCCAACGATGGACTATGTTCTTGTGGGGATTATTGGTAATGCATGCTGAAAATATCAGTGAGGAAAATATACATTTTAGTAACTATCTTGTTAAGTGGTGGCATGTAACAAAGGGAGAATAACCCATATTAGTATTCTAACAAGAAGTTGCATTCCTATCACGTAGACGTGAATAGGATATATTGCCATCATAGGATATGGACTCACATGGGTTGGCCAAATCTAGTTTGGCTTAGTTACATCTGAAAGTTTGGAGTATTTGAGTTGATTGAAATGAACCATTGATAGTGATGCCAAAATTCGTGGGCCATGGGTTTGTTGGTTAAGACAAGGCATCTTCTATGCAAACAACCCAGGTCTTGGGCAGCCACAGGCAAACAAAGAGCCTATCCAATGGAGTTCTGCAATATCTCATGGTCTAAATCTAGTCACCAACGAAAAGAAAAACAATTGTTGGCCATAAAATTAGCCTAATCTCCCTAAACTAGAATACGAGCATTTTTCTCTCCCAAAGCTCAAGTGGTCACTATTTATGGGGTATAAGACTCTTTACTTCCGGCCAACCTATATATTTCTTGTGGGGGATCTATTGTTCCATAAAACTGCATGTGTATAAGAAATTCATTGGGGTAGCCTAGTTTTAAAGCTTTCCAACTTTTGTGCAATCCCTAACTCTAGGAAAGGTTTCCTTATCTTTTGATTCTTGAAGTTTCTGATTATGGTAACTTTGATGTTAGCCAAAGTATCAACATGTTGTGGTTTGTAGAACTCAATGTGAAGAGGATTGTCGAATTGATCAAATGGCAATAACATCTTAATTGCTCCTTTTGGAGATTGGATGGCTCCACTACTTTAATTACAATAGACAATCCACATGTAGCTTCCCTTTAACATTTTATTATTATATATTTTTATTTTTATTATATATTTTTCTTGTTTTTACGTGTCCAACCACGATTTTGATTATATAAGTGTAGACACCGAAATTTGGGACAGGTTTTTTTTCCATAGCATTTTTTACCCTTTTTTGCACATTTGGTCCACTCATCTATATTTAGCTATTTTTAGGACATTTCCTACCCCACACTACTCTCTTTTTGGGTTCTTGTCTTTCCTCAACATTCATTCATTTCAGTTTTGGAGCCTTATTTGACCATCTTCTAAGTTGCTTGCACACTTCATAAACATTTATTTCTCTTGGGACAGATTAGACCACCACATGTCTGTGGCTGAATTTACCCCTTGCAAATTCCACATATCACTGAATTTGTCCCATGTTTTTGTGAGTCCTACCTTGACCTGATTTCCTATGCCTTTTATTCTGCATATCAATATTTTCTATAGTCAATGATTGCACGTGTCATGCCATAGGAGTCCTATATGTGCAAATCATTCCCAATCAATTATCAAGTATGGATTAAGTAAGAATAAGATGAAGATCTTTTTGTAAGTTAAAGACTTCAATTGATCAAAATCCTTTGCTACATTTGAGGATTCTATACATTGGGCCACCTTTGGCCATCCTTTACTTCAAGTTATTGTGACATCATCTACTTGTACCAAATGAGGGTTTAGGCGAATGTTCATGTAGTTGCATTATCACTTCTAGGGAAGAGGAGGTTGAAATCGTTGCTTGAGATTTCATTTACATTGCATAAAAACTGCGTGGGGTTTGATTCTAGCATTCAAGATACATAGTTGCAACTTTCATGAGGTTCTTTAAACCAACTACTTCTATTCCTTCTCTTTTGCATGCGTATTATGGTGAATTAGGTCAATAAAGGAAGAAGACATCAATTTAGATATTCGACTCACCAATTCTCGAAGAGCATAAGCATAAGATTGTATGGCATCTAGAGACGATATATATATATATATATATATATATATATATATATATATATATATCCTCAATATTTATCAATTTCAATTTTTGAGTCTTATTTGGCTATTTTTTGAGTTGCTTGCAACCATAGATACCCATATTTGATACAAACCTTGTTTCATAATACCTTTAAGCAACTTTGCACATATAGATCTCAAATGATGAACTAAGTACTTAGTGACACATTTTTAAAAATCTCTTGATTGCCTTGTTGATCTATTTGGTTGCGTGATCCCCTTATCCTATCATGACCAATGCCACATAACATATTACATATATATTTGGCCTTCCTTGTTTCTCTTGGAGTTTTTTAAGCCTTGGGTCAATTCTAATGTTTACGATCAATATTGATTGTCGGTACTAACTACAAATAGTGAAAATGACCGTGATCCCCTTTTAATTTTTTTTGGGGCACATTTCACTTTGTGACTATTGTTTAGGCATGTTTCAACTTCTTTTTGTTGGCTTTGCGCACCACTATGTTTTTAAAATTAGAGACATATATATACAAAGCTATTGTTAGGTATTTTGGAATAAGCACATTGCATTCTCAAGAGCTAGACAAGATTACATATTGCACCTATAGAATTGTTAGCACTAAATCTCAAGTTTACAAGGATCAATTCATATTCGCATGCTTTTAGCAAAGGCAAAATAGGAGAAAGAACATCTAGGCTTGCATAGACAATTACACACGCAAATTAAATAAATGAGTATTAGTTCTCTTCAGAGTATTGACATTGTAATGTAATGCTTGACCTATCAATGGGGATTGACCATTGTCAGTTCAACTTAACTCTTTCGCCCAACACCCCCCATTTGATATCAGACTGTTTGTGCAAAAGTAGGGTTTGAACATACAGGTTCTCTCACGTGATTTTGGAATTAGACAAAGGAAGAAACATACATCGCAAATGCAATCACATTGCTTCCGAAGGAAATAGTCTCTCACTAGGTGCAAGGTCAATTTTGACCACTACAATCAGCATCAATTGTTGATACTAACCAAATTTGTCAAAACTAACTAAAGGAAAACATGCAAAGACATCATGTACATAACAATGATACAATCACAAGGTTTAAAATTCAGATAACCAGAATTCATATCTACGCAATCGGTAAGCTAAGAGTTCTCTTACCCTTTGTATATTTATTGATATATTTAGTATGTGTATTTATATGTATTGTGCAAATCAGAATTGAGGTGTTACTCTAATCATTTCTATCCTATTAAGGTTTTATTAATCTAAATTAGGATAAAACATATTGATGAACTTGAATATTGATTGAACCATTCTTCCAAGATTTCAATTTTTTTTCCCTGAGCTTTCAAATTTCATTTATGATCTCCTTATACATAAAATTTGTCTTAGATTTTTTGTCCCAAGGCTTCATTAATTTGACTTTTGATTTCCATACACAAAACATCTTTTTATCTTTGGCCTTAACCTCCCCATGCTTATGTGCTTATTTCTAAGATTATTCCTTACTTATATACTTATATTGCAATAGCTTGTTTAAGTCACAATAAATGAAAAATGGATAATCAGTCAAAAACCCCTAGTGACTATCATCCTATGGACTTCTTATTTGCTAGAAACTCTATTTCTTATGTGTATAATCAATGGACAATGTGTGATTAATGATGTTAGTTATCTAGATGAAGAATAGGCTTGTCATGATTACGATTATAACAATAGCTATGTTTCTAATGATGAAAAATAAGAGGTTTGGTATGATAGTGAAGACTTTAATGAAGAAAAAACTAAATTCACCAATGAAGAAATAGAACCTTCTTCTCCTACTTCCTCTTTTCATTATTCTTTAAATTATACAATAAAACAAGATGTGCAAGATAAAAATGAACATATGCATATTTCTAGCATACCTTATGAATTAAAAAGTGAATATTTTTCTCTAATACACTTCATTTATCTTAAAAATTTATCACATCAATTCATCTCATTAATCGTTATAAAATGCAAAGGCATGAGCCTTGCTTAGAAATGATAAAAGAATGTGAAGAATGCAAAATTCCTTCCCTTTAGAAATGACAAACGAATGTGAAGAATGTAAAACTCCTTCCCTCTCTCTAGAAATTACAAAAGAATATGAAAAATGTGAAGTTTCTTCTTTCTATCTAGATATGACAAACAAATGTGTAGACAATGAAAATCTTTCTCTCTTTAGAAATGAGAAAAGATAGTGAAATCCCTTTTATCTCTCTAGAAATACTAAATGATACAAACACATGTGATGATTCTTTATTTCTTGAAATACAATGTCAAAATATCTCTTCAAATGGGCTTTCTCTTGAAATAAATTGTGATGTTAATGTAATAATATGCAATTATACATTTTCAAAATGTGAATCTATGCAAGATAATGATACACATGAGCGTGATGACTTTTCTCAACCTAGGCCTAGTATACAATTTTTTTTGGCCTAGACCTTCTTTGCCAATCGGTAATAGTGTATCCATAGAAACTTACAATAATAAGATTCAACTATTAAATAAGCCTCTTAAAACCTCAACATTCCTTCCCAATAAGTTATCTCCTTAATGCATGTTGTGGGTGCCTTGCAGCAAAAAATGCATCGCCTAACCCTAAAGCAAAACATACCATGCTTGGGTTGGTTTTAATGCCATATATGGAAACCCAATTGTGTGAAATATTCTCAATGCTTCATTACCTTGAAATTTATCATGCCTACATTTCATATGTTTGATGGAAGTAGTCATCCTTATTTACATCTCAAAAAGTTTAGGGCTTCTATGGACAAATATGATGGTAGTCTGATTTTACTAAAAATGTTTCAAAAAAGTTTAACTGGATTTTTTTAGAATTGCTTTCACTCTTTTCTTAGTGGGTATTTTACACTTCTATCTTGAATTAGAAGAGACATTTTTAATGCAATACAATAAGAGATCAATAATTACATATGAATGCTTACCTTCTCTCCACCAAGGAAAATCAAGGCCAGTTTGTAATTACATTTTATGATTCAAGACTTGTATGCACCAATTGATATATCAACCAACAAATTTAGACACACAATATATATTTTGTAGAGACATTATTTATCATCTCAAGGTAGATATTCTTTATGACACTTATGATTCATTTCAAGCTCTTTGTTACCAGACTCTTGCATTAGAAGAGAAATAGACCCCTAATCAAAATCCAAAGAAGGCACATGAAGACATTAAAATACAAAAAGAAGATCCACATAAAGAACTTAAGGCTACTATTCCACCTCTTAAGGCACATATTCTAATCAAAGAAAGTCAAGGTTCTCAATAAAAGAAAATAATCAGTTTACAAAATGGTACCCACAATAAATAAACCTACTTTCAATAAGTGAAAACCATTTAGATTTGAAAGTTTTAGAGATTGACCACTTGATATTCTACAAATATTATTGGATAAAAAAATAATCACTTTGCCTCCTAACTATTATCACCTCCTCACCATCTCAAGAAATTCAAAGGCAAACAATTATGTTATCATGGTATTAATAAACATTAGGATAATGATTGGTATGCATTACGATAAAATATTACATAACTTACGAATATAGGGGTTATAACACTTGGAACAGTTGACACTTGGTCAGTAAGCTCCTCTTCTCCATCTACTTCTACTAGTCATTTGATGAAGACCGAGATTTCCTAGGGCGTTATTGAAATGGAATCAATGGTTCATCATAATTCTATAGATGACATTTCTAGGAGAAAATCTTCTAGTGCACATTCTAATACAACTGATTTATCCCAGGGAAAGTTGCAAAATGATAAAGTATAATATAATGTGGGCATAATTACATCTCCTTCCAAAAAATTATGGATAATGTTGTAGCATTTATTTGCATCCTTGAAGGGCCATCTCCCTAGGTGTATCAGTTAAACTCTTAGTAGGCTGATTCTATGACTTGGGAAAGGGTTTATAAGGGGAAAAGGAAAAACTGAAAACATAAAGAAAGGTAATATACCATAGAATGATACTCCAACTGCACTAAAACACACACAATTGAAGCCGAAAGACCTACCACTCACACAACCCTAACACTAGCTGAGTTTACATACGTAATTCTTCAGAAAGATTGTATAAATGGGTTATAATATGAAGGAATGGACTCATTCACATCATACATCAGACCTATGATTGATAAACATGACTCAAGACTTGCAAAATCAAAGCCATCATACACAAAGGTGAAGGGAGAGGACAAAAATCAAGGGGAGAACTCCCACTAGATGATTCTCATCAAACAAATCATAATACACAAATATGCAAGCATAGTAGAAATTAATCAATCTTATTCACTTCAATAGGTTGTCTCATTACAAAATTTGGTAGAGTTTCATCTTGCAAAAGCATGTAGCATCTTTTACAAATGGGGGAGAGAAGGGAGATATATGGAAGAAGAGGAAGAGAGGAGAAAAAAGCTTTTTGAAAAATGACATCATGTCTCAAAATATCTGAGAAATATATCCAAATATCTATAATCTTTATTAAATATTCCAATTTTCTCTCCCAACCTCCAAACTCTCCCACTTGACCATTAGCATCTTCTAAAAGCCACCCTTGACCACTAGTGGTGAGCGAAGATAACATCTTTTGCTTGGGAGACCATAAAGTGAAATGAGTCTAATTTCACTTGGACAAAACCTTTTTTGCTCCCACACCTAAAAATGGAACACCATTAGACCTACAAACATTTCCTTTATCTTGCACTCCACCATTAGAGACCCCTTGAGAGCCTAGGCCACCATGAGAGTCTTCACCCTTAAGCTTGCCAATGCCCCTAAAAGCTTGCTTATGACCTTCTAAGGTATTTTCCATGCCATATGATGTTTACTTGACCATTTATGGTCTTGAAACAGGCTTGGTTCTTCATGAATCCATTAATGGAGGTCAACTATGTTGAAAACATTCAAAACTTGCAATTTTAGCCATTGTGGGCCTCAAGACAACCCACACGTGTCAACTTCCTTTGCCAAATGGGACCACAAGGTGCTTATGGGAGTGTATTTGATGCATAATCAATCTCTATCTCTACTCATTTAATGGCTCTGACACCTGCAAACATAAAATCTTGACACCAATCCCTCAAACTACTTCTTGTTATCAATTTCCTCACCTATCTCAATATCATTCCCTTTTGCCTTGGTCTTGTGTTCTAAGCTTGTTTGCAAACCTTTACTCACTGTCTTCAGACCCTCCTCACCATGTAGTGTTCTCTCTAAGGCTACCAACTCTGCCTCTAATTGATCAACACTCTTATAGACAAACTTGTAGTCAATTATCATACCTCCTTCATGGGATTATACCTCATCTTCCAACCCTTCCATGAGGTCTACATACTAACCTATTTCTTTGTCCTTCCTTTCATCTAGATGGATGCAACTATCATCTTGTTCTTGACTCAATTTCACATCTTCATTTCCAAGGTAATGTTCATCCTTTTGTTTACTTGGCTGCTCATTCAATCAAAGTTTATGCATCTCCATCTTGAGTTACTTGCAAAGCAACATTTTCTGCCTTCTTTCCTCCCTCATGGCTTCCACTTGCCTTCTCCTTATTTGTTCCTTGATTGGACACTTGAGTGGCTTCTTTCTCATCACCCATTCACAATATGGGCTCTTAATTTATTTCACTTTCTCTATCATGATGTTCATTAAGTCTATATGTTCCTTTATCTCATTCATCTCTCTTTGGAAGTCTTCTTCTTGTTGTTTCCTTCTCAATTCTCTTTCCCTCTGTTGTCTCAGTTGGCCTTTTGTTTTAGGTAGTTCTACCATTATTCTTTTTACCATTTGTATTCTCTTAAGCAAGTCTTTTTTACCTTTCTCCATCCTTTATCCAAGCTCTCTCCTTGGATCCAATTCTTTGAGAAATCACTTTGCTCTCTCTCCTTGTGAGCTTTTTTAGCTCCTTATCTCTTCTTAAGCTTCTCCTGGCTTTCAAACTGCTTGACCAACTTTCAATCACCTTAAATATTCTTTTATCAACCTACAACATTATTTCAATGAATTTGATAAAATACATAAACTAAAAATCAAAACACATATATACCTTGCTTTGTGCATGCCTTCTTCACTACTTCCCAATGATCTTCAAGTTCTGATACAAAATGATGTAAAATCATCTTTATCTCTGCTCCTTCAATGGCTATGACACCTGAAAACATAAACTCTTGACACCAATCCCTCAAACTACTTCTTGTTATCAATCTCATCACCTATCTCAATATCATTTCCTTTTGCCTTGGTCTTGTGTTCTAAGCTTCTTTGCAAACCTTTACTCACTATCTTTAGACCCTGCTCACCATGTAGTGCTCTCTCTAAGCCAACTCTACCTCTAACTAATCAACACTCTCATAGGCAAACTTCTAGTCATCTATCATACCTCGTTCATGGGATTGTACCTCATCTTCCAACCATTCCATGAGGTTTACAAACTGACCTATTTCTTTGTCCTTCCTTTCATTTGGTTGGCTGAAACTATCATCTTGTTCTTCACTCAATTTCACCTCTTCCTTTCCAAGGTATTGTTCATCCTCTTGTTTACTTGGCTGCTCATTCAACCAAAGATTATGCATATCCATCTTGAGTTTCTTGCAAAGTAACTTTTTCTGCCTTCTTTCCTCCTTTATGGCTTCCACTTGCCTTCTCCTTATCTATTACTTGATTGGCCACTTGAGTGGCTTCTTTTTCATCACCTATCCACAGTATGGGATCTCAATTTATTTCACTTTATGTATCATGATGTTCATCAAGGCTATCTGTTGCTTTATCTCATTCATCTCTATTTGAAAGTCTATTTCTTGTTGATTAATTGTATTAGAAGTCATTCATGTATTTTTTTTTATCATTTGGCTTAGAAGCCTAGATAGACCTGTTAAATAATGCATACACAGACAATCAGTACAGAAATCTTGTTGTAAAGGGTTACAAACGAGTTTAAGGAGACACCAAAATCTTGAAATAGATGTGTGAGGTTTGGATAAGACTTAAGGGATGTTTAAAGAACTCTGAGAACCCTAAAACTTTATAAAACCCCTAAACAATCCCTCTCAGGCTCTGCAAAACTGTGACTGAGTGCACAGTCAAATGCAACCTTATAACAAACGTTGAATCGAAGCAAGGAAATGGTAATTTGTTAATCGGAAAAGGTGTAATATGTGAATACAAGTTTAAATATACCTTCACATTTGATTGGAGTTCATTAAGAAGCGTGAAACCCCATTTTGTTTCCTCTCGGGTTACACAGACTATGTAAACCCTGCAGTTAGGGTTTCAATACTAAAATGTGTATAATGGGAGATGCCACCATCAAAAAAGACTAAAATTTGGTGTGTAGAAGGGTTGTAGGATATATAAAGAGTTTTTTAAAGTTATATGTTGATACATACTTTTTAGTAAGGAATATTGGGTATTGTGTGTTGAAATAGGGTTGATAGGCCTAATAGCCCTAAATAGTAAGAGTGGTCTAAAGAATGAACTAGAACCCTAAACATTGTGAATAGATAAATGAGAATAGAGGGTATCTAAATTCACGTTTTGTTTTCTCAATGATCTAGGGGATTTCCACGGCAATATTATAAATTAATTAATTAATGTTGTGAATGTAGGGGTGGCATTATCTGGCCAATAATGCCACACCTCCACCCACAACGTTTATAATTAATTTTGAAAAATTGCTATATATATATATATATATATATATATATATATATATATATATATATATATATTGATTTTTCTAAATATATTTTCATTTAAGATTTTAATTATCTTTTATTTTCATAATCCGTATAATTAACAGTTGCCTCTTATTGAAAAAACATGTATCTTAATTATTATCAAGAAAAGCTACGTATTCAGCACTAAGTGACTTGCATATGTGGCATAGCCACTTCACTTTGGCATTATTAAAATATTCCAATCTTGCATCATATATGTTGGAATCTTGATTCCTGTTTTATGGCGTTGGTATATTCTTGGTGCCAATGCATGGCTTAAGAACTAGAGTCTTAGCATGGTTATTTTTTTAAAGAATTGCATATAGCGTGAACTTCATGCAACACATTGTTTCTACATTCAAAGTGGGAATAATTATTATTATTACATTAGAAAATATGTGGCATTGATTATTTCTTTAGCGTCAATCTTGATCTTGAAATGCCAATCTTGATCTTTACACGTAGTTGGTATATCGGTGTGGCAATTTATTATTTAGAGATTCTCGAAGATTCTTGACAGGTATTGTATATTGTATTTGAAAACATTGATGGCAAAGGGTTTATAGCTGACAAAGATTATTAAACAAATTGTCTATTAATATGTGGGGAAGTTTAATTATTCAACGAATTGTTATTTATGATGGTGTGGATTAGCTTTCACGCTAATACTACACCATTATTCATGTCCAGCGCCACGCATAGCTTGCCAATGATGTTGAACTCCATTTTAGGATTTTGGTTTTGATCAGTTGTAGAGCAAAATCGAATACAAGTAGTAGGAAATCCTAGAGAGCCAATGCAATGTCAAAACCGGAAAAACCTCAATTTGAGGAAATTGTTAGTATCTTAGGAAAAAAATTTATTGCCTAGCCAATGCCAAATAACATTGAGAAATATATAACTGTAGGTTATTTTACAAGGGCAATAAGAGGATTTTGGCAGCGAAGCAGTGGATTTGCACAAAGAAAATTATAGATAAAGCTATCTGGATACAGAGGTAGCATAACCTCTAGGAGGTTTATTTTATTGCACAGATAGATATTTAGTATAAAAATAAATTACTTAGAGATATTTTTTGTAATCAGTCTCAAAGAGTTTTAATAAGACTGAAACACTTGTATAATGGACCCGAGGACGTAGTCATTTGGTGAACCATGTAAACAAATACTCTGTGTTATTTATTTTTCTATTTCTACTATGATCTGAAATTCTTTCAATTTCCTAAACTAAATTATGAAATTAATTAAAGCAATTTTATTATTTTTTTAATAAAATTAAAAATTAAAATATTTAATTTATTTTAAATCTGATTCAAGCAGATTGTAAAAGTTTTTATAATTTAGATTTTTGGATCAGTTTGGTATCAGAGCCTGTGATCAAGGCCATTTAACACATTGTCTGGCAATTGCAATAGTCTTGTATGTTTACTAAGTCTCGATCAAGATGTGGTGAAAGGTAACTTGCAGAGTTTGATCTGAAAATTAGTGCAAGCCAACAATTATGGGAGCAGATATGTCTGAGATAGAATTCCAGCATGCCTTTCTCAACATAAAAAATATGGTTGAGAAAATGTTCAAGGAACATAGAAAGGGGAAAGAAGCAAAAAAAGATCAAGCTAAAAGAGAAGAAATTTCTTTCATCTTCACTTTCCAAAAAGGCCTCCTCTTCTATAGATGGTAAAGCTATCCCACACTTTAAATTAGATGTTAAATTTGATTTTTCAGTTTATAATGGTGTGTTCAGTACAGAGAAATTAGATAACAAGGTCAATCAGATTAAGATATATTGTAAGATTCAAAAAATTCTCAGTGAGGAAGCCAAGATTCAGTTAGCTACTCTCTGTATGAGTGGCACAACACTCATCTGGTGGAAGAGTAAGATTCAGGAAGATCTTAAGAAACATGGTAAGGTAATCTCTTTCTGGAATGATTTTGTTTCTGAATCGAGAAAGCAATTTTATCCTTTGGGTTACATGCAATAAGCTACTATGGATTGACAGACTTTAAGATAGAATAAAGGTTAGAGTGTGCATGATTATACTTAGGAGTTTAGAAAGAAGGCATTAATGTTGGACATTTCCCTATACAATTCAGAAACATTACTGAAGTATATTAGAGGTTTGCATATTTATTTGAGGCATAATATTCTCATGTTTTATCCTTCTAACCTTGATGAAGTCTATGTGCAAGCTACCCATATGGAAGCCAAGGGTAAGATGACCAAATAAGGCTATGGAAAGAAATCTCACAACCTAATTGAAAATAGAGGAAAAGGTAAAGGAAAGGGTAAGGATAAGTCTACTTACACTATTAAGAAAGAGTAAGGAAAACCTTTTTATAATCATTGCAAGAAGAATCATGATGAGGTTAACTGTTGGAAACTCAAGCCAAAGAAGTTCTAGAATAAAAAAGAAAAGAAGGCTAATGCTATTATCCAACAAGACCTGGGATTAGATTCTAGTGATGAAACAAAAGTGACTGCTATGGGTCTGCAAGGTTCAACTTCTTCCTCTTCTAACCCTAAACCCTTTGTTATTACTTCATCTTCTAAAACTAAATCAAAACATGTTGAAAGAAAAATAAATGAGCTTTACCACATAAGAGTCATATCTAAGCATACTAAAATAGATACTCTTTTTGATAGTGAATCACAAGCTAATCTTATTTTTGAAGAGGTGGTTAAAAAGTTAGGACTCAAAACTAAGCTACATCCAAAACCATATCCTTTAGGATGGGTGTGTGATGATGCAAAATTGTAGGTCACAAAAACATGCACCTTGAGGTTTGCTATTACTTCTAAATTCATTGATGAAGTAGAGCTGATGTAGTCCCTTTGGATATCTATGGAATTTTTTTTGGTAGTCCTTACTTATATGATAGAAAGGCAATATTTTATAGAGAAGAGAACAAATATGTATTTGTAAAGGATGGGATGTAATACATAGTAGTATTCCATTGTGTCGAAACCAATTTGACTCTTGTCTCTACATGACAAATGAACAGACTTGTAAACTCAAGTAAGAGTTTTGTTCTCATGATTGTGAAAGGGTTGTGATCCTAAACATCAATTTGAAATTGAAAAGATTATTTCTAACTACAATAGTGTTTTTTAGGAACCACAACGTTTACCCCCTAAGAGGAAAATCCAACATGAGATTCAATTGCAGCAGGATGCCTCTCTCCCTAATATTGGCATGTATAGGTTGTCAGTGGTAGAGAATGAAGAAATAAAGAAACAAGTGATGGAGTTACTTGAGAAAAGATTCATTCGGCCAAGTACCTCTCCATGCAGTTCGTTTATTATTCTGGTACCAAATAAATATAGTACATGGTGGATGTGCATGGATTTCCAAGTTTTGAATAAAATCATGGTTAAAAACCGCTAACCTCTTCCTCGTATTGATGATTTATTAGATCAATTAAAACATTCAAAGTATTTTACTAAGTTAGATTTGAGAAGTGGTTTTCACCAAATAAACATAAGTAATGGTGATAGTTGGAAAACCACTTTCAAAACTAAGAAATGTCTATTTGAGTGACTTGTTATGCCCTTTAGGCTTTGTAATGCACCTGTTACATTTATGTGGGTTATGAATGATGTGTTAAGACTGTTTCTTGATGATTTTGTAATTATGTACTTGGATGACATTTTAATCTTTAGTAGCACAAGGGAAGATCATATTAAACACATCAATAAAGTATTAGATAAAGGAGAAACTATTCTTAAAGATGCCAAAGTGTGAATTTGCAAAAACATCTTTGGTTTACTTAGGCTATGTTGTAAGGAATGGTTCATTAAAAATAAAACCTACAAAAGTTTCAACCATAGTAAATTAGCCAAGGCCTAATAATGCAACAAAAGTTAGAAGTTTTCTTGAAGCAACTCAATTATGAAGAAAATTTATTGCTAACTTCTTTAACATTACATCTCCTTTACATGCTTTAACAAATGTTAATCAAGTCTTTCAATGGGGAGGAAAGCATGAAAAAGCTTTCATTACCTTGAAATAAAAGGTAAGTACAACCTCAATTCTTGCACTTCTAGATTTATAATAATCGTTTGATATAGAAACTAATGCTAGTGGGTATGCAATGAGGGAAATATTAATGCAAAATTGAAAACTAGTGTGTTTTCATTTAGAAACCTTTACAAGTACAGTTAAAAATTATCCTACTTATGATAAAGAGTTGTATGCTTTAGTGCAGAGTGTGAAAAAGTGGAAACACTATTTGATGGGAAAAAAGATAATCATCCATACAGATCATCAGCGTTTGCAATACCTTCAATCATAATCCAAGCTACAACAATCACGACACTTTCAATGGATGGAATTTTTGCAGCAGTTCCATCTTGTTATAAGGTACAAAAATGAAACACATAATAAAGTTGCAAATATGCTTTCTAGACCTCCTATTGTAGCATCTACTATTTCGCAGCATAGTCCTTTTGTTAATGAAATTTATAAGGAACAATATGTTAGAGATGTTGATTTTAAGGATGTCTCTAAAGATTTAACAAATGGTAAATCAATAGAAACATTTAAATATCATGTGCATAACAAATGTTATATCATCTTAGAAAAATATGTATTCCACAAGATGAAAGAGTTCACATGATTAAAGAAGCACACACTTCTCTTGTTTAAGTCATTTTGGCATTGGTAAAACAATTGCACAATTACAAAGATATTTCTATTGGTCCCGTATAACAGAAAATGGTTCTAAATATATTAAAGGTTAAAATTATTTGTTTCACAAGTAAGCCTAGCAACTAGAAGTTAGGATTGTATACACCTCTTCATGTTCCTGATCGTCCTTGGAAAAGTATTTATATGGATTTTGTAGGAGGTTTACCTATGTCACGAAAAAAACATGATTATCTGTATGTGGTTGTGGATAGGTTCAACAAAATGTGTAGTTTGGTTCCTTGTACTAAACAGGTTATAAACGAGAATACTGCACATTTAGTCTTCAAAAAAGTTTAGATCCATTTTAGGTTACCCACTTCTATTATATCTGATTGTGATGCTTGATTTTTTGGAGAGGTTTGGTTAGCCTTGTGGGATTTGATGGATACTAAGCTAAATAAAAGCAAAACCTTTCATCCACAAACCGATGGATAAACAAAAGTGGTCAACATAATAGTGGTACATTTACTTAGAGGGTATTGTGGTAAACATCTTAAATTATAGGATGAACATTTATATTATGTGCAACATTTTTATAACCATGTCTTGCATTCTTCTACTTTAAATTCTCCTTTTGAGATGTGTTTTGGTTATTTGTCTGTCTCCTTTGGATTTCTCTTTTGAAAAAGAATCTAACTCAGTGGTGAATAGAAATAGTGATGTCGAGAAGGCTAAAAAGTTCATTCAGTGGATTCAGATGATTTAGAAAGCTATTCAAGAACAGTTGGAGAAGAGCCAAGCTAAATATAAGGCTAGGTATGACAAACACAGAGTTGATCATCAATTTAAAGTGGATGATCAGGTTTGGCTTCACATCAACAAAAAAATACTGAAAGGGGAAGGCAAAAAATTAAACCCAATCAAGTATGGTCCTTTCAATATTTTGGAAAAGATTGGTACAAATGCTTTCCAATTGGATTTGCCTTCTTATATGCAGATTTATTTAGTGGTTAATGTGGAAAAATTGAAATTTTATGAACCTCCTATGATCATGGATCAAGATGAGGGTATTTAAGTTCCTAATGTTGATGATTTTGCTCCTAAGTCTCTTCATGAGTTGCAAGAAGATGATATTATTGATAGGAAAACCATAACTACACGAAGGGGTGATATAAAATATCTTCATGTGGGTTTGAAAGGGATGCATCTAAATAAATAAAAATGGATGAAAATCAAGAAAGTGAGAAAAAAATACCCTCACTTGATTGATAATTAAATTTAACTTTTAGAGGTCTAAAAGCTCTCAGTGGGGAGGAATGATCCAGGAGATTTCCACCCTATAATTTTGATCAATTATTTGCAATATTATAAATTAATTAATTATTATTGTGAATATAGGGGTGGCATTATCTGGCCAATCATGCCACACTTCCACCTACAATGTTTATAATTAATTTTAAAAAATTACTATCAATCTATATATATTTTAATATATTTATTATTAAATAATGAATATATTTCAATATATATATTATTAAGATATTTAATTAAATCTTTATATATTGATTTTTCTCAATATATTTTAATATATTTTCATTTAAGATTTTAATTATCTTTTATTTCCATAATCCATACAATTATCAATTACCTCTTATTGAAAAAACATGTATCTTAATTATTATGAAGAAAAGCTATGTGTTCAACACCAAGTGAAATTGTATATGTGGCATAGCCACTTCACTTTGGAATTATTAAAATATTCCAATCTTGCATGATATACATTAGAATTTTGACGCTTGTTTTATGGCGTTGGTATATTCTTGGCGCCAATGCATGGCTTAAGAACTAGAGTCTTGGCGTGATAATCTTTTTAAAGAATTGCATATAGCGTGAACTTCATGCAATGCATTGTTTCTACATTCAAAGTGGGAATAATTATTATTATTACCACATTGAAAAATATGTGGCATTGATTATTTCTTTAGCGTCAATCTTGATCTTGAAATGCCAATCTTGATCTTTACACATAGTTGGTATATTAACATGGCAATTTATTCTTTAAAGATTCTTGACAGGTATTATATGCAGAAACATTGACAACAAAGGGTTTATAGCTGGTAAATCTTATTAAATAAATTATCGATTAATATGTGGGGAAGATTAATTATTCAATGGATTGCTATTTATGATGGTGTGGATAAGCTTTGGCACTAATCCTACGTCATTATTCATGCACAGCTCCATGCATACCCTGTCAACGATATTGAACTCCATTTTAAGATTTTGGTTTTGATTGGTTGTAGAGAAAAACCAAATATAGGTATCAAGAAATCTCATAGATCCAATGCCATGCTGTCGAAACAGAAAAAATCTCATTTCAAAGAAATTGTTAGTACCCTGGGGAAATTTATTATTGCCTAGCCAATGCTAAATAACGTTGAAAAATATATAACAAGTTATTTTATAGGGGTAGTAAGAGGATTTTGGTAGAGAAGCAGTGGATTTGCACATATATAATTTATAAACAAAGATATATGGATATAGAGGTAGTAGAATCTCTGGAAGATTTATTTTGTTGCATAGATAGATATCTGGTATGGAAATAAATTACATACTCAGAGAGATTTTCTATAATCAGCATCAAAGAGTTTTAATAATATAATAACACTCATAGAGTGGACCCAGGGATGTAGCCATTTGGTGAACCCCGTAAACAAATCTTCTATGTAATTTGTTTTTCTATTTCTTTTGTGATTTGAAATTCTTTCAATTTCCTAAACTAAATTATGAAAGTAATTAAAGCAATTTTCAAAATTTATTTTTTTTGAGAAAATTGAAAATTAAAATATTAAATTTGTTTTAAATTTGATCCAAGCAAACTGTAAAATTTATTATAACTTGGATTTTTGGATCACCCAAAGCCTTCCATACACTTCCATACTAGCAGGATTTCTATAAAAAAAGGGCTACTAGATTGGATTGTGAGAACATAGGAAGTTGTAAAGGCTTAAAAATAAGGGATGTAGAGTTTTTTCAAGGGAATGAAAGGTCTAATGAGACCCTATTAATCATGATCAATACATTGGAAAGCATAAGACAATCAAATGCATCTCAGATATAATGCATGAAGATCGAACTAATAAGCCATTGCCAAGAAGTGCATCTTGAGACAAGACAGAGTGAGATAAGTTATGAATCCCTATGCATTAGTATTAATATTTTTAGATGTTTACAGGACCATTTTATGTAAATTTAGGAGGTTTCAAGAGGTTTTGGGTCAAATTGGTCTTTTGAGAGGTTTAGGTAAGCTAAAACCTACAATTAGATTTGATGATGGTTCTCAAATTTTGAGGGTGAAATAGGAAAATTAGAGAGGTTCATGGATTAAATTTAGGATCCAAAATATAATCAAAATTTTAGGTCCTCAATATTTCCTACGTGTGAGAAACGTTCAAAACAATTTGGCTTCTCGGGTGGCAAAAAGGCAATTTGAAGGTTTGAGAGTGGGCAAGATTCTTAATGATTGTTCATAAAAATAGGGATATTCATGGATAGATAAATGAATTGAATGATAATATAATAACCTACCTCAACCTTCCCTAAATTATTATCCCCCCATGCAACCTCTATGACATGTGTCAAGCAAGTGAAACTTGACCTTCAAGCTCCAAGACTGCACTTGGCCAAGAGAGTGAAAAAAAGGCCAACACCAAAATTCGACCTAAAATGGATTTTAAGATATAATTGGATTATTTAAAATTTAATTCATATTATAAATGGATTAAATTTTTTTTATAACACCTGAAAAAGATCAAAACTTGATTAGTCACTTGTTAATCCATTACTAGCCTTCTCAAGGCATGAATTGGCTTTAGAGTCTCTCTATATGTTAGAGGTCTTCCATGGCCTCGTTGACTAATAAATAATATTTATGTTGGGTATACCATTCCATAAAGATTAATCTTAGCCTCTGAGACCCTTAGGATCTCCCAGAGATAGCTTGAGAAGGTTTGCCACCTTTTAGGCCTAATAGGTCTAGGTGTGTCTTTATGCTAAATTGGACTAAACTAAACCTCTCTTGGCCTAATAAATGTGATGATATCATGATAATGGATATTATGGATACTAATAATCACATTTAATCTCATTAATTTCCCATTTGACCCCTATAAACTTCACTTGTAGACCTAGTTTTGAGCATGGACTCCATTAATGGAGATATGAGAACTTGATTTTTCTCTTTCTCAATCTCTCTATGTCAATATTGGACCATACCATGGACATTTTGAGGTATATTAAATTTTTTAAGGCATCCAAACATGTTTCCAGATGTATCATGCACTCAAAACATCTATTTTCTTCTCAAAGCTCCATACTAGCTCTCTCATGATTGCGAGAAACAAGAAAATGAGGAAGCGAGAAAATATCATATCTTGAGATATACGAGGTATAAATACCTAATTAATTTTTAATTAAAAAATTTAATAACTCTTAAAACTATTTCAAATATTTTTTTTCACCATTCAATCAAATAAAACTTTTGAAAACACTAATTTAACCCTGATGCACACCCTAGCTCCATGCTCTTCTCAATAGACAAGCATATGACCGTGTACAAATAGATGGTACTTAAAATATTATTTTGGATCAAAAAATATTATAAATAGGTATATAAACTAATTATTAACATATGTGCCAAATTTTATAACTTTATTGTACCTCTAGATGCCCCAAAACTCATTTTTCTGCTCCTAAACACACTTAGAAATTATGAAGTGTGAGACATAGGGAGAAAGAAAAAGGTGTATCTTGAGAGATGTGGTATCAATACCTCATTATTATTTTTTTAAACCTATAATTACCCATATAATTTATAAAATAATTATATTTGAGCATTCAACCCTTTACATTCTTCAAAAAATCATTTTTGGTTGTCTACATTTGCATGCCAAAACCCTAAATTCGGCCAAATTGCACTTTTCTATTTTTTGCCTATAAAATTTGATGGAGGAGGTGAATAAAGTTAAAATATTTCCCATAATATATCACACCACATTTTTTTGCATCAAAAATCTCAAAAAATGAGAAAATTGTCTCAAAATCAAGTTTTGAGGGTTTAAAATTGATTTTGGCTTTGATGACGGTTATTGAGTTATAGGGCTGAATTAAGGAAAATGAAATAGTTTTATGGATATAAAACATGCCCAAAAATATCATCCAGACTTTAGTTCCTAACTCTCAAGTAAAGTACTGCTTTCACCCCCCTCTCTTCTAGCACTCTATGCCTCTCTTAGGTCTCTAGGACTAGAAAATTAAAAAATTGATTTTTTTTGTCCTCTACATGTATGAAAACTCTTGAGACACATTTTATTCACCTTAGGGAAGATACCATGACGTAATATTCCAAATTTTATACCTTTAAACCTTGTGATCATATTCAAACCTTGAAGTAGCTATGGCGTTAAGCTTGAGAAAATGCATGGTTTGGTCAAAACACAAAATTTCTTCCTTGAGGGCTTAGTGGAGTCTCTAATGTCATTATATCATGATATTAATCATGATTCGCCATAAAAATAATTTTTTATCTTCCCATTAGTTTCCATTTGACCTGACATAGATGTTTTTCCCTACACCTTAGTCTTCTTGACCTTTAGGCTTGTCAATGAGTGTTCTTGCATCTTAACTCCAACTTGATGATCTCATTCTGATAGTTTAGGAAGGTATATGGCTTAAGTGTAAAATTTTGAATTTATGGGTGTTTACCTTTGGTCTAAGGAGGCCAAAAATTATCAATAATATTGGTGATTATGTGGGGTTAGCTAGCCTACTAGCCAAAAGACTTGTGCTTCATATATCCATTGGGCAAAAAAGTCTCTAAATCTATCCAACCAACTTATTTGACTCTAATTTGCACTGATTCCATCTTTTAAAACACCTCTAAAAATTGATAACAACCTGCTAGCTCTAAAGCACATAATAAAATAAACTAACTATACAAATAAATTGTGCCAAAGGTACTTAGAGAAAGCAAACACACCAGCTACTATATATAACTAACCTAAAGATTTACCTTCCTCTTGGATCAAAATAAAATATTATTGGATCACTCCCTTCATGAAGAGGAATATGATGAAAGACACTATGCTTGTTGAATCATGCCTCTCATGAGGGTCAACTGGAATAAACATGTCTCTAATGTACAAGTACTCTTGAGATGACTCAAAATTGATCCCATGATGATTTTCAATGTGAACAATGTCTTAGGAGGTCTCAATCTGATTTGGGAGAGTGAGCATTTTCTCTCCACTTCATGTCTTAAAAAGACCATATTCTTCCACCTTATTTTTGTGTAAATTAGGACTGATCATGCTTAGAGCAACATGCGCATAGTTTTTTGGAAGGACATGTCTCTTAACCTCCTCAAACTCTTTGGTTATGCCATTGAACCACTACCACAACTCTTCAAGATTTTCACTAGTATGTTTCTCAAACTATATCACTTGAGCACTTGATATGTCTCCTTCATCAACCTCAATCAAGATTTCATCTTGTTTTTCAACTACAAATGAGGTTTGATTTGACCAACCAAAGTCTAAAACATCACACTTGTCTTGCTCAAGGTCTCATTTGCCTTCCTCTAGGTCCAACATATCAGGGCTCTCTTTAATTGACACCTCATTTTTAAAGTGGACCAACCTCTGGTACCTTATTATAATTCTCTCTTTCATCTATGTAGAATATAAATTCAATAGTCCATACAAAATCTACCTCATATTCAACGTGAGGATTATCCTCTTCAGGCTCTAATTCATTAGTGTCAAAGCCATGCCAAGAAGGCTGGTCCAAACTTGATTTTTCCTCCTCTGAATGAAGTGGGATACTTATCATGATCTCTTCATCAAAGACACTTGTATTTTATTCTTTTGGCTCACCTATGACTTCAAGCTCCTCCTCTATCTCTATGCTATCCTTGACTAATTTCCAAGAGGGAAATGTATAGGGTCCAACCACCTTGTTGTCTTGTTAAACTTGTATAGACCTAGGAGAGAGTGGTCTCACTAGTGTGGGCATGGTATAACTAGGATCATTGTCATAGGGGGAGATCCATGGTGGGATGGATTCATGATCTTCAGCTTAATGGTCTTCATTTGCTCTCTATACAATAGGTCCTCCTTTGCAAAAGGAGATGGTGGGAGGGTAAGAAGGTCCACTTGGTAGAGTAGAAACATAAGGAGTGGGTAAACTAATTTTTTTTAATTTCTTATATTCACCCTCCCAAAGCTTTAACACCTCTTCAATGGATAATACCCACTCCTTTATCTCTTGCTTCTCAACATGTGGATAGTCACCTTATTTAATGGATGCCCACACATTCCAAAACTTATGCAATAATCTCCTTATCCCCTCCATGGCATGAATGGGGGATTCTTGTCCAAGTACAACCTCCTTATTAATTTTAATGATTACTCTCCCTTGGTCCAGTATTGCTTCTCTAATTATCGACAAGGATGGGCCTTGACAAGGTTGGCTAGGGGCTGATTCAAAACTTGTAGAGGCTGAGTTTGAGGATATTGGAAGGGAGATGACACATAAGACTAATTTAACTAAACTTGTTAATCCTCATAAGATATCAACACATTGTCCAAGCTTTGGACCATGCTTCTCAAACATACTTTATTCTCCCTCTCACAAACTGCCCATTATTCATCCTCATAAACTAACCATCTGTTCTTGACCAACTTAAGAGAAATTCTTGCCTCTTATATAACATAGATAGGGATGACTAAATAAAACTCTAAACCCCTACCAGTCACCCTTATCAACTAAATATAATCTGATAATGCTTGCTTGAATCCTGAAAAGGATGTAATAGGATAAACATAGTCTTGATAAGGACAATTAGAGGACTGATTTTAGTGCAAAATAGGTTATTCTTGGTCATACGCAGGGGTGGGAGAGAGGCAAAGGACATGATAGGTCTGATAGGTTGCTTGAGGGCCCCTTGGGGGGAACACATAAATATTATTAGCTTGATAAGTGTGATGTTGAGGTAGAGAATGAGCATGCTGATCAAAAGATGTTTGAATATACATACCAAATTCTGAAATTAGACACTTAGGCTACCTGACCAACTAAAATTCATATTGGAGTCACCATTGGTGTTTGCAAACTTGGCTCCAAAGGCTAATTGCACTAAAAGACAAGATCGAGAACCTTTTAGTGAGATGTAGAATGCATTAGTAGCCCCATTGGGTATGCCAAAAACTATTGTAGTATTAATTTTAACCCTTGGAGAGGGTTCTTCAATATCTCTCCAACTAAGCTACAAAATAAGAACAACCCTAGGTTGTGGGTATCTTATTGTGGGGTTGAACCTCTGGGCTATGGACCAGCTCCCTAGGTGTATCAGTTAAGCTCTTAGTAAGATAATTATATGACTTGAGAAAGGGTTTAGAAGGGGAAAGGAAGAATTGAAAACATAAATAAATGTGATACACCATAGAATGATACTCCAACTGCACTAAAACACACAAAATTGAAGCCAAAAGACCTACCACTCACACAACGTTAACACTAGCTGATTTTGCATAAGTAATTATTCAAAAAGCTTGTAGAAATGGGTTAGAATATGAAGTAATGGAATCATTCACATGATACATCAGACCTATGACTGATAAACATGACTCAAGACCTACAAAATCCAAGCTATCATGCACAAAGGTAAACAAAGAGGACAACAATCAAGGGAAGAATTCCCTCCACATGATTCTCATCAAACAAACCATAATACATACAAAGATTCAAGTACATTAGAAGGTAATAAATCTTATTCACTTCAATAGGTTTTCTCATTATAAAATTTGGTAGAGTTTCCCCTTGCCAAAGCATGGAACATCTTTTACAAATGGGGGAGAGAAGGGAGATATATGGAAGAAGAGGAAGAAAGGAAAAGAAAGATTTTTAAAAGATGGCACCATGTCTCAAAATATATGAGAAATATCTCCAAATATATCCAAATATATATAATCTTTATTAAATATTCCAACTTGCTCTCCCAATCTCCAAACTCTCCCACTTGACCAGTAGCATCTTCAAAAATCCACCCTTGACCACTAGTGGAACTAGTGAAGATATCATCTTTTGATTTGGATACCATAAAGTGAAATGAGTCTAATTTAAATTTATTTTATTTTTTTTTCTCCCACACCTAAAAATTGAACACCATTAGACCTGCAAACATTTCCTTTATCTTACACTCCACCATTAGAGACCCCTTGAGAGCCTAGGCCACCATGAGAGTCTTCACCCTTAAGCTTGCCAATCCCCCTAGAATCTTGTTTATGACCTTAAAAGTTATTTTAAATGTCATATTATTATTTATTAACTATTTATGGTCTTGAAATAGTCCTGGTTCTTCATGACTCCATTAATGGAGGTCAACTATGTTGAAAACTTTCAAAACTTACAATTTTAGCTATTTTGGAACTCAAGACAACCCACACGTCCTAAATTTATTTTAAAAATGGGTCCAAAATGTGATTAAGGGAGTTTATTAATGTTTTAAAATGTTTATATAACTATTTTAGGGAAATTTAGGGGGTTTTAATATGTTTTGGGAAAAATTGATCTTTTGAGAGGGCTAGGCAAGCTAAAACCTACAATTAGTTTTGATAATGGTTCTAAAATTTTGAGGGTGAAATAGTTAAATTTAGATATTTTTATGGATTAAAATAAGGATAAAAAATATCCTCAAAATTTCAGGTCCTAACTCTTTCCCACGTGTGAGAAACATTCAAAACAATTTGGCTTCTCGGGTGGCAAAAAGGAAATTTAAAGGTTTGAGAGTGGGCAAGCTTATTAATGAGTATTCATAAAACCATGAATATTAATGGATCAATAAATTAATTTAATTGGAATATAAAAACCTAGCTCAACCTTACCTAATTCCTTATCCCCCCATGTAACCCCTATGACACCTGCCAAGCAAGTGAAACTTGACCTTCGAGCTCCAAGACTGCACTTGGCCGAGAGAGTGAAAAAAGTCCAAAACCAAAATTCGACCTAAAATATATTTGAATAACTCATTATATTATTTTAACATGTAATTTATGTTACAAATGGATTAAAAATTCTTTGGAACACCTGAAAAAGATCAAAACTTGATTAGTCACTTGTTAATCCATCACTAGCCTTCTCAAGGCATGCATTGGCTTTGGAGTCTCTCTAAATGTTTGAGGTATTACATGGCCTAATTTAATGATTATTAATATTTATGTGTGTAATAAACTTAAATAAATAATAATATCAGCCTCTGATACCCTTAGGAGCTTCCTGAAATAGCTTGAGAAGGTTTGCCACTTTCTAGGCCTAGTAGGTCTAAGTGTGTCTTTATGCTAAATTGGACTAAACTGAGGCTCTCTTGCTCTGATCAACATGATGAAATAATTATAATGGATATTATTGATACTAATTATAACCTTTAATCTCATAAATTTCAAATTTTACCCTTACAACCTTCAATTTTAGACTTGGTTTTGAGCACAAACTCCCTTAATTTAGATATGAAAACTTGATTTTTCTCTCTCTCTCTCATTCTCTCTTTGTCAATATTAGACCATACCATGGAAATTTTGAGGTATATTAAATATTTTAAGGAATAAAAACATGTTTAAAAATTAATCTCTCTCAAAACATCCATTTTTCTCTTGAAGCTCTATACCAACTCTCTCATGCTTGCGAGAAACAAGAAAACTAAGAAGCAAGAAAAGGCCATATCCTGAGATATATGGGGTCTCAATACCCCATTATTTTTTTATTTGGACATGTAATAACTCATAAAAATTTTAAAATAATTTTTTTTCATAATTAAGTCAAATAAAACCTCCAAAAACACCAATTTAGGCCTAATACACACCCTATCTCCATGCTCTTCTCAACGAACATGCATAGGACTGTGTAAAAACAAAAGGTACTTAAACTCTTATTTAAAAAAAAATTATATATATATATATATATATATATATATATATATATATATATATCTAAAATAATTATGAACATATTTACCAATTTTAATAACTTTATTTTACCTCCAGATGCCCTAAAATTCATTTTTTTCTCTCAAACACACTAAAACATTATGAACTACAAGACATAGGGAAAAATAAAAAGGTGTATCTTGAGATTTATGAGGTGTCAAGACCTCATTAGTTTTTTTTTATAACCTATAAGTACCCATATAAATTATTCAATAATTATATTTGACCATTAAACCCTTTACGTTCCTCAAAAAATCTTTTTCTAACTGTTTACATTTGCATGCCAAAACCCTGAATTTGACCAACTTGCATTTTTACACTTTTTGACTCTAAAATTTGATGGAGTAATGTGTATAAAGTTAAAATATGATAAATAAGAGATCAAATCATTTTTTTTTTTGTATAAAAAATCTAAAAAAATGAGAAATTTGTCTCAAAACCAAGCTTTGAGGGTTTAAAACTGATTTTGGCTTTGATGACGGTTATTGAGTTCTAAGTGTCAAATAAGAAAAATTATACAAGTTTATGGATATAAAAAATTACCCTAAATATCATCCAAATTTAATTTCTTAACTCTCAATGAAAGTATTGCTTTCACCCCCTCTCTTCTGGCACTCTAGGCCTCTCTTAGCTCTCTACACCTGAAAAACTAAAAATCAGCTTTTTTGTCCTTTACATGTATGAAAACTCTTTGGACACATTTTATTAACCTTTGGGAAGATACCATGATGTTCCATACCAAATTTTATACCTTGAAACCTTGTGATCATATGCAAACCTTGAAGTAGCTATGGTACTAAGCTTGAGAAAATGCATAGTTTAAGGTGTCAAAACATAAAATTTCTTTCTTGAGGGCTTAGTGAAGTCTATAATATCATTATATCATGATATTAATAATGATTCACCATACACATAATCTTTTATCTACCCATTTGTTTCCATTTGACTTGACACAAATGTTTTACCCTGCACCTTAGTCTTCTTGGCCTCTAGGCTTGCCAATGAGTGTTCTTGCATCCTAAATCAAACTTGATGATCTCATTCTGGTGGTTTAGGAGGATAGATTCCTTTAGAGTAAAATTTTGAAGTTAGGGGTGTTGAACTTTGGTCTAAGGAGGCTAAAAATGGTCAAAAAATACCAAAGGTAAATCAAGAACCTACATATCAAAGGAAAATACAAATCAACAATGTTATACAACAATAGTAGAGAAAGAGATTTATTCAATTTGTTCCATAAAAGGATCAACAAATATATTCATAAGACTAAATTAACTTATTATTACCTAGCTGATAGTGTAATTAGTGTTGAGTATCATGATAACATACAATACTATCGAATAATCTCATTGAATACATATATCCAAGATAATACAACTTCAAATAGAGTAATAAAAATTAACTATTACGAACATGTAATATCAAATGAACAACAATAAAATGTAAAAATTAAAACCCTATGAAATAATAACAATTAAAACCCATGAGATACAAATCAATACAACTCATCATATATAATGGATCAAAGTTTATAATACAATGGGATATAATCAATAATCGGGGCAACATCTCCCGATGCATATGAATCATTATTGTCACTATGTCTACTCACCTTATAAGTAGAGGCTTCACTATCTCCTCTACACCCACATAATCAACCTATATCACCTCACACGCTGACACAAAACTCCTAACTCCACCATCATTTATGCATGCTCTACATAAAGAGAATTATATCAAGCAAATAGATCCCTCAATAGACCAATTTCAAGTGTGACTACTGGTTATCTATCCAAATCTAACTATAGATTATCTCACTCACTGACAACTATTATGAAGGAAACTACAATAATGGCAATAAGATATAAAAGGGGTACAAATACATGCGTAATATGGTCTACCCTCCCAAGAAATTCATTTATGACTATATGAAAGGGGATATCCCACATTAAAGGTTGAATGGATACATCTACGATTATATCTTAATACTCATCACCTACATTAGAAATACACAAGATATTACCAATTTATATGTAATAAGTACAAACTCAAAAATAACTATACATACAAATATATATTCACATGCAACTACAACAACAACTAGAACATTGATTGGATTTGACTAAGGGGCAATCTAACCTAATCTTATATCTCCTCCATCTATTCCTATATCTCCTCAATCTACACCATCTCCTCCTCCATGAACCAGAGGCACATCGACTAGATCTGTGACAACATGAAATAGAATAGGCCATCACCTATTTTCTAATGAGTATATAATGAAATATACCCCACATCATCCATCTTTGTAGCTAAAATTGGAGTATCCACATCCCCTATAGGTAATGGTGTCAGATCTACACCACTCAATCCTAGTCTATCACTTGGATGATGAGCTTATCTTGTAGTCTTAGTCTATGTGTATGTGGTTGGTGGCACATCTTTCTAGATTCCAAACTATCATGTCACTCTCTCAAAATAAAACCTTTCCACAACCCTAAAAAATTGGTCATTTATCTACCCACTAACATGAATGCATCACAACTCTACTACATCCTAAAGCCAACTACCATACCCATTATACAGCCTCTATACTATGTTAATAAATATAACCCTAGCAAAGATCATATATATTCCATCATACTCAGATCATGATGTCTCTCTAGAATCCATCACTTTAAAAAAAATTGAGGGTTGACCCAACCCCCACAAGGTCCTCTAATCAGTCAAATAATAGGGATATGCTCATAGGCCAAGACATGTAGTAAGCTCATTGTGCCAAGGCCTCCAACATGGCCCTCCAATGTGAATCTATATAGATCCATGTATAAATGGACCACTATGGTAAAACCCCATAAACATATCATACCCCTCTCCTCAGTGGCACATATAAAATTATAGATATGATATGAGATAGCCATAACACTACCATCCACATTAATGAACAAAGCAAGAAAACAACAAAATGTTTTTTGAGATTATGGAACATTTGAAATAAAAATATCCCCAAGTAGTACCATGGAATTGTGTGCTCTAAAATCATCATCATGGGTACAACCAATCATGTATCTATGTGCATGAATAACGTATCCACTCCCCCCTCCCCCATAATCATAGTCCATACTATGGCCCTCTCTTAAACCATTAGTAACTTAAATATTCGCCATACATCATCTAAATTAATAGTCATATCCATTATGGGAAGCCAAATTTTACACCTATCAAGGTTCCACCTCTCAACTAAGGTGGGCATTAAAATCATATCATAAAGAATCTACCCAAAACAAGCCACATGTCTAAGCTCAACTCTATCAAGAATATAACTATTGGCATCAACTAAACCAAGCTAAATCATGGTCTCTATATGCCAACCATATCATAAATCTCTTAGATTTAAATCCCTTTGAAAACACATAAGCAAAAGTTACATCAGATACAAGCAAATAAAATACAAATAAATGCAACGAGTACTAAGTCAAAGCAATAAATTTCAAAGGTCATAATCAACTAGATACGGTCAATACTATCAGACATTAACATCACATTTAGTCTATTTCATCAAAACAAAGGATAGTTATATCATATACTTGATGGTACTAACCTCTAAGAGTCAGTATTGAAAATGTTTTAAAAGTTCTAAAAACATCTAAAAGTTCAAATCAAAAAACTCAATTTTTTTTCTTGATACATACCAGGGCTTCAGACTGTTGAACATGTAGGATAATCTGTAAATGCTTGAAATAATGAGGCAATGCATGTTAGTGTCTCATGATGGCAATGGTTTAGAGCTCAAATCATAATCAACACTATGAAAATGAATTACAAAATTATTATAATTCCACCTATTTATATGATTGACTTTTTTAACTATACACTATACCTAATCTAATTTCTAAGTTAATATAAACAAACCTTCTATGTGGTATCTCAAACACCATTTATCAAAATCACTTCCCATTAGTTCATTGTAACACTTGCAATCTCCTACATGATAACATTTTTGAGACTATTAATGACAAGTTATAATACTCTAAAATTTTGTGAATACTCTCCTATAAAAATGTTTCCCTAACTTTTTAGAATGCGGGCAACTTTTGACTCTTAATATATGCCATTTCTTTTGGAAATTATTCTATTTTATCCATGGAGAAAATTTATCAATATATACTATCTCTCTATCTTGTAAGCAATAAAGTAATGAAAAATCCAATATACAATGATACAAATTCACATAACAAACATCTAAAATAACCATTTTGAGCAAATCTATTAAATTCTACAAATCATTGAGATTCTCTAATTACATATATATTTTGATATGATTGATCCAAAAAGGACACCCCTCACATTGAAAGGGGGCATACTTTGGGATTCTTATAAAATTTAAATTATTATATTTTGACACAATACACATGATTCAAATTATCAAAGTTGACATATTACACATGGTTCACAATGGCTTAGATATTAGATGGTTTCGTTACATGAAAACATTTCATATTAGAGGGGCATATTCCATGCATATGCATTCACTTTAAAAAAACTTGAGCGGTATATGCATATACATGAGTATATGCATAATATACTCATGCATATTAGAGGGGCATATACATGAGTATATGCACAATATTTTACAGGAACAAGATTATAGGTTTTTATATACATATACATTTGAAATATAGGTTCTCAAAATTTAGCATACATATACATGGCATTCTATATCAGTTGGTATAAATTCAGGGAGCATGACATTTATTTGAATTCACACTTGTAGATTTAGAGTGCATGATATTGATTCATGCACACTTACAAATTCATGGGTCATGATATTGATTCATGTACATTTACACAATTTTAAATTTATGGGGCATGATATTGGTTCATGTTCATACATAAGTATATAGTTTACTATTGGATGGAAAATGGTTTTCATCCCACTTCACACTTATCAAATTTATAGATGAACATTATCCAATCTCTTTGGATAGTGCATTCTATTATACATAAAGTGAAACTACACAATCAAACTTGTGTTCATGATGAGGGAATGAACATTGTTCATGCCCTTTTTATCATGATTTTGTTTACATGGAGTGAACTTGCGATAAACATTACAACTAAATCTATAAACCATCTATAGTGGTTGATTCATTTTAAGTGATGTGTTAAGATTAAATGACATTTAACACATCACTCCTAAACCCAACATAGCTTTTTCATTTTATCTTTTTAAAGGTTTTTCAAACAATTATTTGTAAGATTTTCCATTTCCCTATCTAGGAAATGAACAAGACCACTATTTCCCTTTTCTTATCCATAGTGGCTAGGTCAATTGTTTACCCTTGACATATCCACTCTTCATGACGAGAACACCCCATGAGCATACTACATGAAAGAGACCATATAATAACTATACAGGTGTAGTTTTTCTTTGATTATTTTTGTTCATTACAACTATATTTTATTTATTTAATTATAAATCTATCTAGTCCTATGTATGCTCTTTTGCAAGAACATTAGAATGGAAAACAAGCCTCGATTCAAAATCATCAATACATGTTCACATTCTATTTTCCCTTTTATCTAATATTTATAGTTCCACTAAAATTTTAGATTAAAGGGTAGGTAAATGTAGATACTAAAATTTTAAGAAACTTTGCACACACACACACACACACACACACACACACACACACACACACACACACACACACACACATCTCAAACTATGAACTAAGTACTTAGTGGCACATTTATTTTGATATTTGGATTGCCTTATTGATTCTATTTGGATGTGTGATCCCCTTATTCTATCATGATCAATGTCATATTACATATTACAAAGATCTATGGCCCTCCTTATTGTCTTTGGAGTATTTTAAGCCTTGGCTTAGTTCTAATGTTTATGGTCAATATATTTATTGGTATTGACCATAAATAGTAGAAATAACCCCAATCACCTTTTAATTTATTTTAGGCACATTTCAATTTGTGACCATTTTTTGGACACGTTTCAAATTTTTTTTGTTAGCTTTGCATCCCACTAGGTCCTTAATTCAAAGTTAGAGACTCTTATATATGAAAAACTATGTTAAGTTATTTTCAAACAAGCACATTTCATTCTCAAGAGCTAGACAAGATTACATATTGCACCTAAACAATTGTTAGAATTGAATCTCAAGTTTATAAGGGTCAATTCATATTTTCATGCTTGTAAATAATAAACATAACATCTAGGATTGTATACACAATTACACACACACACACACACACACACACACACACACATTAATGAGAGAACTAAATTTGAGTTTGAGTCCTATTCAAAGTATTAGAAATGTATTGCATTGCTTGGTTTATCAACAAGGATTGATCAAGGTTAGTCACAGTCAACCATTTCACATGACACACTCTATTTGATATCAAATCATTTGTGTAAATTTAGGGTTTAAAAATACAAGTGCTCTCATGCAATTCTGAAGTTAGACAATGGTAGAAATAAACATCACATACAGAGTTGCATCACTTTATAAGTAAATAATTACTCACTAGGTGCAAGGTCAATTCTAACCACTATAGTCAATATTGACTATTGATATTGACCAGATCCATTAGAACTGACTAGAAGAAAATAGACAAAGGTAGAACATGTAAAAAATAGTTATATAGTCATGAGGTGCATAATTCAAATGACCAAACTTCAAATCTACGTGCTGAGATTTCTCTTACCCTTATTATATATTTATTACTATACTTAGTATGTGCATTTGTATGTATTGTGAAAATCATAATTAAGGTGTTATTATAATCATTTTTATCCTATTAAGGTTTCATTAATCAAAATTAGGTTAAAATAACAACCTTCCTAAGCATTTTTTTATCTTGGGATAGATTTGATGGCCACATGTTTGCATTCAAATATTCCCCATAGATTCAATAGGTTGTTGAATTCGTCCCTTGTGTTATTATGAGTCCTTTCTTCTTGGACCGATTTCTTGCACTATTTCTATTGCATATCATCATTTTATATATTAGGCTATTGTGCATGTCATTGTCTAAGGAGTCCTATAAATACAAATAATTCCTGGCCATTTACCAAGTAGAGTTTAAGTAAGAATCAAAAGAAGAGCCTTCTATAAGTTAGAGACTTCAATTGATCAAAATATTTTACTACACTTAAGAAGGAGCTTACACATTTGGTCACCCTTGGCCATTATTTACTTCAAGCTATTGGTACATCATTTAATTTCACTAAATGAGCATTTAAAAAAATGTTCATGTAGTTGCATCATCACTTCTAGAGAAGAGGAGGTTGAAATCCTTGTTTGATATTTTATTTAAACTACATAATAACTACGTGTGGTTTGATTTTAGCATTCATGATACATAGTTACAACTTCTATGAGGTTTCCCAGACTAACTACTTATATTTCTTTTTTTGCATGTGTGTAATGGTGAATTAGTTCAAGAAAAGAAGAAGACATTAATTCAGATATTCTACCTACCAATTTTGAAGAGCGTAAACATATGACTATATGATATTGAGTGGAAAACTTGCATATAAAAATCAAGAACCCAAAAATATGCACAATAAGGATTTGATTCTTAGTAATAAATTCACCGATGATAGTGGAGGGACTAATTCGGTATATGAATCCACCATGAATAGAAAAATATACCTTTGATACCAAGAAATCTAAATTTCACAAAGAACATAATTATCCCTTTAAACCACTATTGCACTTCTAAAATCTCAATATTCTACTATGTACCTAGGGATATGATGTATCAATATATATGGGTTGATGGAGTTTCTAACATGCAGCACACATCCCCCTTAGTTAGTTATATGGGTCCAATATATTAAGATCAATAAATAACTTATGGAATTAGTACATTGGGTAATGGTCAACCTACATTGGGATTAGGAGGTTACCCATCCATTATTAGTTATATATAGGTCTATACAAAAGAGATGAATATCATTGTAAAGGATATCAATCAGTTAAGTGTTGAGTTTTCTATTTGGTAGAATAATATTGGAGGTTGTTCCTGTTATCAATTAGATTTTGTTCCCACTATGTTTTGTAGGAGTTTTAGTACATAAGAATCTAATGACACAATGGGATCACCTCCAAGTTGTAAAATTGATGTGAACCTCTTAATAAGGTCGACTTCTTTTCAATAAGCTTAGTGCAACTGATACTTGACCAATTCACTTCTAACTACATCTTATTTGTGATTTTGTTCCTAACCAGGGTTTTATTTGTAAGGAAAATAGTTTTTAAAGGAGTTTTAAAACTAGAAATTGTGATGCACCAAAGGGTTTTAGTTTAAATTATTGCTTACTTTGATTGAACATAGTTTGAACAGTAATATACTGAAATATCTTAAAACACAATATTACATGAGTATGAAATCAAAGGTAATATTGGATATTTTATCAAATAAGGAATAAAGTTCTCAATTTTTCCTCAAAAATATTTCAAAAGGGCAAGATGAATACCATAAATGATCCTATATGACTAAAACAAGACTTATATCACTCACAAATGTAAAAAAATATGTACATACACAAAGATGACACAAAATACGGAAGGCAAAACTTTAGTATATTGATATTCTTCAGGTTACAGCTTGTAGATGAAATTCTCAAAAGCAAAAAAAATTCTCTCAGTAAAAATATCCATGGGCTATGTAAGAGACCCATATTTATACAAAACACTCACTCTCTTGAGAGAGAAGAAGTCCAAAACTTTTACACTTACTCCTAGAGCAAGAAATTAGGGAGTGCTCATACAAATGTCCTCATTTTTAGCTTGAAGAGGCATATTTGGTAGAGTAGAAGGAAGAAGAGGAATCTGAAAGTAGTTGGGAGCTTTGTCAAAAGTTGAAGAAGGAGAAAAATGTTGTTGGAGTCTTCCATTCGAACCATCTCTCCTTGAGCTCAATTGAATAAGTCTCTCCCCAAGAAATGGGGTACCAAAATGAAACTTCATGACTTGGTCAATATTTTAACAAAGTTGAATACTTTTTTTAATGTTTGAATATTTTAAAACATTACTTGTAAAACCTAACTTGTAAATTGCATTTGAGACTTTTGCAACTTATAAGTCACTTGACAAAAAGGGATGTGCAATTTTAATGTGAGCTTTTACAACTTTTAAGTCATTCAACTTGTCAAAAAGAAAAGTGCAAAATAAAAGTTGCACTTTTGCAACTTAAACTTGATAAAATGATAATTGAAAATTACAAGTAGCACTTTCTCAACTAAAAGCTAAGAGCTGTCAAAATGATAGTTGTAATTTATAGCTTGCAACTTTAAACTTTTCAACATAGCTTACAAAATTTATAATTTACAGAATGCATTCTTCTTAAATAATTATATAATTATTCAATGACAGTGACATCAGAGGATTCCTTATGCTTTTCCACTTGTATCTTCTCAATGTAAGTGTTGAAGATATTGAATATTTATTTTAGGCACTCTTCATCGGGACCAATTGTGTAAACATTACTGATGTCACATTCTACCATTACCTTGGATAATTATCTATAATAAGCTCTATAGATTTAGATATATTTTTCCATTTGATCAAATATATCGTGGTATTTGATAAACCAGTGGATGGAATCCAAATTGAAAATTGTGTCATGTGATGACTCCCTCTTAATCACCTTCTTGAATTTATCTTAGACAACCTGAACAGTAAGAGGTTTAAATTGGTAATCTACTACCTCACATGATAACTTAAAAATTGAATCTTCAATGTCATACATTATATCAATAGCCTTGTCCCTTGTGATTTTGGCCTTATCAATACTTTCATTAGGTATTTTGATTTTGAACTTGGTTTCCTCTCCAACTCATCATGCTCCAAAGGATTTTTGAGTATCTTTTCAGAAATTAGGATGACATTTTTTATTTATTCAATGGCCTACAATTTAGGAGAGTAGATATTTATCCTTTCAAATTATTCCTCATATTAATTTATTTATACCTTTAGAGTTTCAAGGTCATCCTTCAGTGTTTTGTAATAATCCATTACCAACCCTATCACCTTGTTCCCTTTGGTGAATAGTTTTTTAGCTCAGTTCTTGTAGCTATGCCCATTATGCCAATCTATGTCATTATATTAAATGTCTCTTTATCATGGAATTGAGGAGGAAATTGATTTAGATTGGTTGGTTCAAGTGGATGTGTTGGGTCTATGACCTTCCTCAAAGTAACTCTCAACTACTCTACCTTATTTTTCAACTCATCTTTGGTGACCTTGTCACTGTCCATTTTATTGAAGAGAGAACTTATGCTTGTTTGGACATCATGTTTTAGTTCCTCTCTTATTGGATGACCAAGGTGTACCATGGATACCTGATAACACCCCACTGTTAAATCTTATTTATATTTTTTAGGTGGGGGAACTACTATCTCCACATACTTCTCCCCTATTACATCATAAGAGACTTTGGAAATAGTATTGGAACCTCTCTTTGGTCATTTAGATGCTTCCAATAGACCAAAATCTAGGGTGTTAAGAGATATCATTTGCTTTCTCTTTTTAGACACTGATTGTGCAAGCCAACTAGGAGTGGATACCAATGAATCCTTTCTTGTCCCAATAACCATTATTACCTATGAATCTATGACTGAAGCTTCCACACTAGTAGTTACTATAACAAGTGTCATATATACCACTAACATTGCCACTGAGTATTCAGATGATGACTTGGATATTTCTACCCCATTGGTGGGTTAATATCCATAGTTGTGTCAGTGGGCTTATCTATCTCCACCTCCTTGGTGGGATTTTGGGTCAAAGTAAGAGTGGGAGAAGGCGAGGATACTTGGATGGGTAATAATGGAACTTTTGGAAGGATGGTTCCCAAGGCAATAAAATAGTCTAGCAATGTGATTAGAATGGCCAGAGTATAAGTAGTGGGTAGTGTGATGGAAGATGAAGTCAAAATTGTTATCGATGCATTGGATATGGTGGATAGTGTAACTACAGACAGAATGATTGAGTTAGAAATCGTGTATTATTAGGTGGTGTTGGTGATCGATGGGGTGGTATTAGACATAAGGGATGAGGTAAAAGTGATTGTGGAAGAGGGAGGTGATGATGTATTTGGGATAACCACCTGCATTTATTGGCTTACTACCGATGGGATCACTTGTATTGGTGGGCTAGATGGGGGAATAATTACCTATAAAAGTTGGATGGTAGAAATAAATGGGGTTATAGTAGTTTATTACCTTATAAAAACTAGTAATTCTTGGTTAAGTGGTTGGGTTACTAGTGTAGACACCTAAAACTGGCCACCGATGACCTCTAACTAGGCTTTTGTCTAATGTCCACCCAAAATGCACAATTTGGCTTAAAAACACTAAAACACATTAAATGATGTGAAAATGACATATTAAAGTGTCAATTTTGGATAGGGTATCCCTAAATGGGGTAATGTAATTTATGGGCTAGCTAACTTTGATCAGATCATTCCAAGTCAAAATACCAATTTTACACTTGGGTGCTCTAGATTGCTCTTTCATATCAAATATTTTACATAAGACATGTACCTTTGTTATTTTTTATTGGTAACATCCTAAATGGGAATACACATCCAACGCATCTAAAATCACCTTCTAATTCTAATCCAGTCAAATTTTGGACCAATAATAAGGCATTCTGATCAATTTGAGTAATTTGTGCACAAAGTGCTTAATCATGCTTAAGAGCTAATTAAATAAAATCAAGGCCTAATAAATAATTCCATGAAAACTTGTTGAAAACTTATTTTTGGAAATGGATATTGAATATATACATCATTAGATGACCTCATTTCTTGGGAAGATATCCCTAGGCCATAAATACCATAAATATTAGGATTCATGCCCTCCATGCCTCATCAATGCCTTCCATGATGCCCTCCATGCCTCTTAAGTTTCCCTTATTCTAACGCCATGATGAGGATAATTACAAACTTAATTCAAAAAATTTAATTAATCCTTAACCACACATCTCAATCTTAAGATGGATGGTTCAGGTTGATTCTAGACATTCTAAAAAATCTATAAAGAGGAGGCCTTACTACATCATTTCTAAGCTATTTTGGTGCAAAGTTATAATGCATAAATATCTTCAAGAAGCCATTGATACTAGTGTTACCATGCCAAATTGAATCCAATCCAAGCCAAGCCATAAGTCAAAGGTGCCAAGGAGAAGAGGAGATAACCAAGCCTCCTTTGATGAAGACTTCATGAGCACAAGCCGAGTAAGCCACTACTACAAAGGCATTTGGAGCATCCAAGGAAGGTGAAGAAATTATTGTGTTTTCATTCCTTGATTTTTAGTTGTGTTTGTCATTTTGTTTGTTAACTAAGCTCTCCCTAGTGTCTAGGTCTAGAGATGTTATGCTATTAGTATGTTTATTTCATTTTGTTCTCATTTTGGAACTAACACCATTCTAACCATCCTCTCTTGAGTCAAATTCCTAGAGCACATAATGGCATCCCTAGTGGGACAAGACACATCTCACACTTGAAGGATATAATTTTGCAACTCTAAAACATTTATTTGAGCATTTAAAACTCTTTCAAATTGATTTTCTACCTTTATTTTGCCATTTTTATTTGCCACAGTTTTACATAATAACTGACATCAGCAAGTAATACCGATATCGATTACCTGATTTAATTGACATTGGTTAGCAAAAATTAAATTGGTTTGATCTTGGTTAGCCAAAATAACTGATGTTGGTGGTAATAACTAACGTTGGTCACTATGTTTTTCTGAAAACACAGACTCGAGAGCTACTTTTTCAAAGTTCATTATTTCAAGCTAAAAAGAGCTTCAAAGCTAAAGGACATGCTAACAATTTTGCTGCAAGACCAAACTTGATATTTTCTCAAAACATGTTTAAATCATCTTTGCATGCTTAAAAATCAATTAGGAACCTTGTTTCTGGTGTTTAAAAAAGAATTTAAATGTTTTGGTGAATGTTTTCAAAGTTTGCAACTAAGACCAAGAGGTCAAATGAAAACCACCAAATCTTTCACTTTGGGTTTAAAATTAAACATATTTGTCAATTATTGTTTGCAATAGTTGTTTAATAAAAATTTTTTTGGCAAAAGGAGAAATGTTGCATGTATGCTCTTCCATTTATCCCCTTTAGGGAACCCTTAGAATCAAAAGTGACATTCCTATTGTAAAAAGCTTAGTCCAAGGCTTAAAAAGAATGCCATCTAAAGCACTCCCCAAAAACTCATCAAAGTTTGGGTGACCTTGAAAATGACCCTAAAATCTTTCTATTAGTCTTTTATTTTCATGCAAACTTGAATTACGAGGGGGACATCATTACCTCCCATGAGTTCTTTAGGGAAGCTTTGAGTTAGGGTTTCATCTCCCAAAATTGACTTCATTTGGTTCCTTTGGACTTGCACACGTGACATATCTGTATTTGGATATCGTACTACACTGAGCGAACAACAGGATATAGTGGTTGTAAAAAGGACTAGACCTTTTTACAACTAGCCAATACCATGGCCACCTAATATATATACTTGTCTTTTGCATTATTTGACGTGAAAGTAATTGTGTAATTGATTCCCCTAGAAATGATTAAAACCTTGCTAGTTTAGTCAACCCCATTTTGCCATACCCTTGCTAGGATTTGGATGATTATACTTAGTGTATTTTGATCATTTTTTCTTGGTATGTTTTGAGACTAAAACTTGTTTGTTTGTTCATAAGCCATGTAAAAACAATGCATTTGAGTCACAAAGGGTAGTGTTATGCTGCCCAAATCATGTCAAAACATTTTGAGCCTTTTAAAGTCTTTGAAACATAACATTGACAACATTATTCAAGTATGCTTACATCACTAGGCTGCTCAAATTTGTTTCAAACCATATTGTGTATACCATTTAGACATTTGTCTTGTGTTTGCATGTTGTCCAATCTTGTCTAGCTTGTTTGGTCAAATCTTAGTTTTCAATGTTGAGCTTTCAATTAGCCTTATTAAGTTTGGATCAAAACATTGATTGATTTCTATTTAAGCCTCAATTCATGGGGCTAATACACTGATATTTCTCTTTTAGGTTGCATAACTTTGGTTAATCAATTACCCAAATTTGAAAAATATTGATGGTTTGTTTGTTTAATGCCTATCCTCATCATTGTTTGTGCTTTTATTTGGGAGAACACAACCTTTCTCAAAAAGCCTTTTGTCTTATGCCTTATGCCAATTGATCATGTTTATGTTTGCTTCTATGTGTTGAGTTTATGTCAAAATTTATTTCCAAAACTTATTAGATTAAATTAAATCACATCAGCCTTTGTTTCATCTAGCTTTTGATGCCATTTGGCTAAAAGTCCTAGCACATGCCTATTTTTTTGAGCCTAGCTTTTGACTCCATGTTTGGAGAAAAGACCTAGTAATTCAACTTCTCCCTTTCCTAGTTTAGACCTTGTTTGGAAAACTTTGATCTAGACCTTTGACATGTCAGTTTTTATTCAAACACTTGACCTTTTGTGCATATGACATTAGACATTTGATGTTAGGCTATTTTATGCCAAGTCTTAGCACAAATAATTTTGAAGATACAACTCCACTTTCAAACCACATTGGAGATACAACTCCACCTTTTGACCAAGTTAGACCAAGCTTGAACCATTTGTCCTTTGGGCATAGTTTTTTAGAGTTTGTAGAACTCTAAGTCTTTTTTTTGGAGCTTTCATCATTTACGTGGATATGTCTCAATACACTTATGGTGGAGTCACTTACAATCCAACCTATGATAGAATGGCTACACAAAATGACTTTTATGGCTTTTGTCAAGACCCCAATGATGTTAATATGGTTTGTGAGATAGATTTCTATCCACCTCATATTAATCATTCATGGGAATAAAGTCACGAAACAACTTATGATCCAACTCAAGACCTTGATTGGTATGAAGAGGCTTATGAGAAAAATTTTGAAGACTCAACTATAGATAATGTTGTTTGGGATATGGATCCATACCCTCTTTTCAATAATTAGTACATGGAACATAGTCAAGAACTAGCTTATGGGCCAACTCACAATTGGGATGATATGGTTTATGAGGAAGACATGGATGATTTGGCTTATGTGAGTAATTAGGCTCCACCACATCATACCATTTCTATCACACCATTTACATACCAATACCTCATCCATTGGTTTGTGTGAGCAACCAAGCTCCACAATGCCCAACCATTTCTATACTAGGACCTCATCCTTTGGTTTGTATAAGTAATCAAGCTCCACAATGCCCTTTCATCATTCTAGGACCTAGTCCTTTAGCTTATGCAAGCAATCAAGCCCCACAACACCCTATTGTTACCATCTTAAGATTTTGTCTTTTGGCTCATGTGAGCAATCATGCTCCCCAAGGCCCTACCATTATCCAACCATATGTCATTCCTCATCCAATACCAATCCCATCCAAAACTCAACCGATCCATTCTTTCAAAGACCAAGCTATGTTCAAAACTGGTATTTTCCAACTCATTAAAAACCAAGGCCAAGAGAACCAACCAATCCAAGATGTTTTTGTTGAACCAATCATGTATGACAAGTCAACCTGTGATGAATCACCTATTGATCCTATACCAGTTAAGGAATCTCACTCTGATAAGCCAGTCTTTACTAAGTCACTTCTTAATGATTATAACTACCTTTGGGAAAATCATTACCTCGACCATGTGCATGTTTTTTAAGAGCCTCCTATTGATAAACTAGTCTTTGAGGAGTTGTCTCTTGACCTATTTCCCATCCCAGAGGAGTCTCACTTTAAAAAACTAGTCTTTGTGGAGTCCATCATGTCATCACAAGCTGTTACTTATCCAAAACCAAATATTCAACAAGACATCATTGTAACAAAGTACCCATCAGAGGAAGAATCAAAGTTAGAGTCAGGTTCTATTCTTGAATTGACATTAGATTCAACATCAAAATTAGAATCAACATCAGTCTCAACATTGGATTCAGAGTCCCTTGAGTTAGAATCAAATTCAGAAGAAGAATGTGTTCATAGTTGTTACAACATTGGTTATGCATGCCTTGCAGATCAATTTGAATACATTTTTGATCGTTCTAAAACTTTTGAAGATAAGTACTTTAGCTTTGACACAATTTATCCTAGTATATCCTACGAGGATTGTGCAGCCTCTCCCCATTTTATTGCCATTCCACAGGCCATTACCATCAACTAAAATAGCCATATCATTGACATTCCATCTCTCACAAGTGTTGATTGGGACCGAAATAATCATACTTTATTGAACTGCATCCATGGTGATATAGTAATTGAATAAAATCAAAGAGGCCAGGACCACATTCATGTAACATAAGATCATTCTCTTAGTGAAACCTTTTCGAAGGCACTAGGGCACAATCAAAGTCAGAACTTAGCATCTTCTAGTGAAAATTTTTTAGAAGCACTACAAGAAGATCAAAGTCAAAAGTCAACATTCCTTAGTGAAACCTTATCGAAGGTGTTACAGGATAGTCAAGACAAATTCATTGGTGAAAACCTCTTTGAGGCACCCATAGCTACGCATAAAAGTTCTTCACTACTTGATGAAGACAAAATCAAATATCAAATCAAAATAGCTTCTAATCTACAACTTAATCAGATGGTATCTACTCTCAAGATCAAACAACAAAAAATTCTGGTGTTCCTATCAAGAGAACAAGTCTTCAACCCCACCACAACCAAAATTATGTCGAATCCAGCATCATCAACATTACATGTGACTGAAAGTCCTAATCATTATTTTTTTCCCACCATTCCACATTCCATTATCATCAACCATTCCATTTCACAATCAAACCTACCATCCATTATTTGTCCTTGTTTACCATCCATGGTCACATTTTCCTTTGTAGAGGCTAAAAAGATATCTTGTCTTGACGTTTAAAGAAATTAGAATTAATAACCAATGAAAATCACAAAAGCATTCTTGACAACCAAATTTGCAATGAGTTTTTGATAGAGAAATTATTCATATGAGGTGTGGGATAGAAATTAACAAGATAAATTATTCTATTTGTATCATTTGTTTATGAGGATGTACATCTCCCCATTAGTAGGAACAATAGAATCAAAAACCACATCCAAGCCAAAAACATGTACCATACCATTTCACATTGCCATGCCATTACCGTTGTTACATATCCATTTGCCATTATTGCATATTCCTACTATTTAACCCATCACTTGGAGGAAACCCTCTTACCATTTTATCTAATCTAACTAGACCATCATTATCTATCAAAGACCATACCATCCTATCATTCCATTCCTATTAGATCAAAGCCTATTTTTGGTTATCGTATCCAATCCTATTTTGATCTTGGTTACTTTGGTTCTTTCCACACCTTTTATGGGGGGATTCCAATTAGGTTTCAACAATCAATCAAGTCCATGTTTACAATGACAGTCTATGAAATTAGTGTGATAGTTGATCTAGCAAGATATCTTTCATCCTATCAAATTTGTTTATGTGAGCCTGATTATAACTGCCTATGGGCAAATCAGTGTCTCACCAGTCTTGTTGCTAATTATAACCACCTATGGGCAATTAGTATCATTGACCTATGTTTTTGTATCTTATTTATAACTTCCTATGGGAAAACTAAGGGCAACACTTGTTTATCATGCATTATTTCATCACCTTACCATTGTTATTTTTATTTGACTACCCATTTGCCAGATTTGAGAACTTGTTGGGGCCTAGTTAGTTTTTCCCACCTTTTGTGTGGATGGAATTACTATGACTTGAGGTTATTTCAAGAATATGTAGGTCATGCTCAATTCATGTTGAGGTTACCTCAGTCCCCCTTTCCATATGCTCTCACCATTTTGAGAGTAACCTAAGTCACACGCTCTCACTATTTTGTGAGCAACCTAAGCCACGCTCTCGTTGTTTTGCGAGCAACCTAAGCCAAATACTCTCACCATTTTTTAATTAGGTATCTTGTCATTCTCTAATGAGTTAAGAAACCTCAAAATGTCAAAAAAAATCATAACATTTCAAAAATCCAACAATATTTGTCATGTCAAAGCCTAGTTAGTTATCTTTGATCCACCTTATTGGGGCATTATCATTGTTAGGATGCTTTCTTTTGATTTCAATATTTCTATTTGTTTGTTTATTTCAGTTTGTTTTTTTATTTGTTTGTTTATTTGTTCACTTGCCTATTTGTTTTCTTTCAGCATTGTTGTCTTGACTCAGTCTATATGTGTTCATTGGGTGATTATTTGAGCACATTATTCTTTAGTCTATCCAAATTCATACATCAACATTGTCATCATGGTTTTTGTTATTCCTAAAGTCTGTCACTTGATTTTGTGGACAACATACCAACCATTTTGGTCTTATAGACCAAAACTCCCTCTTTCTTTCTCAAAAATGTTCTGAGCAGTTAAGTTTTTCAAATATTCAAGCCTTTTCAGCTAAGGAAGTCGCAGGTTCAACAAGCGGGCTTTCTTTAAAAGAAGTTCAAAACACATAAGGCTTTTCCTTAGTGTTTTGAGGATGGTTCGTTCAAAACTTTAAAGAATTCAAAGAAATAAGATTAAACTATTGAACCGTTGAACCTTGAATCAAAGGTTCAAAGGTTCAACAAGTTCCATAATTTTAAAAGACTTAGAGAATAAAAGGATTCAAAGAAAGAGAATGAACCGTTGAACTGTTGAACCTTGAACTGAAATGGTTCAAAGGTTCAAAGGTTTAAAGGGTTCAAAGAGTTTGAAGTTTGAAAGGAAGCTTCGATCGAATGAAGGAAGCAAAATATTCCAGAAAGAAGTTCAAAGAAATGGTTCAACTGAAGAAGAAAAGAAATCAAATGTAGCCCTTCACAAAACATTGAACCTTTGAACCAAAAGAGTTCAAGGTTCAAGGTTTAAAGAGGTTCAAGCAATCGGTGACGTCCTCGTAGATGTCAAATTTAGGGTGATGGAATAACTATTGGTTTTCAAAAGACCTGAGAACAAGCTTAACGACCAGCCCAAAAAAGAGCCGAAGGAGCCAGCATAAAGTGAGAAGATAGCCTTGAGAGCTTAGATCACTAGGAAGAGATAAAATGTGGCAAGGGAAGAGAGAACAACTGTAGGAAATCTAGAAATATCTATAGAAGAGTTATTCCAGTAGGTGGAACAGTCCACTAGATGGACATCAAAAAGAGAAAGCATTCAAAGGTGTGACCTACTTTTTTGCATTAAGTAAAGGTGAATAGATAGCTGCGTAAGCATCATAAAGAAGACCAGACAACCCATGCTTAGGAGGAGACATTAGAGATGATTCAGAATGCCAAAGTTAAGGGTGATGACCTATTCCAGCATGTCCCTTTCACAGATATTCAATGCATTCAATTCAGCATAGGTCATTTTCATGAAAATAAGTGCCCAAGTCTTTCTTGTGATGCTATATATTGTAATCTCTCATTTTGTATAAGGGAGATCTCTTGGTTATTAGAAGTGAAGCTTTGCCCAAATTGAAAGTCATTCCTGAGACTTTGAGCTCAAGTTGTTAATCATATTTTGTTAAATGAATGAGAAAGCAAGCAACCTTTCAAACTTTGTGTTAGAATAAGCTTGTGTCATCTAAGAAATTATTCTTATGTCTATTTCCTAAATATAGTCTTGTCCATTTAATCAAAAAATTAGAACAAGTGGAAATAAATTGGAAGATGTCCTAAAGCTGACTGTGGGAGACTTTGTGCCACCATAAGTGTCTTCAGTCTATGTTTTGTGTAAAGGATACTAGAGAGACTTTGAGCTCTCTTTATCCTTCGTTATCCTTTACTCTATTGTAGTTTTAGGTGGAGACTTTGAGCTACGCTTAATCATATGGTGTTCTTTGCCCTAATTAGTGGGAGAAACAACAAAAGACTTTGTGCTTTCATGGGTTTTTTGTGGATCTTGTTACTAACCTAGGAAGTCTTCCTCTGGTTTTTTGAACATCATTTCTGAAAGAAGAGAAATGCCTTCAGTAATTACCTAGGAATTCTCTCCTTTTCTATGAACATAATTTCTAAAAAAAGAGAGATGGATGGTATAATTTCACCCCTGAGTGTATTTTTAGCTTTTATATATATATATATATATATGAAACCTCCCCTTGCTGAGAGGAGAGATTTATCTCATTTTGGCTATGGTCACCACACCTATTTTGCCGCATAAATATCCTTATGATGTGGTTGATGTAACCATTTTTTCGTTAGTCAGCGAGTGACAAAATATTCACCCAACAATTTTTATCATTGGTGTATTGTTTTCAAGTGTTTATTGGATATTAGGAGTCAATCCTTATGCATATTTTGGCCAAGTTTTCATAGTGTTATATTATGAAGCCTACCATCACATGCTATAACAAAAATTAGCTTCAGGAAGGTCTATAATCAATGGAGCTGTAGAATTTTATTTTTGGTACCTTGAAAAATTCTCCCATTCCAGCCTTGATCAAATCAACTCATTTGACCATTATAGTTGTATCATTATTAATCAGGATGAGCATCTCCTCATCGATAAGTATAACTAAATCATTTCTAACGATCAATCTTAATCCTCTATCCATATATTTCATCACTTTGAAACTGTTCCTCTTTAATTTGTATTACAAGTTATATCCTTGAGTTATGTTTGCTAATCAGCCCTAACTGGGGCATAATCATCTTTAACCAATTTAGGCCTTCTTAATGATTATAATTGCCTATGGGTAAATCATTATTTTGACTTTTATTCCTAATTATAACCACCTTTGAAAAAATTAGTAACCTTTTTAAATCAATGCATGCAAGCATTTTCTCATTTGGATTAATCTCAACCATGGGTTAATTTCACATTTCTTCTTTTTGGATCATCCATCAACAAATGTGATGGCCACTCCCTCGAGGGAGCATCATCACAGGCTTCCCAAAAACTATTTGGAGCTTTGTTCTTTAACCTTCATCTTCTTTTTGACATACAAACCATCTCTCATTCTTTGAGCAGACATTGCTTTGCCTATGATTTTCAACATCTTCCCAAATAGGGACAAATTGTAGACACCTAAAACTGGCCACCGATGACCTCCAACCAAGTTTTTGGATAATTTCCACCCAAAATGCACAATTTAGCTTAAAAACACTAAAACACACTACATGATGTGAAAATGACATATTCAAGTGTCGATTTTGGCTAGGGTATCCCTAAATGGGGTAATGAAATGTATGGGCCAGCTAACTTTGATCAGATCATTCCAAGTCAAAATGCCAATTTTGCCCCTAGGTGCTCTGGATTGCTCTTTCATATCAAATATTTTGCACAAGACATGTGCCTTTGTTATTTGTTGTTGGTAACATCCTAAATTAGGATACGCATCCAATGCATTTGAAGTTACCTTTCAATTCAAATCCAGTCAAATTTTGGACCAATAACAAGGCATTCTGATCAATTTGAGTAATTTGTGCACAAAGTGCTTAATCATGCTTAAGAGCTAATTAACCCAAATCAAGGCCCAATTAATAATTCCATGGAAACTTGTTGAAAACTTATTTTTGTAAATAGATATTGAATATCTACATCATTAGGTGACCTCATTTCTTAGAAAGACATCCCTAGGCCATAAATGCCATAAATATCAGGATTCATGCCCTACATGCCTCATCAATGCCTTCCATGATTCCCTCCATGCCTCTTAATTGACCCTTATTCCAATGTCATGATGAATATAATTACAAATTTAATTCCAAAAATTTAATTAATCCTCAACCATAGATCTCAATCTTGAGATGGATGATTCAGGTTGATTCTAGACATTCTCAAAAATTTATAAATAGGAGGCCTTACTACATCATTTCTAAGCTATTTTGGTGAAAATTTATAGTGCAAAAATATCTTCAAGAAGCCATTTATACTAGTGTTACCATGCCAAATTGATTCCAAGCCAAGCCAAAGGTGCCAAGGAGAAGAGGAGATAGCCAAGCCTCCTTTGATGAAGACTTCACGAGCACAAGCTGAGCAAGTCACTAATACAAAGGCATTTGGAGCATCCAAAGAAGGTGAAGGAATTCTTTTGTTTTCATTCCTTGCTTTGTATTTGTGTTTATAATTTGCTTTTGTTAACTAAGCTCTTCCTAGTGTCTAGACCTAGAGATGTTATGATATTAGTGTGTTTATTTCATTTTGTTTTCATTTTGGAACTAACACCATACTAACCATCCTCTCTTGATTCAAATTCCTAGAGCACAACTAGCACTTAGGTGTTGTAAATGGCCCTTTTTATCTTCTATTTTATCTTCCCTTTTTGTGAGATGACTAGTCCCATTGCTTGATCTACTTTGGGGCCACTATTGGAACCCTCTATTGATTTTACCTCTACCCTTTTATCCTTTGCCTTATTGAACATGTTTGTGATGTTCAAGATCTCTTTTTTTATCTTTACCCCCTAACTTATTAACTAGTTTAAAGTCTTGTTGATGACTGAGGTAGTCCTATCTAGTAAAGAAAGGATTTAGGTGTGGACCACCTGACTTGAGGAAGGGGTTGAAGGTAGATATGATTATCATAATAAACCCTACCCACTAATTATTCCTCATCTTTCAACTCATCTAGAATTGGTGCCATGTCATAGTTCACAATCTATTCTAGGGTCATCCTAGAATAATCCATTAACCTAATCTCTTCCTCATTTTACATGTCCTCCCAATAATCTTCATAAAAGGGAATGCGAGTAAATGAGGAACCCAATAAAATAGAAACAAAACTTGTAACATCATAAAGGGGCCTAGATTTGAGGGTTATCAAAAGCATCTGAGTCATTTTTACCTCTTCACATTTGACCTTGGATATAGAAGGGCATGTGTATCTCCTTATACTGATAGGAAAGTGTATGCCTATTTTGTGTCAGCTTGACAGAAACTTGTGGGTTTCCATTAGTTGTCTTACAAGTTCAATTAGGGCCCACTTATCACTGACATATATAGGAAGGGTGTAATGACACCCACTAAAACCACCAACTTTGATATAGGAAAATATAGGGAACTAGATGAATTATGATCTATAATTTACAATGTCTATCATCATAGCATCAAAAAACCTTGTCTTCCCTAGTTCTTATTCAAACATAGTTATTATGCATTAGATAAAGTCATCATTAAATCTCCTAAATTGTTGTTTACTTCCTTCAAAAGTGAGATTAAGATAGTAATTATAAACTTTGTTAACCTGATCTGACATTGTGTTTAACCCAAGGAATGCCCTCCCTTTTTCCAAAGCATAGATGAGGTAGGAGGTCATGTAGAATTTACCATTAGTTTGAACCTCTACTAACTGTCTGTGAATGGAGTCACTGATTAATTGAGCCCAATGAATGTATTGTTTATTCTGTTGGATTATTGAAATATACTAGTACATCCAATCTTGGTAGTTATTTGTATTCTGGTTTCCTGTAACTCTATTTAAGAGTACAATGATGTCCCCTACCTCATCTTTGAATTATATCCTATCCATGGTCCTAAGTAGTATTGAAGTCAAAGCTTTAGGGGTATTCAACCACTATTTGTTTATAATCCATGCACAGGCTAAGGTGTTATCCTGGTAGAACTTCTTGGAGGTGTCAGGGGTAATATCTATATAAATTTCAAACTCTAGGATTAAAAACATAGTGTCAATGAAATCTAGATCTAGTTTCAGATTTTGTTCCCCCATATCATTCACTACCTTTCTTTTCTTTGCATCATGATGCTTGGACATAATGAGCACAATCCTAGGGATTTGAACTAAGAATGGAAAGGATCCATCCTGAGGTAAACCACTATCATATATGCTCTAAATCTAGTCACTTTTGAATCCTACATTGATCTTAGTTCAAAAGTCGATTAGGTCAGTGTAGCCTAGGTCAGTGTCAATTATCTCATTAATGTTAAAATCCAAGCTGGAAGGAACATAGGTCCTTTTGATCTGAAATTCATCTCCTTCCCAAACATATACACTTGAAAAATGTGTGAGGGAACCAACTACAAAGATGGTTAGGCTTTAGGTTTGTAATTACAGGTAATTTTCCTACTTTTAACTTGGTAGAGTTTCATTATGCTTTTGTAGGGGTTCTGCTCGGACAAGAATATGGTATGCAATAGTAGTTATAAAACTTGACACTAAGGATTCGGTGGGGTTTTAACTTGTAAAATCACTTGAAAAGTCTGACTGAATATCTATCAAAGTTTTGGGGTGTAATTCATAGTTGAAAACTCTGACCAAAGGTCCCGTAGGAATATAGTTTATATTTTCAAGTCAAATATCTGATGGGAACTCAGGGTGAGAAAATAATAGGGATCTCCACCTAAGTCTAAGCTTATGAATAAGTGAATATTTGGGAATATTATTGAGTTTTTGAACCAAGTTGAAGGGGGAGGAATCAAAATCAATGAAAACCTTTCAAAAAAATAAGGTAATTGTAATAAGAATCTATACAAATTTTAATGAGATATTAACATGTGAATATAAAAAATTGGAAATTTGTGAGCAATATAAGGTCAAATGATGAATTTTTTAACAATTTTAGAGAAAAATCCTAAGTATGGCAAGGAAAATCACCTAAGTTTTGAAGAAAAAGAATAATGGTGGCCAATGATATAGAGTAAACTGAAGGAAAATGTATGTGACCCAGGAGAATATCGAGCATACACATGTAAGGTTTTGCAAGTGATGGATCTAGTGTTCATTCATTGGCAATGGAGCTCTAGTTTGTGGCATAGATCATCTTAGAGGTGAATAGGCTCTGGTCATGACATCTCTTGGAAATGGAGCTTTGGTCATAATGTTTTAAAATGATGTAAAAAAACCTAAAATATACACCAAAACCCTTCATTAATGCCACGTATGACAATAATAGTAGTAGATGGGTTAAAAAGCATAAATGTGGGTTTTTGGAGTCACCTTTCAAGTTTGTAACTTGTAATATGTTTTTAATTTTCCATTTCTCACTTGTCTTGGTAGTCAAAAATCTGGAAAATCTCCACATACTTGTAAATTTGCAATATACCCTTCATTTTCTGATTTTTGCTTGCTGCTAAAGGGTTTTGGAGGCAAACATGTTTAGAAAGTGAGGAACAAAATTTGGATTACACTTTACAACTTTGAAAAGTTTTAAAGTGTAGTGGGAATTTTAGTTCCTACTTAATTTTTAATGAAAAGTAGAAAGCAAAGATCACATCACATTTTACAACATTTTAAAGTTACAAAGTGTAATGCAAATTCCAGTCCCCACTTGGGACTCGATAAGAGGGAAAGCAGATATATAAGTACACTTTACAACTTTGTGAAGTTTCAAAGTGCACATAAATCTTTGGTTTTTTGCTTGTTAGTGAGTGGAAAGTGAAGGTTTAGGTGCATTTTATAACTTTGCAAGTTGTAAAGTGCACCTAAATCTTTGGTTCCCACTTAGGTCTTGAAAAAGGGTACTTAGGCCATTCTAAAGATTTTAATCAGAAAATTTTATAGGTCTCCTGTAAGGCATAGGGCATTTTGAGGTTTTTAGCACAAAAATATCAATATTTTTGGTGACTTTTACAGGTAAGTTGTAAAGTGCACCTAAATCTCTGGTTCCCGCTTGGGTCTTGAAAAAGGGTACTTAGGCCATTCTAAAACTTTTACTTAGAAAATTTTATTGGTCTCTTGTAAGTCACATGGCATTTTGAGGTTTTTGGCACAAAAATATCAACATTTTTGGTGACTTTTATAGGGTGATTGCTTTCTAATCAATTTTTTTCTAATAGACTTGTAGTTCATGGGGCATGGAGTCATTTGAAGTTTATTACATCATAATTGGAGAAGAAATAGAACTGGGAATTGCCTTAAATAAGAAATAAAATAGGGAAAACAAAAACTTAAACAAACTATGGAAGCAAACTGCTAATGAGTTACAAAGTGTGCAAAAACACTTATTTGTGGGAAACCAACTAATCTTAATATGTACAAATTTTCAAAAATAATTCTAAACTCATAAACATGATTTGAGGTATATCCCATTGATAGGGATGGGTAACTTAGATCCATTAAGTCTGGATAGTTGGAATGCATTGGCTCCTTTGTAATGGGGTATGATTTATGGACCACTCTATATTGCATCAAATTTTGTATGCTTTCCTAGATTTTCCCTTTCAACATCCCATTTCAGAACCATGTCTCTTTCATTGAATATTCTATTAGATGATTTCCTATAAAAAATACTCTTTACTTAAGCCTAACTTACTTTCATAACTTACATTGACTAGTTCCTGACCTCCTCCAACTCCATGAATTCTTCCAATTGCATGATCATCACATCATTTTCAATTAATTCCAACTATTAAATGAGTTCCAGAGATGCTAATTCTATTGACAGTGAAAGTTTATCTTCCATTCCATAGACCAATATAAACGGAGAATTTCTAATGGCTCTTTTGGGAACAATCCTATTAGCCCAAAGTGCTTATTTCAACTTAGTGTGCTAGGTCCTCTAGTTATCTTCCATTATCATGTTTATAATCTTTATGATATTTTTTTGGTAGATTATGCCAAGCCATTACCTTGTGGGTAATAATTGGATGAGGTCTTTAAGTAGACATTATGTTTCACTACCCATTCTCTCACCTGAGTACCCACAAAAACTTTAGCATTGTCTGACATAATCATGTAAGGGACACCAAATCGAGTGATGATGATGTCTATAAATTCTAAGATAGATGACTCTATGGCATATTTAAATATAAGTAATTCATTCCATCTAGTAAAATAATTAGTCACTGTAATGACCCATTTGTGGCCAACACTTGATGGTGGATTGATCATGCTAAAAAAATCCAACCCCCACTGAGCAAATGGTTTGTCAGCTTAGATTGGTTGGAGAGGAAAACCTGTTAATCTTTACTTGCCTAAAAAGTAAGCATATTTCTCACAATTTTGCACCCATCTATGTGCATCTTTGAACAAGTTAGGCCAATAGTAGTCTACCCTCAGTATTTTGATAGTAGTGGTCCTTGTAGAAAAATGAACACCTAATGAGCTATCATGAAAATCTTTGAGTACTTTAGAGATTTGATCGTGCTCAATACACCTTAACATAACTCCAATAATATCTTCCTAAATAAGATCCCATTAACAAGAGCATAAGTAATAGAATGAATCCTAAAGTACCTTTTTTTGGACTATTGGAGCTCATGTAGGTATTCGTCAGTTTGCAGGAAGGTAGCCATGTCATAGATCCAGATGTTGAGCAGAAGAGGATTCATTGGTTGAAATTCCTATAGAATGTATATTTCATCAATAGCCTTAATGTCAGAAGCAAACTACTCACACAAGCTTTTTCCTCTTATGATCTTAGTTATTTTAATGATCATGTCATATTATATGACTTTGATGATCCAACCTATTCTTTTCTCATTTATTTCATAGCTCAGAAGGAAATCATTTACACTCTGATGACTAACCATCAATTGAATCTTGTTGTTTGAGAACATGTATCTAAAATTTTTGAGGGATTTTATTATTGTATACACTTACTTCTAAAAAAAATTATACCTTTCCTAATAATCCTTTAAGGATTGATTAAAAAGGCTATGGGTTGTTCCAACTGATATTTGTTTTATTGGGTCATAATAGGTGATACACTACCTTCCCCCCTAAAATCATAAAGAATGAATTCCTTCTCATAGTTGGGATTTACAAGAGTTGGAGCTTGAGAAATAACTTTCTTAATGGCTTCAAAGCCATTCTTTCCTTCCCTTGTCCAACTTAAATTGACCCCTTTTTTAAGCATAGTGGTAAGGGGTTTGGCCATGGTATAAAAATTTAGAATGAACCTCCTCATGAAGTTGATTTCCCCTAGGAAACTCTATAACCCCTTTTTATGTCTTGGAAGTGATAATGAAGAGATAATACTTACCCTCTCTAGATTTATTTCAAGGCCTTCTTTCAAGACTATGTGTCCTAGCAATTTCCCTTCATGAACTAAAAATACACACTTCTTTGGTTTGAGGAAAACTCCAAACTCTCAGCACCTTAAAAAACTTTTTAAAGGTGATCTAGGGAGTTACTGACCTATTTTGAATAAATTTTAATGTCATATAAATACACCAAGATAATTTTTTTGATCAAACCCTTTAAATCCATATCCATGGCCCTTTATAAGGTAGCACAAATGTTGGTTAGATCAAAAAGCATCTTCTTGCAAGTGTGTGGGCCCCATTTGGTAGCGAAAGTGGTCTTAAACTGGTCAAATTCCTAAACTAGGATTTGGATATATCTAGAATAACCATCTAAAAGGGAGAAACTTTCAGCTCCAGCTACTATTTGGAGGATTTGACCCATGGGTGGAAGGGGATAATGGTATTTCAAGGATGATTTTTTTAGTTCATAGAAATCTACACAAATCCTGATTTCACCCTTATTTTTCCTAACAGGGATGAAGTTAGCAACCTAGGATGAGTATTTAATGGGGAAAATAATGTTGGCTTCTATGAACTTGGATAACTTAGTCCTCACTAAAGGCTCTATTTTTGGGTTTATTGGCCTCTATTTTTGTCTAACAAGTTTAGTCCTTGAGTCAATCTCTATTATGTATTGGGCTAGGATAGGGTCAAAACCCTTTAAATATTTTTAACTCCAAGCAAAGTTATCATCAAATTATTGACATAATTTAATAAAAACTTGATTTTTCATAGGTGTTACATACCTTTTCAATCTTTAAATCATTGGCTTTTAAGATGGATACTAGCTTGTAGTCTTCCTCCTTGATTATGAGATTTTTATTCTCACCCTTCATCTGATCATCAGAGTCTAAAATACTTTCTAAAATAACAAGACTCATGGGCAACTTGTTAGTCTTTAGCTGAATTATTTTCTCCCCATACTATTCTTGGAGCCTTGACTAAATTTTGTCAAAAAATTCAAACTCATCTAGTAAAAAGTTAATAATTTGTTCATTGCTATAAAAACCTTGCCAGTTGGTTGCATTATTAGGGATGGATGGTCTCACTATCATATTTACATGCTAACTATTATCCTTCTAAATCTCTTCAGGTACATTATATTGAGAACCCACTGAGGCCATGTGATCATCATCCTTATTTTGTGTTCTCAGTATTGGTTGAATGTTTAAAGTAATAAAATCTTCAAATAGGTCCCAAACCTTGTGTTTGTAAGATCTCAATAAGTTGTTCTTAGTCGTGCTCTTGATCTTACTTGGTGAACAATTAGTTCATTGTCACCAAACACCTATAGTGACTAAATCCCCCTTTCCTTTGCCAAGTAGAAACCTTGAATCAATGCTTCATATTCTTCCACATTGTTAGTGGTGTTGAACTATAGTCTAAAGGAATAAGAATAACTCTCTTTTTGGGGAGAGACTAAAATAATCCTAGTACCTACACCATTCTTGCTCCTTGAGCTATTAAATTATAGTTACCACATTCCTTTGTGATTTTTGGTTAGTTTAACAAGATTTGGGATGATCGCATCATCTTCATGGATGTAATACATACCTAAACTTATTTACTTGACATAGTCATAAGGGTCAAACTAGAAAGTTCATCCCCATCCATCAAGGTGAGTGTCTTGGATTTCTTCCAAGGGTGTTGCAACTTCGAAGTCAAGTTATTCTTCTTGGTCTTGCACTATGAAATTCATATCCATAGGGATAGGAGTGTATGGTTCAATGTGGTATTTAGAAATTATTTCAGCCCTTATGGTCACTCTAATTCCATATCTTGTCTTAAACAACATATACAACCAATCAACAAATAGGTACCCTCCCATTTTTACAGTGAAGTCTAGGGAAAGGTAGATGGAAAAATAGGGGGTAGGTCAATAACTGAGATGTATAGGGATATAGATAAGCTTGGAAATACATATATGGTAAGGTTTAGACATTTAATAACCCCAACTATTTGGATAATACCAATTTAACCATGCCTTTTGTGATAGGTGTGTATTCAACACGCAACACATCTACTATTTTATTGGTCATAACAAAGCTGTTAGCCCCAAAGTCTATCATACATCTATGGACAAGACTTGTACCAACTATGAAGGAAAGATAGAAAAGGGCGATTACCATTTTTACTTACTTTTGTGTATGTTTGAGGTTGACAAAAGGTAACCATAGTAGTGAGTCCCTTAATTGAGACCTTCTCTATTTATTACAAAAAAATTAGAGCTTCATGAAGCAAGTCCCTATGTGCTAAGATGGACAGTGCTTACCACATGGTAATATTTAAGTTAGTCCTTTTCATTTTTTCTAAAACACTGAAAAAAATGATACCAACCTTTATTTGTGCCTTTGTGGGAGCTATATCTTCTTTTATGATATTTGGGATCAACAATTTTGACTTTGGCTGACCCATCAACACATTGGATGGATTTTGAACTGTGTTGATTTTTGAAACCTCTTGTACAACTTTAGAAGTTATATTCTATTCAACCTTGGGGGGATGATCAGCTCCTATTTCCCTCTTCTTAGGGTGCATATTTTCTGCCACTGAACTACCACCATTAGTTAATACTTCCTCTTGGTTTATGCCATAAAAATCCTCTTCTTGCTAGTTTAAAATAGTGGTCTCATTTTGAACAGGCACTTGTATGTCTTCTTGTTGAGTAGTAATTTACTCTTGCTTCCCTTGGGGGGTTGATATGCTTTATACCATCAAGGCTTGACTAATGAGACCATGAGGGCAAGCATTTTGATTATGTAGTTGGGTATAAGGATAACACCACTCATATTCCTAGGCCAAGTTATTCTAGATGGTAATGATGGCCTTAGAAATACTTGGGGCAGGTAGAGCATGGATATTTGGGGGCTTTGTTTGTATGATTTATCTTTGGAGTTGTGAATTTCTTCGGTATGGCTGCCTATTGGGATGATATGCCTAGTTAGGTGGTTGATAAGTCCTATAATTTTGGGATTGTTGACTTTACCACCTCATTGCCAAATCTTCAAGCAATGACTTAATTTTGTATAAATCATTAGAAGGGATAGGAGGTAAAGCTAGTTGATTAATTTTTATGGGAATTGAGGCTATAATAGGTTGAGTGGGAGGAAATTCTAGGAACAATGGCATTAGATGCTAAGAAGCAATTTTCCCATCTTAAATGACATAATTTTTTGGCTCTTATTGCAATGTAATAAGCATTGGGGAGTTGATGCCACCCATTTATTAGATCATGATATCTATATCATTATTTAAATCTCTTAAATTAGTACAAGAAAACATTGTTTGGGGATGGTTTGACCACCTCTGGGATCCTATTCCACATATTTTGGAAGTAGAAATTGAAGTCACTTATGAACTCATGGGAATCTCATTTAATGGTGGTTAGTTGCTCAATTATAGAGAGGTGGTCACTCTTATCCTCAAATTATATGCATAGGGAAGACGCTAGATCATCCCAAACACATATGGAATTGGGAAGCAAAATCCTATACCATTATACGGTTTTACCCTCAAATGATGAGGTAAGAAGTCTAATAGCAACATTTTCTTATGCAATGTTATGAACTAAACAAATGTTAGAAACATCCTAAATATGTTTGATGGGTGTAGAGGTAGTTTCATTAGTAATATAAGGAAGGCCTTTCAGAGCTAAGGTGGGTATATCATCATATTGGGTCAACATAAGTGGGTTACCTTCATTGAATGCTACAAAATTCTGATTTCTCTGTGCCATAGTGAGAGGCATGAAAAAAATGAGGGTATTTATGGGAGATGCAAATATATTTATAGGATTTATTCTAGTGTTAAGTAAAATTGATCTTGATTTCTTTTTATATGGAAAAGATAATTTTTGAAAGATAGTCCTCTTACCTTTAGTAGATGATTATGTCTATATCTTTGGCCTACGCAAACATAAATTTCTTGAATTTGTAAGATGGTAAAGTCACTAGGTACTCTAGATATGTGTAAATTTTTTGCATAATTATTGTTGAGATCAAGCTTGTGGAAGGTAGAGAGTTACAGGGGAATCCATTTTTATCTCAAAGGCAACATTAGGCTTGTGTAGATGAAAGGACAGAGCTTGAGTAAGCAAATTGAGATGCTCACATCTCCCATGAGTCTATACATGGAGGTTCAAGTAATTTAGGGAGGTTGATGAAGGTCCTAAACCTTGCATGTTTGGAATTTTTTGGTAGTTCCAATGTTAGAGCTTCATGAACAAAACTTAAGGGCAAAAATGGCCTAAAACCCTTGCAAACCCTTGGAAATGACCCAATGAAGGAAATGGAGATGAAAAGCCACTTTAATGGCCTAGTTTGACCATGAAAGTGATTGGATGTTGTATAATACTCAGTTAGGCTCCCTACCATTAGGATTAATTGTACAAAATTGTATGGTTGGGGTACAAAACAAGGTATTTTTAACTATTTTGTGTATTGTGTAGGTTCTAAGAGGTTTCAAGAGATGAAAGAAACTTTGGAAGGAAACCTGAGACTTAAGATAAATACCCATGTATATTTCATGCCTTTTAAAAACTCCTAAGTGTTTCAATAAAATCTCTCATCTCAGCCAGTCCAAACTAACATAGTGAACATGGTAGTGAGAAGGGTGAAAAGCTTAAAATGGATGTCTTTCAAGGTGTGCTTGATGCCTCTAAGACCATAGATTGTCTTAAAAAGTGTCATCCACTCCCTTTTATGAATTTACATGGAAAATTGATGTCTTTTTGGAAGCCAAGTGTACAAGGTGTGTGAAAGAGGAGTTTTCTTTGATTGTAGATGGTGATGGCTCACTTCCAAAAGTTTCCAGATGATTAGGACCACAACTAATACATGGAGAGGAATTTATAAAACCCTTCCCTCTCATTCAAATCATTAGAAATATCCATAATTAGTTTTGGTATGTTCAAATATGGGTGAATGATGAAGGTAGTTTCCTTGTGCAAGATGAGAATTCCTACGCCACATTTCAAGAGTTTCATGACTTAGGGTGACACTTGTGCTTATTTAATTTTCATGATCAATTTAACATTCCCTAATAATTCATAATTAAATAATTTTCTTAGCTTAACAAGTGTCTTTGTGACCTTTGGACTTCTTTCTTCTCCTCTCTCTCTCAAGTTCTATAAGAACTAGCCATTTTGGCATTTGTAAATTATGCTCCACCTGAGTATGAAAAATGCCTACTCATTTGCATACCATGGATCAATAAATACAACTAGTTTTTAACTATTATTTGACTATTCTTAGTGTGTTAACTTGAATGATAGATATTTCTTAGTGATGACTATTGTTTCCTTAGCATTGTTGTCTCATTCTCCCACTTATTTGCAGTTTGAAAGCTTTTTCTTGTAGGTCATGTGAAGTGTTCCATGAAGTGTCAAGGGTGAGTGAGTTAGTCTATTCAAACAATGTCATCCTAGGCCTCTTGTCTAGTCCTCCTAAATTAAGCATTCATCATAAGCTCATAATGAAACATTGATGTGAGAAGATTCAAATTAGATGAAGTGTATGTTTAGTTGGTCTCTTTGTTTCATATGTGAATGCAACTGGTTGGTAGTCATCAATAAATTTAGTGTATCACCTCCTTTATGATAGTTTGCTTTCAATTTTCTCTCTCTCTTTTCCTTACAAACATAGGTGTAGTAGTGATCCAAAAGTGATACATCAAGGGAGCTAGCCCTATCTAGAGATTCACCTCATTCTTAGGCTACCCATAACCTAGAGGTGTTTCAATTGTGCCACTTGGATAAGGAGAGTTGAGACATCTCCTCAAAGGGTGAAAATCCAAGTGATAATAGTTTTTGGCATGCTTGGTGGGACTCTTAGTCCAATAAGTTGAAAGATTTTTGGTGTTGTCTTTCAACACATCAACCTTTGGAGGCATCTATCCAAGCATCAATGGCTACTCCAAAGTTATATTAGCTGATCAAGAAGCTTAAGTTTTCCTCTGAAGATTCTTGGTAAAAAAAATTTTGTGTTCTTGCTTCCCAATGAAGTTTAATGGCTAATTTTGGTGTTGAGTATTATTTTACACAAGTTGGTGAGGTATATCATGCTTACGCCATTCCCCATCAGCGTTTGTATGATTATTATCAACCTTGCCATGAGTTGTATCATCCCTCTTGTACTATTTATCCTCATAAAGATGCCCAAAATTTCAAGAGATACTTTTCCAAGAGAACCTAGCTAAAAAAATTGAGGAGTTAAAGTTGATAGTGAAATTGTTGAGTCAAGGTGTGATGGAAGGTTTAGAGCTAAAAGAATATCCTATGCTCAAACACACCCCATCTAACCTTCCTCAATAAAGTCGTCAAGCTAAATTAGATTTCAATGAAGATATTTCCAAATGGAAGGAAGAAAACCAAGCTATTTTAGACCATGATATACCTCCCCTTCCTCAAGAGTTTCTAAAAAGATCCCCTACAATTCATTCTCAATCTAATTTTGAGTTATATATTCTACCTCCACCAACTAGTTCATCTTGTCCTCACCCTATCACCCTTTGCCCTAATGAACCAATGGTATGGAAACCTAAATAATTGTATTTGGTTGAGAATAATTCATAAATTTTTATTGAATAAAATATAGCTCTTTGACAACCTCATTGCGCTAAGTCACCTAATTTCAAGATGCCTAGTCTTTGCATCACCAAGAAGGAGAAGGAGATTGAAGATCTTGCAGCCCTTGAGAAGAAAATTCGGGTTATGATAGTTGAGATACAACTTGAGAGACCTCAAGAGGTCCCAAATTTTGAAGAAGAGGTGATTCCTTGAGTTGCGTCTTCTTGTTGTGCTAATAATGAAGAATGCCTTCTTTGTGTTAAAGAAGAAATCTTGGATGAAGTGATTTTGAATTCTAAAGAAGAGGATGAAAGAGCTTCTCTTATTTTTCCCCTTCATGATGTTGATCAAAGAGAAGATGAGGACTTGTGGAAAGAGTTTTTAATCATTTTAATGAGTTTGAGTCTCTCAAGGGGTCTACAACTTCCTTAGAGATGATTGCAAGTGATTGTAAGTAAGATGACATTTTCCAAAATGTCATAGATGAGCAAGAACAAGTATATAATCAGCCTTGGGAAAAAAAAATTGTAATCATTAGAGCAGGTTAAAATCCTCTTCAAGGGGGATATGATTTAATCAAAAGTGGAGAAGGAATCCTTGACACTCAAGTAAGTATGTAAAGAATAAGCAACTTTTCAAAGCTATCCTTTCAAGAGACATATGCATCCCATTATGATATATTTGAAATCATCAAGATGGGATATCATCCTCTCAATCAGTTGGGAGAAACACATTATTTCTTAAAGGATGGAACAATATTCTATTGGCCTCAATCTTCCAAGGAACAAGAAATTGCCCCTTTTGAAAGCATGCCTACCAAGAAGATACAAGTTGATCATGAGATGAAGAGTGGGTAGCAACATGAGGTATGTGTACAAATTCAAGAGGAATAATTTTACATTAGAGACCTATTTGAAGATGGTCTAATTGATATTATAATAAGTGAAGTGTCAAGAAATAGGTCTGGTCTATCAAGCATCCAATCCAAAGAGCAACATGCTTTGAACTATGATTTATCTCATGAATAAGGAGATGCAAGAAACTTTCTTTTTGATCTTAGAAAGGGAGGTATGCTTAATTGTTATTTTTACATAGTGGTTGGTTTTTTTGATTTCCCTAAGTTCCTTGAGCACATGTGTGTGTGTGTGTCTTGTTAGTTTGTTTGCTTGGTTTTATGTGTGTCTTTTGTTTATGTGGTTGAGGTAGTCAAGTGGTCTTGTCTTGATTAAAGCTTGTAGTCAATGGTCAAATTTCTCTTGTTGTGTTTTAGACTTCAGATGACTCCCTCAGCCTAATGGACTGATAAAGCTTTTGATCCTTAGTATAGTAGGCATACTACCCGTATGAGTCACCAATTTATTAACCAAATTTGACCCTATAGGTAAAATTGGGGTACCTATAGGTAAAAATTTGAATTTTTATATGTTTTATAAGTTTAATATTTTTTCATGGGGTATATTATAAGTCTTTTGATGTCATTTTATGCCTTTTTAGCCTTAGTCATGGTTGGATTAGTTTATATGTCATTTTGATTTAATAGGTAGTTAAGGGTCATAAATGCAAGTGGCATAGTTTTAAAGGTGTCCAAGTGTCTTAGTTTCCTTTCAAACATCTAAAAAGTTATATTCCCTATAAAAAATGTCAGTCCCATTAGAATATTGCAAGTTATCTAATTTAAATTCAAGAAACGAACTGAAAAGAGGGAGTTTGGCACTTATACGGCCAATGAGGGAGAGTGATGCATGGGATAAGGTGATGGAATGTATATTAATATTAATAAAACTCATCTTAGTGATTTACATGCTTTGAAAGTGCTAAAAAATGTCTAAAATTGTTTTGTTCCTTCTTCTCCTTTCTAGACACAAAGAAGTGATCAACAGGTTTATGCTTGATACGGCCAATTGAGGAGGTACAATGTCAAAAAAATTTGATAGGTGGTATTAAAATTATAGAGATTCATTTAAATAAAAATATTTCAAGTATTGATCAACCATGCTTTATGAACCATTTCTAATTAGTTGACTACGTTTTTCTACTCACTATTTCCTGCACCCTATAGGTTTTTCTTCATTTTGGATAAGTCTATACAATAAAATTGATGATGTTGAATTTTGATGATTTTATATATCTTATCAAATGATATTAATTCTTTTTTTTATGTTTCATGGTGTTTTTATGGGCAAGTTGTCTCATGTTGCAGGAAGGTATCACCATTGTGAAGCTTCAGTTAAGTTCTTCCTTGTTGTAGAATGTTGGTCTTATAAGAAGGTATCATGTGAATATAATATGGTGTTTAATATGTACCAAGGCCATATGATCACCTATTTCTATTTTTGGTTTCATCACACCATGCTTTGATCAACTTTCAATCTTACCATTCCTCATAGTCAACTCTTCACTCAATCCCACTTGCAGTCAAATGTATAGAGTTTGTTTAGCTTGTTCATAGAGTTGCAATGAAGATGTATCAATTTTTTTAATTCATAAATAGATTATAAGAGTTCATTTGTATGTTTTAATAATTTCAAGGTTGGTTTCAAGCTCATGCACCACACTAACTAGTCACTAGTTATCCCTGTCTACTCTGTAACAGGTGTTTGCAAGAGGTTTTCACATTGGAATAGATGTTTTGGAGCTTGTATTAATATATACTTAATTAAAATCATGAATTATACTGATTTAAAATGATTTTGAGTTGTTCATGAATCCATCCATCCACATATTTTCTCCATTCCATGCTCACTTCCTGCATACAGCTCATACACATCTACATGAGCCTCCTTGATGATGTCATGCTGAGATGGAAATTTGTATAGGTGTTTCAATATTTTAAGAATTACAAGAGTCCATTTGAAAAATTGGTGAGGGCAAAAAATTTATCATAAACTTTTATACCTTGTATACTACCCAAGTTTGCTTCACTGCCTATATATGCAAATACTCACCTACAAGTGACATTACATAACTTTGAAGGCACCTATAAGGAAGATTAGAGCATGGTAAGGTTATCTTTTGGATTATAGAAATTGATTTTATAATGACAAACATATATGAAGTATTAAATGGGAAACTAATAGTGTAATTCACTTTCAAATATGTGATGATTGAGTTCAGGGATATTTTCCCAAAAAAGTGAAAATAGAGGTCCAGGGACCTTTTATAGATATCCTATAACAAGGTTGAAAAGAGTTATGGATCATCTAGAGAGGTAAAATTTGTAACCTCTAGCAAGGATAAGATTTGTGAAAAATATGAGGTCAATAATATTGATGGAGTTTGATGGTTAGGGGCCTCAAAGATGCCTTTTAAAGCACTAAAACCCTACATTCACATCTACATGATTTGAGGTTTGAGTGACCATTGACATCCTAAAGATCAAATGGAACATAATCTCATGTTTTTAATGACCATATTAATGGAATGGTGTACCACTAAGGATGAATATAATTAGGATAAGGTTCATATGTAGTGTTTCAAGCCTCATGAACACCTAAAAGGGTCCCTTCATTTGAAAACATTCACCTACAGCATACTATCAACCTCCACATCATTCATGGCAAGGTCTTAAGCATGGAATAGATATCAATATTGGCTAGTATAAGATTATTTAAATGCCTCAAAGGATCCCAAGGTAATTTTAAGTCTTTCCCAAGGTAAAATACACCTGTAGTACCCCACACAATCAACTATAGTTGATTGTGAGGGGCAGAGAGCAAAAGGATTGAGTGTCTTGAGTAAATATAACCCAAATATGGAATGAATAGGTCCAAGCATTGTTAAATTATCTTTTAGGGGGTTATATATACTCATGAAAGGTTTCCAAAATCTAATCCATATAATGTCATCTACAGGTACTCTCCAAAATAGGTCAACACAGTCAAGAATTTATACATACAATTTGGACTAGTTATGAGTATAAGGAGCATATGGAGGAATGGATTGATGAGTGAAGATGAGAACATATCCATAATAATCATAATAGTCTCATATCACTCACAAGGTAGATAAAAATCAAATAAAGGACTCTAAATAAGTAATACATAGCCCATTGGAGGAAAGCTTGCATACAGTCCATTTCACACAGTCTATCTTGTTTTTTAAGAATTTGGGAGGTCAAGTAAAAATAACATGAGTTAAAACTCAGTAAATAGTGTCTATAAGACCTTAATAAACACATATAATACTTAATTATCCTAGATAAATAAGGGAAGTGCCCTCTATTTTGTCTTAGATAGAGGGCACTCCTTTTATGCACAAACTGACAAGCTTTGAATAATGTCAATGGTCAAGTGAGTTAGAGGCTGGTAAGACATGGAAATAAGGTGTGAGAAGCTGAAATACACCTATACCAACATGAATAATCAATCATATAAGGGATAATCTCAGTAGAGTGTCATATAACTCTAAGGTTGAAGTCAAGCCTAAAAGTTAGGGTTTAGGCCTAGTGTTCAAATAGGGAGTCATTCACACTTCTAGCCTTAGATATGAATTTTAACCTATTGTAGAATATTTTTAGGGTCACTATAAAGGTGATAAATCTTGTGGAAGGTAGGTAAGTTTTAGAGGAATCCATTTTTGGCTTAAAGGTAACATTAGGCCTACGTAGATGAAAGGAGAGAGCTTGAGTAAGCAACTTGAGATGTGCATGTCTCCCTTGAGGGTGTGCATGGAGATTAAAGGATTTTAGGTAGGTTGATAGAGGTCATGAAACTTGTATTTTTGGAATTTTTTGGTAGTTCTAACATCATAGCTTCACGAATAAAGTTTAAGGGCAAAAATGGCCTAAAACCCTTGCAAACCCTTGCAAACGAATCGATGAATGAAATAGAGATGGAAATATAATAAATGTACTATTTTTACCATGAAATTTATTTGAGGTTTTATAAGACTCAATCAGGGTCACTACCATTAGGATTAGTTGTATGGAATTATATAGATGGTGTACAAAATAGGGTATTTTTGACTATTTTATGTATTGTACAGGTTCTAGGAGGTTTCAAGAGATGAAATAAACTTTGGAAGGAATATTGAGACTTAAGATAAATCCCCATGTCCATTTAATTCCTTTTATAAAGTCTTAATTATTCCTAAAAAAGCTCTCATCTCAGCCATTCAGAACTAGCATAGTGAACATGGTAGTGAGAAGGGTGAAAAGCTTTAAGTGCATGTATTTTAAGGTGTTCCTAATGCTTATAAGGTCATGGAGGGTATTATAAATTTTAATCCACTCCCTTTTATGATTTTTTATTAAAAATTGATGCCTTTTCGGAAGCCAAGTGTACAAGGTATGTGAAAGAGGAGTTTTTTTTACTATAGATGGTGATGGCTCACTTCTAAAAGTTTATAAATGATTAGGAATACAACCAATGCATGGAGAGGGATGTCTAAAACCCTTCCCTATCATTAAAATCATTATAATTGTTTATAATAAATTCTTGGATGTTTAAATAGGGGTGAATGATGAAGGTAGTTTCCTTGTGCAAGATGATAATTCCTACACCATATTTCAAGAGTTTCATGACTTGGGGTGACACTTGTGCATCCTAAATTTACATGATCAGTTTCAAATTAAATTATCATGTATAAGAAACTCATTTTTTCATCTTAAAAAGTGTCTTTGTGACCTTTGAACTTCTCTCTTCTCCTCTCTCTCTCAAGTTCTATAAGAACTAGCCATTTTGGCATTTGTAAATTATGTTCCACCTAAGTATGGTGAATCCTTGATCATTTGCATACCATGGATGCATAAATACAACTAATTCTTACCTCTTATATGACTATTATTAGTGTGTTCACTTGAATGATAGATCTTGCTTAGTGATGACTATTCTTTCCTTAGCATTGTTGTCTCATTCTCCCACCTATTACAGTTTGAAAGCTTCTTCTTATAGGTCATGTGAAGTGTTCCATGAAGTATCAAGGTTGAGTGAGTTATTATATTCAAATAGCACCATCCTAGGCCTCTTGTATAGTCCTCCTAGCCTAAACATTCATCAAAACCTCATAATGAAACATTGATGTGAGAAGATTCAGATTAGATGAAGTGTATGTTTAGTTGGTCTCTTGATTTCATGTGTGACATGCAGCTAGTTGGTAGTCATCAATAAATTTGGTGTATCACCTCCTTTAGGATAGTTAGCTTTCAATTTTCTCTCTCCCTTTTCCTTAAAAATATAGGTGTAGTAGTGAGTCAAAAGTGGTACATCAAGGGAGGTAGCGCTATTTAGAGATTCACCTCATTTTTAGGCTACCCATAGCCTAGAGGTGTTTAAATTGTGCCACTTGGATGAGGAGAGTTGAGACATATCCTCAAAAGGTGAAAATATAAGTGACAACAATGGTACAATACTTTCCATTTCCAAATTTTATTTTTAGATTTACACTTTGTCTTTATTATCTTCTTACATTGAGAATGACCATGCTTAGTGATATACATCCTTATATGTTTGATGTTGGTGCCAATCGGATATTTTTTGATGATAAACTACCTTTTATTTCTCCTTTTGATGATGATAATGACCAAAAGATTTTTGATGATCCTCTTCTTTCTGATAATATTGATCATTTTAGAGTTGTTACCATTGCTAATTATAAATCTACAATCAACAAACATCTTGGATGTTTAGAAGCTGTATTGTACAACTAAAAATTATGCAACAATGAATTAAGAACAAAGAAAAATTTCATGAGTGTAACCCTATAGATCCATTTCATGATACTACTCAACCTTTAAGAGAGTCTAAATCTATAGTAGGCAGTGAGGTTAATGCTCCTTATGCTATTATTGATACTTATATGCCTCCACCTAGTGTTACACACCCTCATTAGGTAAACCCTACCATTCCTCTACAAACTAAGGCTTCTATGACAAATTTTCCTCCAAGATCCCAAAAATATATTACTATTACCAATCCAATGACCAATGTGCATCCATGATCACATTCATATATTTTATCCCTTGGTCTTGGACATAGTCAAAATACTAATCATGCCTCCATTACAACTGTTATCAATCATAACAAGTCATCTATTCTTGAATACACACATATCAATGCTAATGCTACACCTAATGGTACATCTTCCAATCTTTTACTACATTAAAAATGTCATGACATGTGATTATAACTTGTAATCTTATCCTACCTTCTTGCTATCATCAGTCACCTAGTTACTATCACTAGACTGTTGGTTGCATAAGCATGACAAAGGATATTGATGCTTGAGATATTTTATACTCAAAGAGTGAATAACATACTCTATAATATGTGTCTAGGTATGCCAATCCTATTCCTATGTGCATCTTGTTGTCATCGGTCACCTGGTTACTATTTCCTGACTATTGGTTGCATAAGCATGACAGTGGATATCGACACTTGAGATAGTTTGTACTTAAAGAGTCAATACCATACTCTATAAGATGTGTCTGGTTATGTCAATCATGTTCCTATGTGAATGAGTTAAAGATCTATGTAAACGACCTATTTTGACTAATTTTATGTGCAAACACTAATATTCCATGTTGTTATGGCATCTAGTTGACACAAGTAGTAAAGTGTGATGTTAGTGGGGTAGGCTCGATATTTTCAACACCCTGTTGTGATGAGAATTGCCTATATACCAATACTTTGAAGATGGATCAATGCCAATGGAGTTATCCCCACCTAAGTGCTAGTGAAAGTGTAAGTGAAGCTAGTATGAATATTAGCTTGAGTGCTTTGAATGTGATTGAGACTGAAAACTTGAGTAATCTAAGCTTAGGAATGTTATAGATGGTTGTATGCAAAAGTAGGAAATAATATGGATTTATAACCTTGATTGTGCACAACTTGTTATGATTTTGTATGTGTAATTTGCATCTGATTTCCATTTAGTGGTTAGAGGGATCAAATTCATGTATGTATGCTATTACGGTGCTTGTGTGGATATTAAAAAAAATTTAGGTCGACCCTAGGTGGTCTTAGATTTGAAAAGATATCCATTGGTAGGAAAATGAGGGGAAAACATAATAGCACCAAAACTGGGACATTAATGCCACATGGCACTATTGTCCCTATTATGGTGCTAATCTCTAGGTGGTATAACCTGAGGCACTAAGGGTCAAGATGCCAAGATGAGGGTCTAAGATTGCTTTAGGGATGTTTAAGGATGCCTGTGGTCCACATGATTATTGGATAAGTGTGAAAATAAGCCCTAATATAGGTATAGGGATAAACTAGGGATGGGTGGTCTCAAGAAACACTCTTAGCACTCAAGTGTCATTTTTAGATGATTACAAAAGACATAAACCAAAAGCTATATATTTCATCTAGATTTAATCTTCAATTCAAATTATAAGCGTATTTTTATCCGAATTGTAGAGCTAATGTTGTTTGTGCATTTCAACAACATCTCCCCTTGTCTACGAATGGTTTTCCTTGATCAATATGAGGGATTGTTGAAGCTCTTGCTCTATTTTTGCATGGTAAGTCTATACCCAAAATCCTGTTAAAGGCATAAGGTGGACCTTGTATTTATATATTTGTTAGATTGATTGTGACTATTGGATCAAGATAAAGATATGCAGCTAGAATTCAGTTCAATTTGAGTAATAAATGCCATTAATATTTTGAATTTAGGTTTGTATTTATTAGACTTGGGTTCCAAAATATTGATATTTTTTGTAGTTATGTTGATCCTTGACAATTTTCTATGTGATGTCTTGATGATGTCATAATTTAGATATTTGTTGAATATTTGAATATTGCATAATTAAAAATTAACCAATTTCTATAATTTTATGTTTAGCAATTTTTATTTGACTAGATATACTAATTAATTTATATTAGCTTCCATGTGATTTATGTAGTATTAAAATTTGACTATTTATTCCAGTTAATTTCTCTGGAACATCACTTATAAAACAACAATTTGATTTAATTTGAATTAGATGAATCTGACAGTCGGTTATGGTGTATTGTCCCAATTATGGATGCCCTAATACATTTCAGAATATGCACATCAAGTATGTGGATAAATTTAAATGTTTCAATGATTTATGACCTATTTTATACATTGTTACAAAAAGTTATTTTGATTTTCTAATTCAACATGAAAGTGATGAAATTGGAATGTCTAAAAAAAATTATTTAAAATGTTCTTTCTTATCCTTTTAAAAATCCAAAAAGATTCATGCATATTATAAAGAAAATGAGATCTACAAATATTTAAAAAATGGAAAGGTGTAAAAAAATATATTTAATAAAATATGTATATTAAAAAAAGTATTAGCTTCAATCTTTTTCCCTTATTATAAGTATTTAGAGATGAGTTTTAAACTTAAAAAGTCTATTTCGAATAAACTCAACATTTGAAATTACATTCAATATTATATTTTAAAGATAATATTAATGAATATACATAAATATATTATAATGTCAAAATTAAATAATTGTTATAATTTTTAATTTAAAATAATAAATTTATAAAATAAATGTTTATATAAATAACTCTATGTAATAGATGATACATATTAAGCTAACTTTAAGATAATTTAACTTTATGTAATGCATGATACATAAATACAATTATTAAATTGTAACTATCATTATGAAAATAATAAATATATCTACATCTTAAAATATGAGGTCATTTCTTAATTTATTAATAATAAAAGATAAATTGATACAAAAGGGAAGACAATAAATATAAATTGTAAACTTAAATTTTCATTTAAAGATAATATCAATGAAGAACCATAATAATTAATTATTTTAACTCTAGCTTCAAACAATAAATATGGATTGCATATTTAGGTTTTTTTTTGGTATTATTAAAGAATTAGTTTATAAATAATTATATAAGGGCATTAGGTTTCAATTCCTTATGAGAGTTATGTGTAGGAATGATTGAGCAAAAATAAAAATGTGCTCAAATTAAAGAGGAAAATAAAATATTTTAAAATTCATAAATAAATTATGAAATAATATAAGTTTCCATTGTCAATCAAATTATATTAAAAAATGTGTGTTACAAATATGCTAATACATCAACCTGGGGACTTGCACTTGTCTTCCAACTTAATTTCACCTTATTTTGATTATCCACAATATTTACTATTTTAGAATGGCATGGATTTAAAGACCATTAGAAATATCTTGGAGAAGTTTATGTGCGCATCTAATCTCAATATGAAATAAAAAAACTAACAATGTTATATGTGTCAACATAGTCTTATAAAAATTACTACCAATGTTACATCTCGATTTCTCACTAAGCAAATTTACTTGAATATTCATAGATTTTTATGGTTAAAATTTTGATTTGATTATTATTAACTAAGCTGCAAATCATATGTTGTTATGGGACAGTTGGATGTTGCTTTGATTTCATGATTGCATTGCTATGAATTAGTTGTATTGTATATTCTTTATATTGTGATCATGTTGATTTATTATTATATTAGTATTTTATGATATATGTCATGATGTTATGGACTAACTACCTTCTTATCATGATTTTTACACAGGAGAGATTCATCCCTCAGAGCATGACAGAGGGAGAGCATCATCGAAGAGGGTGACATAGATGAAGGTGTTGGGGGACAACAAAAGAATTTATAGAACCCACACACACACCACATTAGATAGCACATGTTATATGTATTGTTTGAATTGTTAGCATTAGTATTCTCTTTATGTTATCTATATTTAGATAAATGTATATGTGTGTGTGTTAGTTCAGTTTAATACTTGTATGTGAAATAATCGTGTGTGATTTCATTATGGACATTATACATAAGTTTAAATAGATAATGTTATGGTATAATTATGTTATGATATTATAGTCATAATTGTTAATGTTTACGAGAATATAAATCTTCATGAATAGTATTAAATTACTATGGTATATAGACTAACCATAATGTCTTTGCAATGTTTTAAAACATTAGCTTGTTATCATATGATATTCAACAATATCAATATATGACTTGATAAATCAAGATAACAAAAGACATGGAGAGTATATATAACATAGTAATAACACAACAATTATGTTGCTATAATATTATGGAATTGGTTTAATAGACATATGATTTATCATTTTGAAAAAGAATAAAATAGACCTTATATTAGTTTGGTTACTATTCAAATAATGATGTTGTTATCATTACTAAGTTTGTAGCAAATTAAGAAATTTTTGTTATTATTGGCAATTGCATTGAATTGTGTTATAATTAGTAATTATATTATAGTTAGAAATAAAATAAATAAAAACAATAATTAATGTTTGGGTAAGATAGAAGACCTTTTGATTTCATTCTTGGGACAAATTGGAAAAAAATAATAGGAAAAGCGTCATAAAAGGGAATAAAATAAAGATTTTTATTTTTATTTTCCTTTGGGGTGAATTGGAATGTTAGAGGAAAAAAAAAGGAAAGTCATTCCAAAAGGAAAGAAAGAAATAAAAGTAGGGGTGACATGGAAGGATAAATAAGGGAATTGGAGAAGAAGAAAGGGGTGCGGCAAGTGGAAAGAAAGAGAGCAAAAAGCACGAAAAAAAAAAAAAGAGAAGACAATCTAATCGTGTCATCTCAAGTTTTTACCAGGTAGGCAATGTTATTTATGTGGAATTAAAGAAATAAATTATGTGTATATTAAATTGAAATGCTACATAGGACTATGCGTGTGAAATGTTATGACAATCTATGTTCATGTTCATCCTTTAAATACAATGAAAGTGTATTGGTATGAATCGTGTGTATTTGATATCAAATCCATGAGATTATACAAGTCTAAATCTATGTGTCAAAACACCGATTTGAGTATATTATTATTTACATCTATTAAACTATGTATATATATCAAACCATATAATTTATGGAAAACTGTATAAGTATAAACAACGACACATATGTATGAAATAATTGAGAAAATATATAAATATAATTGTGTATAGTTTATCATCCAAATAGTAAGAAGGTATATAAGGATTGTGTGTATATTCAACGTAATAAAAATATGACATATATATACAATGATATATATTAATCATATAACTTTCCATTAAGTAACTTGAGAAACAAATAACATACAATGAATTATAATGATCATAGAGAATATTTGTTTGTGAGAAATATTCATTTTTCCCCACCCATATATATATATATATAACTTTCCATTAAGTAACTCGAGAAACAAATAACCTAAAATGAATTATAATGATCAAAGAGAATATTTGTTTGTGAGAAATATTCACTTTTCCCCATCCATATATATATATATATAAAATCAAAGTCAGAATATTTGTGATCACTATTTGTTTCAACTAATATAGTGAATTTGTTTGTTATATGTTCGCTCTACTTATATTTGTTTCAGAGTATATGTTTGGTTCTTATATTTATTTAGAATATTTAAACACTATTTCATAACATATAGCGAATATTTGTTTGTTATATGTTCTCTCTATTTATATATTTTAGTGGACTCATTAAGTATTATAATGATGCATAACAAATAACATATAGCGAATTATATACAATGCAAAACGAATTAAGTATGACGTATAGCGGACTCCATAAATATGAACAATGATGTATATATGTATAAAAACATCTAGAATAGTTATATTTATATATATTGAGTGCTAAATATAGTGATTCATATATAAATATGAATTGAGGAATATATATATTAATCAATCCATGAATTTTATCAGCTATAAGTTAAGTTTATATATAGACTAAATCATCCTAACACTGGAATACATTGATGAAATCTAAAAATATTTAAATTGTCATAATATTTAATTTGTATTTAATGTTTGACATTCAGAACTATGATGAAATACATGGGTAAGTGGTGTTTATATACTTATAAATATAGTGTTCAAGTCTGAGTTCAACAAGTATTTGTATCGATTTGGTAACTATATACCCAAAAATTACATATGATTTTATAGGTAATACAACCATAGATGTTTATTGGGTTGAAGAGTTTAAATCTTTGTAAAAACTAGAAACATATTTTAAATTACAAGAGTTTTATGTAAAATAAGTTGATGGAGTCGAACTTGTAACAAAATATATAGGATAATATGCATAAACTATTATAAGAAACTGTCTGAGTGTTTGAATATTATAATTAAATGGAGATTTGATACAGATATAAATAGTCTATTGAATATAATAATTTGCTTATTAATATTCCATAAATATTAATATTTTATAATAGATCGTCAATGTATTTTGTGAATAGGAGGTTATAGTGATTAAGTCTTTGACTATATTTGTAAATGACTATTGACATCTATATAAAGTATTTATATAATGTTGAGTACTTATATATTGTACATATCATGAATATATTTAGTATGAACAAGTGCCAGTATAAACAAAAAATATCGATATGAAGACTTAGATACTCATATGTATATACGACATATAGAGGTGTACCCATATCCATTATAAATAATAATAAGCCATAGGATCTCAAGTGCAAGGAAACTATAACTATATGAATGAAGTCTACTAAAAATATAAAAAATTATTTAAATGAAAGATTATGCTTTCGTGAGAATTATGACTTTCTTTATTATGATTGACTGTTTGAAATTGAGTAGTATGTACATAAACTGATGTATTGTGATATTAGTGCTTATCATAAAATGTACTAAATTTGAATCTATTTACAAAAATTAGAAATATGCAATATAAATATAGATTATACCCAATTGATATGAATTGTACTTGTTATGTTTATTATTTATGTGACAAATAATATAGTAGAGATTCATTTATACATTCGACAGACTAAATGTATGATTTTGATTATTCTTATGTTTAGCATGTTTTATGTTTGATAGTAGGAAGTAATTTGTATGACTCTGTTGGTTATATTTATATTAGCCAAATCTTGTATTGTTGGTGCTAAGTAAGTAGTGAGACAAACTTTACTAGCTTACTAGCATCATCAATGCCAAATAAAGATAATCTGATCAAGTGGTGTGTATGAATTTGACTGATCTTAGAGATCAATAACTATTGAAAAAAAAATTCAAAGTAATGTTTAGTTAGACATTGTCATTTCGTACGTATAATTTATATGTTTGTATGATATCATGTTAAAATGTGTTTTTTTATGGTACACATCATCTATTAGAAAAATTATAGCACATGGGTACTATCTTATCTCTTTAGATTTTCATACCATCAGTATCTACTCATCTATGAAGGAAGGGTCATTCTCTAATGGAGGATTATGTGGAGGATTGATGGTCTGTGATTGGTGTGAAAAAATGCTCAGATGATGCTCTTCCTTCCCACAATAGTACTTATTTGGAGACTACACTTGATATTGCCATAGATATTGGAGTTCAGAAACTCATGCTCTGTGGAGTCTTGTATCTTATATCTTATATCTTGCATTGTGTTTATTGCTATTGAAACATTATCTCTGATGAAATGTAATTATTAACTCTTTGTATCTTGACAATAATGGTTGTCTATTGGTACTAGTTGTGGATGGAAACCTGTAATTACTTTCTATATTCAATTATATTTTATTTGATGATAGTGATCAGTGATAGATATATGTTACATTTTTATTTTATAGTTAACATAATCAGAGTGTTTTATCTATATCATTAATTAGATTCTCGTAGTGAAATCTAATGAAAAAATATGTAAATTAATTTTTTTTTTAAATATGTTATTCTTAGTAGATCTTAGTGGGGAGGTTACAACCAAGAAAGACTAAATTAAATATTCCCATTTGGCACATCTAGGAGCAAAATTTGACTATGAAAACATTCCCTTCATATAATGAGGTTTTATGAGTATGTCCATTTACATAAGAACTACCTAACAACCCTAACAAATAAATATCAAGAAAATAGTGTCTATTGCTAAATAACAACGAAGAGTCAGTGTGAGAAGCATAATGGGTAAATCAGATTGATGTTTTTTCTTCTACCCAAGGACATTGCAAAATAGAATGAGAATAAGAAACTTTACTCAAAAAACATGGGATAACCAAGGTAATAAACAATGCCCCAAAAATAAGGGTATTAATTGATTTTTAAGACAACCGAATGGGAGAATATTTTGAAGAGGGTTGATTGAAAACAAATTAATATAATGTAAAGGGATCAAGTGAAGCTGAACATGCACTAAGGACTTCATAATCATGGTGTTCAACACTATCCTAGGGGCAAAGGAAAAAAATACCCAAAAGAAAATCCTAGATATTAAGCAAGCCTTTGAGTAAGAAAAATAGACCTATCTTATCTCTGAAGAAAATTTTGGATGCAACTAAAGATATCATAGAAAAAATAAAATGTAGGCAATGTTAGGGATAAATCTCTGGAAATTCCTAATTTAAAAATTTTGTTATAGAAGATGTAGGATCTAAGTCCCTGAAAAATCACCAGTTTAGCTTAGTTTATATGGTTATAAAACCTAGATGTAATTATCTCATAATAAACTAAATCCATAGGGGAGTAATTAATCAAGCTATGAAATTCATGGCTCAATAAGGTGGTTAAAGTGAAAAGTGCACAATAGAGCCGATGGAATGGTAATATCACATAATTGTATGAAATGCACACATAGTAATACTCAAAGACATGAGGATATGTGGGGATTTTAAACACTAATGAATTCAATAAACATGCTTCCATCTACATACCTTTAAAATCTCTACAAAAAATTGAGATTTCAAAGGATATAGTAGAGTGACAAACAAAGTTAAAGACACCCATTATAATCATGTGAGAATTAAATATAATTATTTTCATGGAAGTGGAAGAGGCGACCTATGAATTATTTCACTCTTTTCAGGGGAAGTATGGCCACTATTATTACAGAATTTGACACTTTTAGCTACCATGGATTTGATGTCCTCTGGATATAAATTTAAGGCCCTCTTTGAGCCATGACTATGTTGCCTACAATTTGTCTTTGATGGTGGTGTCTCTGGATATTATGTGTCTTCCTTTTCTACTTTGATAAGGCACTTATCAACATGAAAAGTAATATCATGATATCTGATATTCTAGTTGTCTAAGAATCAAATTCACACAAAATTGCCATTCAAGTGGGGGAAAAAATAAAATCAATGGGTAAATGTAAGAGAAAAATTTGAATAAGAAAATTCAAACTTATTCATAGATTCTAGACGTTTCTAAGTAGCATTGCCTCTTTGTTTTTCAGAAATATGCTTTTATATTATGTGGGAAACACTTCACATAACTCAAGCTTGAGCCTCTAAGCATGCCATCATGCTCTTCACAGCCATGTTTTTATTTTTATTTTTGGTCTTGCGAATTTTGGGTGTAGTATATTCTAGTTTACTGAGATAGAGCAGGCACAGGACTGTAACCCTGAACATTTAATTTTTATTTTTTGAGCATCCACACAGTTGGTAGATGGTTGGGAGTAGGTGGGATGCCTTTATGCAAAATTAAATTATGATATTGAAATAAACCATTATGATAGTATAACAATTATGACTATGGCTAGGAAATTTTTAGTGGCTTATATGAAAAAAAAAATAGAGGTCATTAGGCGAATTGGTTTCTCAATGGTGGTGAATCAAGTTGGAAGGTGTATAATAGTGTATATGAATTAGGAAGTATCATGTGTCAAATTAAATAACATGAATTTCCACCTAAATTCATACTACAAGTATCTAAATATATAATGAAGTCATCCAACTGTATTATGTAGTCATTCGACTGCATTATGTAGTTATCTAATTGCATTATGCAATCATTTGATTGCAACATGTAATCATCTAACTGTATGGTGTAGTCATCTAACTACATGGCACAATAATCCAACTGCATCCTAAATTCATCCAGCTACACCTTGTAGTCATTTGACTACATACTACATTCATCTAACTGCATTACACAATTATCTGTCTGCATAGCACAAACATCCAACTACATGGCACATTCATCTGATTGCATACTATTATCATCCATTTATGCCTTGTTACATTATGATTTCACCCTATTATTTATAACCTTTAAATCCATGGATTAATATGGTTATCAATTTATTATTATTGCTTTGATTTGATCTTTATGATATATGTTCTAGTTATGGGACAATGATATGCTACTTTCTAGTTTACATGATGTGATAGTTGTACTTTCATATTTTGTATATTGTGGATGTATATTTATTAGTTTTGCATCAATTATTTATATATATGATGACTCATACTAACTACCTACTTGTTACGAGGTGGATGCAGGATTGATCTTACCCTCAGAACATGATAAAGGAGAGCTTCATTAGAGAGGATGGAGTATATGTGATGATTAAGGGATGACACAAGGAACTGCTAGTGACCCAAATGCACACACCATAGTATAATGACTTGTAAAATCTTTTATTCAATATGGTTATCTATTTGTAAGCCTTTGATTGCTTGAGTATTTTTGTAGTGATCATATTTCAGTTTATGTATTAAAAGAAGTTATTTCATTATTCTATAGTTTTAGATAGATTCGAATATGTTTGTTGTGATTATTGTGTTTGTGATATGCTATTCTTAGTGATGTAGTAAAATGTGTTATGTCATGCATCTTTTAAAGATAATCCAAGATGATAAACTAATTTCTATAGTTGACTCGATAAAAAAATTAGTGGATATAACATTAAAATGTTTAAATATATGATTTGTAAATGGGTAGTGTCTAAAACCACACCAATTGCTCTATTTTTATGGATGCTTTATAAATTCTCAATTTCTTTTTAATTAACTTGAAATTGACATAATAATTAAAATCAACATTCAAAATTGATAATAAACCAAAAGCATAAGCCACAAAGACAATATTCAAACCAGGGTTGATAATGGAGTTCACCCAATTTGGGCTATGTCTCTGGGTCCTGCTCAAAGGTAGAACCGATCGATTATTGATGTAAAATCATTTTGTACATAATTTATCCCCAGTTGGGGTTCTCAATCTACAAATAAATATTTTGACATCCTCTAGCTCTAGTTATAAGCTCTGGCTACTGACTTTACTTGTCTTCAATAAGTTTGATGTAATGTCTCTATCAAAGAGGTCTATGCAATAATTTTAGGCCTATAATTGCTACTCCAGTAGTGAAGACATACAAACTTGCTTACTATGCAAAGGGATAATTTATAATCTTTCTTACTCCTTGTGCAAAGGGATAAGCTATAATATATTTTACTCTCTATTACACATAGAGCACTCACAAAATTCTTAAGAAGAGCTCTCAAAAACCCTTTCTCCTCTTGGATGGATGCTTGGCTCCAAAAATTTGGAATGGAAGAGTTGTAATGCAAATGAGAGCTTGCTTCTTAAATACTTGCAATGTAAGTGAGAGCTTGGAGTGCTTTTGATATTATCTTAGAATGAATTTACAAATGAGGTTCATGGGTTTATATATTTTTTCAAAACCCACCAATTATGGATTTCTTCATTATCCATCCCCATGTACAAGCCTTTATTTAGGCTTCTTAGCCTTATCTCCCAAAATGGGGCATGGCAAGTTGATGAGGATCAATGGATCAAACCACCCTTCATATTTTGATCTTTGGATAAACCTCTCATGCATTTCTATGGGAGATATCCCAATTTCTATGGGAAATATCCCACATTTGTGGGGAAATAGATATTCATGGAGTTAATCACATTTCTCAAGCCTTAGGAAGTGGGATTTGTCTAAAATATTAGAGAATATTTTGGATATATTGTGTACACTCCAAATATGAGGATTTCATTGGTCCACATGTCAAGAATCTATTGGATCACATGCATGTCTAGTTACTGTACCTACACATTTTTCCCTGTTTCTTGGAAAGTTCAACAGGCCATAACTTCTGCATGTGAAGTCCATTTTTCAAACCATAAAATGTGTTAAAAATATCTTGATGAGATTTTCACTTTGTAGATAGTTCAGGAAAAATTTGAGACCATATAATTTGGTCACTATTGAAAATACTCCCATATCACACCTCCCCACTGAAGAACTTTTGGTCTACCAAAAGTCTACTTCTCATAAATAAGTGAATGTATCACTTATTCACCCTTCTGGTTTCTATTTGTGCTCGTCCTAGATGCATTTATCCTCTGGAGGCTAATTTTTTTAATCTCTTTGTTGTTCAATATTAACACAAGGATAGAAAACTATGTTGCATGTTAAGTGATGTTATAAAAGGTCATCATTTTTCCCCTTATTGGGGTCTTATATGCAACTGATGTATTGCCTTTCTTGAGGTCTTACATATAACACACATGTTACAAACATTTCCCTTCTTGGGGTATTCTATGCAACATAAATGTTTTACAAACATTTCAATCATTACAAACATTGACCAATTTGGGTCTTTTACAAATGTACATACAATGATTATATATATATATATAAATTGAAAGAACACACAAAAAATGAATGGCCACATACATCCATAAACAACAGTGCTTTAATTGAGTGCTACTCACCATGGAAGCACCTTTCATGTTGATGCCACCTTGTCTCCCTATTGGAAGTACACCTCAACTCATGGGCATGCTTCTTAACTTGGATGGTTGCTCCATATTCACTCTTAATGAGTGATCTACCTCCACACTTACTCATATAAATGGTTAGTTTCCTTAATGCTTATCAACAATGAAAACCAAATAAGTAAATTTAAAGTTTTTTTAAGCATGCCAAATAAAACTTAACTATGCAAAAAATCTATCCATTTATTACCGATCTAATCTAATGGATTCTCCCTCTTGATGGAATCTTCTTTGGATAGATGGGCTTCTTCATGGGCTGCCTATGAATTAACAAATTCATTATTTGTTACCTTTTTAATAGAAGCATAAACCATCTTATTCTTACCATATTTAGGATGGTATGATGGATGTAGTTTCCAAAAAGTTTCAACCATGTGCCCACTCATATGATAATGAGTGAAATAGTTCTTTTTGACCTTCTTATTGGATGAGGAAATAGATTTGTAATTTCTTGCTTCTAAATTACAAGATTGATCTTTAACACCTGCCTTATTTTCCACAAAAGACAACTTCATAAAAGATTTCCTCTTCCAACATTTAGCCATAGAATGACTACTTAACCCACAAAAAGTGCATGGGAAAGCATTCCACATTTTCTGTATGTCATAGCCATATTGTTTAAACTAAAAGAGAACATCAAAAGTTTTACAATTGCCATTATATTTAGTGTTATTATTTGTGTAAGTATGAGGAGATAGTATTACATTACCTCTTTTCTCTTATTTTTACACACTTTCTCATCACCTTGTGATTGTGTCACATTCCTCTGCATGGATAAATTTTGCAAATCTAGTGGTGTGAACACTTGGCTGTTGGAGGTTTGACTTCCTTCAACAGTTTTGGAACTCTCTCTAGTTTCCATCTCCACACTAGCATAACCCAAACCTAGAAAATGAGGTCGATCCTCTCCCTATATTGGGTTAATCAAACCTTGGCCATTCTTACTAAGGCCTTTTCCATCATATCCCATTTTAAATAGTAATCAAAATCCAATGACTTTAGTGTGTTTTTCAAATGAATCAAAAGCATCATTACCTAAATCTAAATCTGAATGGGAGGAAGAAGAATTATGTGGTGAATAACTTAAAGTGCACTCGTTAGTCATGGTTTCTACATCTGAAGTGAAAGGTAAATCCTTCTTCGACTCATCATACTACAATCCAATCAAGAGTTCATCCTTGGATTCGAGTTCGGATCTCAAACATGTAATTTATTCTTTGAGGGAATAGAGCTTGCATCTCAAGAAAGAATTCTCATCTTGAATTTTATTGTTGATACTTTCAAGATCTTCTAGCCTCTCTCTCTTCAAGGCTTTCCCCATGGTTTTTTGTAAACAACCTGTACTTGTAACATAATTACAAACTGCAAATGGAAGATCAAAACAAGCCAATAAGTTTGTAAATAATCTAATGGAATAGGATACTAAAACTAATTTCAAAACTCTATTCAAGAGTATATCACGAAATCAAAATCAAGTTTAGCCTTCTAACTGCTCTGATACCAAACTTGATCCATAAACAGGTAGTGTCCAAAATTATATCAATTGCTCTATTTTTATGGATGCTTTATAAATTCTCAATTTCTAGTTAATTAACTTAAAATTGACATAATAATTACAATCAACATTCAAAACTTATAATAAACCAAAAACATGATCCACAAAGACAATATGCAAACCAGAGTTGATAACAGAGTCCACCTGATCTGGGATATGTCTTTAGGTCCTGCTCAAATGCAGAATCAATTGATTATTGATGTAAAATCACTTTATACATCAATTATCCCTAGTAGGGGTTCTCAATCTAAGAATAAATTTTTTGATGTCCTCTAGCTCTGGCTACTGGATCTGGATCTAGCTCTGGCTACTGGCTCTAGCTCTAGATCTAACTATTAGCTCTAGCTCTGGCTCTGATTACTGGCTCTACTTGTCTTTCACAAGTCTGATGTATTGTTTCTACCAAAAGAGGTATATGCAATAACTCTAGGCATGTAATTTCTACTCCAGTAGTGAAGACAAACAAACTTGCTTACTATGCAAAGGGCTAAGATTCAAGCTTTCATACTCTTTGTGCAAAGGGATAAGCTATAAGCTTTCTTACTCTTTGTGCAAAGGGCTAAGCTATAAGCTTTATTACTCTTTGTGCAAAGGGATAAGATATAATATTTTTACTCTCTATTACAAATAGAGCTCTCACCAAATTTTTTTTAAAGATATCTCAAAAACCCTTTCTCCTCCTAGATGGACACTTGGCTCCAAAACCTTGGAATGGAATAGTTGCAATGCAAGTGAGCTTGATTCTCAAATACTTACAATGTAAGTGAGAGATTGGAGTGCTCTTGGAATTCTATTAGAATGATTTTACAAATGAGGTTCATGGGTTTATATAGTTTTTCAAAACCCACCAATTATGAATTTTTTCATTATCCATCCCGATGTACAAGCCTTTATTTAAGTTTCTTAGCCTTATCTCTCAAAATGGGGCGTGGTAAGTTGATGAGGGTGAATGGGTCGAACCAACTTTCATATCTTGATCTTTGGATAAATCTCCCATGTATTTTTATGGGAAATATCCCAATTTCTATGGAAAATATCCCACATTTGTGGGGAAAGAGATATTCATGGATTTAATCCCATTTCTCAAGCCTTAAGAAGTGGGATTTGTATAAAATCTTGGAGAATATTTTGGAACTATTTTGAACACTCCAAATGTGAGGATTTCATTGATCCACATGTCAAGAATCGATTGGACCACGTGCATGTCCAGTCACTATACCTACACATTTTTTTCTTATTTCTTGAAAACTTCAATAGGGCATAACTTCTGCATACAGAGTCCATTTTTCAAACCATAAAATGTGTTCAAAATCTCTTGATGAGCTCTTTACTATGCATATAATTTAGGGAAAATTTGAGACCATATAATTTGGTAACTATTGGAAATCCTCCTGGATCAATATAGATTTAGTAACTATTATTATGTTAGTATACAATCTAGCATCTATGCCAATTCCCTATGTGGACTATCCTAATTAAATGTTATATAATGAACCTATTCTACATGGATTAACAAGTATTAGTTAATGTTGACTTTGTTTATAGTTGGCATGATTATCAAGTGTTATGCATGAAGTCCACCTTCAAATAAATTAGATTAGGATTGGACTTGAGTAGTCTTTGGGTTGAGTTTGAGATTTTAGAGTTGGAATAAAAGATTGCATTATTATTGCATTTGACTATAGAGTTCAATTATTTTGAACCCAAACATGCAACTTGGGTTAACAATAGTTTCTAGAAAATAACTTGGGAATGACATAGTAGGAAGAAAAATGGTTTTAAGAAGAAAGTTAGAGAGGTTTTGAGGGATAGAGGAGAGTAGGTAGATTTGGATAGAGTGGATTAAGCTAAGGAAAAGGGAGTTATTTTTAGATAAATCCAGCTTGTCCAAGTTGGTACTGTATTTAAATTCCCTGTTAGCAATATGAATTTTGAATGGAATTGATTTTGACTTTTTATGTTATCTTTTTGTTTAGGGTAAAAACCCATGGGGTTTGAATGGAGGGCCCTATGGATGGATCCTTGACCATCCACAAACCTCTGCATTCAACCCAAAATTTACCTCAAATAAAGAAGAAAGAAACCCTCTAGCTTATGAAAGTGAATTTCAAATTTAGGGATTATCAGAGTGTAAACTATGGAAATGATAATGGGTTTTGTTAGTTTCCTATGGTATGATAAAAAAGGGGGGTTTGAGTGAAGGGATTTATAGATGGCTCGGCCATCCATAAACCCTTGCACCCAAACTCGAGAAACCATATAGTGGACCAAATCTTGTAGGTCTCTACTTGGATATATGCACAGCCAAGAGTCATTGAAAACCCTTTTCATTTTATAAATCCTGGATGGTGTTCATGGTATTTTTTTGGGCAAGGTTTTTAGGGCTTAGTTGATGAAATAATGGTCTCTATTTATAAATCATTGATTTACCCTAGTAGTGAGAGGATTACGCTTAGCCTAAATAAAATCCTGTGATAAATGATAGAAAATGTGTAACATAGACTTGAGGGTTTCTATTTACTCTGGGTTTGCATTAGTAACCATGTTGATTTATGTTTTATCTAGACCTAAGAGATGACTGTGTTTAAAATATTGATTCTATTAAGGATAAGAAATTATTTCAGGGTAAGAGGTACATATATATATAATGTAGATGTGAATTTTAAATAGTATATGAATAGAAGTGTGTGTGTGTGTGTGCATATGTATGTATGTATGTATGTATGTACATATATGCATATACATGTATGTGTATTTCTATATATATATACACATATATGTGTATATATGCATGCATACATACATACATACATACATACTTGTGTGTGTGTGTGTGTATAGAATGGGTATGTATGTATATATATACATGTATGTGTGTATCTCTCTCTCTCTCTCTCTCTCTCTCTCTCTCTCTCTCTCTCTCTCTCTCTCTCTCTCTCTCTCTCTCTCTCTCTCTCTCTCTCTCTCTCTCTCTGTGTGTGTGTGTGTGTGTGTGTGTGTGTGTGTGTGTGTGTGTGTGTAGAATGAATATATATACTTGTGTAAACTTTTATTGTTGAAACTAGTTGTCTCAATGAGGAGACTTGATAATATAGGTCAACATTCAGATAAGGACCCTGTAGCTAGTTATAAATACTTCCCTAGTAATTAACTCATAATACATCTGTGATAGTATCTATAACTTAATAGATGACTGTATTATTTTAATGTCTATGCAAAATAAGATATTTGTAGAGGATATTGTTACTATGAGTAGTAAAAAACTGAGTCGACAAAGGAAATTGAATATTCAATTTATAATATGTCAAAAGAGATGATTGTGTAATTCGAGACTGGCTAAATACACTTTGTGTTATTGTTTTGATTCAATTTTATAAGTTGGTTAATTATACTTATTTGTTAATAAGTAATTATAACAAAGTTGATTGGAATAAACTTGGGTTTGGAAAATCTATTATAACATGACTGAGTGCATAAACCTGAAATAGTTGTTTGAAAATGTAAAACAAACGCCTGTATGTTATGTATTATTATAGGATGGAATTGAGATCCTAGCGTAATAAGAGATTCTGGTTTTATGATGATTTCATAGATTAGATGAATTTATAAAATAAGTGTTATCAATTATATTTGAGTAAGAAGTTTACTTTTATAAAATATGTTCAAAGATTGATCTTTTGATAAACCAGATGTATACGCATGCATAAAGTATTTATCACAAGAAGTATTTATGGAAATACTTTAAGATTATTTGTGAAAAACTCATCATTGTAATATGATTATATATGTTTATGAAAAACTTGAAAACCAAATTAAAAATTAAATGCTTAGGTCTATTGTTTAAAGTTAGATTATTATTGGGCACACTTATTTACATATTATGTGAATACCAATATAACCCTGGTTGTGACTAGAACCAAAAAACTATAGTTGTCTAAACAAATTGTTACCATGTCAGTAGATGGCTTGTAGAGCGTAGATCAAAACTATGGTTGCATGTTTGATGGCCTACTATGAACTTATACCTTCTTTTATGCAAGGAAAACTATGAGCATGAATTCTAATATGTTTTGGGTAGTTTTTATTTAATAATTTAACTTGTAGGTCTATATCGAATATGAGGCCAAAATTATGAATGATAATTAAATAATCATCTACAGATATGTATGAATTGTTGCTCAATCTCCAATATGATTTTTTTGGTAGTAGGTGACCTTTTAAGCATAGATGAAATAGTAATTGAATACAAACCCTAAGATTTTAACGAATGCTATGATAGCATATTATTGTTATGAGGGAATTGTGACTTATATATATATATATATATATATATATATATATATATATATATATATATATATATATATATATATATATATATATATATATATATAAGTTCATGGTAGTTCTGATTGTTAATCTTGTAAAACCTTGACTTGTGTCATCAATGATTGTTAGTATTTATATACAAATAGTATTGAAAACTTACATGCAATACTTATTATGAGAGTATTAATATGTAAAAGTATTTAGACTTTTATATCATATAATAGTGCAATTATATTTTCTTCTAATTGCTTATTTGTAATATAATCTAGGATATACTAGAGCGGTATAATCATGCACTTGCTTGATTAATATTTATAAGCGTAAGATTGTTGGTTCATGTTTGAGTAGGGTGCTCATGCACAATGATCTATAATATTATGGGATGTCACAGAGTTATACAGTATTAAAGTATATTATACACGTATATTGTATATTGTATTTATTATGTCTAGAACCACACCTTCGTAAATATTTGCATGTTGGTTATTAATTTAAGCAGTATGTTTAATGATAGTTAGTAGGACATCATGTTTGCGTGCATACAATTTTGAGAGTGTAATGAATGTTAAGTAAGACTTTTATGTGGCTATAGAAATTATAAATTGTTTTGTTATATCTGATTGAATATAAGTTATGTTTTTATGTATTTAAGACTACCTTGTATGACTGATCGTATAAAATTAGTAGTTATGTCTTAGAATACTAGACTATGATAATATGGGTTATCATGGGATGTTGTTGTATGGAACTTATTGTGATGGTGAGAATCTACAATTAAATATGTATTTTACCTGGATGATATAAAATGTAGTCATTATTTTTATTATGAACTAGATAATAATGTAAGATTCATTCATACGATTGACAAAATAAATGTATACTATGCTTACTTCTATGTTTAGCATATGTTATGATATGATCATTAGTTGGATGTAAATTGTATGAATTTTGAGATTAAATTGTGTATATTGAGACAATATCTTTTAGTGTGTATGATTTATAAGTTGGTGTGATATATTGCAATAGAACGGGTTTTCTATGATACACTATATGTATAGTTTTAGAAATCATACAACTCTTCGATAATAGCTTGTTACTTTGGATTGTCACATTGTTTATATCTACCTATCCATGAAGGGAGGGCCATTCCCTGATAGAAGATTGTGCAGGAGATCGTTGGTTTGTGATTGGTGTGAAAAATCACTTGGATGATGCTCTCCCTCCCCATAGCAGTACGACATTTGAGACGACACTTGAAATTGTCATAAATATTGAAGAGGATGGAGAACTCATGCTATAGGGAGCCTTGTATATTATTTTTGTACATTGTGTTATATGGTATTCACTCCAAAAAATATTTTAATTAAAAATGTAATTCCTTGTTAACTATGGATTGACCAGTAGTGGCTAAGTATTGTTTCAATAGTGGTCAGATAATTGTAATTAATTTCTATGATTGTATTATGATGCATTTTCACGTATTGATAATGATTTGTGACTGTTTGATATCACATGTTTATTTGCATTTAATACTCTTAGAGTATTTTTGTACTCAATTGCTAGTGAATGCTTGTGGAGTTCAGTTATTTTGAACTCAAACATGCAACTCCGGTTAATAGTGGTTTCTTCCATTAATGACATACAAAGAACTTGGGGATGGAAGAGTAGGAAGAAAAATGGCTTTAAGAAAGAAGTCAGAGAGGTTTTGAGGGATAGAGAAGAGCATGCAAATTTGGATAGAGTGGATTCGAGCTAAGGAAAATGGAGTCATTTTTAGAGAAATCCAGCTTGTCCAGGTTGGTACTATATTTAAATTCCATGTTAGCAATTTGAATTTTGAATGGAAGTGATTGTGGGTTTTTATGTTGTCTTTTTTTTTAGGGTAAAAACCCATGGGGTTTGAATGGACAGCCCTATGCATGGATCGACCATCCACAGACGCCTACATTCGACCTAAAATTTACCTCAAATAAAGAAGAAATAAAACTTGTAACTTATGAAAGTAAATTTCAAATTTAGGGATTGTTTTTTGATTTATTTATCAAAGTGTAAATTATGAAAATGATTATGAATTTTTTTAGTTTCTTATGGTATGATTAAAAAGGGGGTTTGAGAGAAGGGCTTTGCAGATTACTCGATCATCCACAAACCCCTACACCCAAACCTAAGAAACCCTATATTGGACCAAATCTTGTAGGTCTCTACTTGGATATATGCATAGCCACAAGTCATTGAAAACCCTTTTCATATTATAAAGCCTAGATGGTGTTCATGGTATTTTCTTGGGCAGGTTTTTTAGGACTTAGTTAATGAAATAATGGTCTCTATTTCTAAATCATTGATTTACCCTAACAGTGAGAGGATTAAAATCAGCCTAAATAAAATCTTGTGATAAATGATAGCAAATGTGTAATACAAACTTGGGGATTTCAATTTACTCATGGGTTTGCATTCAAGGCATTAGTAACCATGTTGATTTATGTTTTATCTGGACCTAAGAGATGACTGTGTTTAAAATGTTGATTCTATTATTAAGGATAAAATATTATTGCATGTTAAAAGGTATATACATATCTATAAAATGTAAATGTGAATTTTATATTTATATATATATATATATATATATATATATATATATGTAAAATTTTATTTTTGAAACTAGTTATATCAACGAGGGGACTTGATAATACAGTTCATCATTTGGATAAGGACCTTGTAGTTGGTTATAAATACTTTCGTAGTAATTAACTTGTAATACATCTATGATAGTATCTATAACTCAATAGGTGACTATATTGTTTTAAGGTTGTGCAAAACAAGATATTTGTAGAGGATATTGTACCATGAGTAGTTAAAAACTAAGTAAACAAATGAAATTGAATATTTAGGGTATAATATGTCAAAAGAGATGACTGTGTAATTCAAGACTGGCTGAATACACAGTGTTATTGTTTTGATTCAATAATCTGAGTTGGTTAAATATATTTATTTGTTCATAAGCAATTATAACAAAATTGATTAGAATAAACTTGGGTTTGAAAAATCTAGTATAACATCGTTGAGTGCATAAACCTAAAATAGTTATTCAAAAATGTAAAACAAAGGCATGGATGTTATTTATTATTATAGGATGGAATTGAGATCCTAACGTAATAAGAGATTCTGGTTTTATGATGTTTTCATAGATTAGATGAATTTATAAAACAATTGCTATCGATTATATTTGAGTAAGAAGTTTACTTTTATAAAGTATGTTCAAAGGTTGATCTGTTGATAACCCAGATGTATACACATGCATAAAGTATTTCTCACAAGAAGTATGTGTGGAAATACTTTAAGATTATTTATGAAAAACTCGACTTTGCAATATGATTGTATATGTTTAAGAGAAACTTGCAAACTGAATTAAAAATTAAATGCTTAGGTCTATTGTTTAAAGGCAATTTATTATTGGGCACACTTATTTGCATATTAAGTGAATATCAATATAACCCTGGTTGCGACTAGAACCATAAAATTGTAGTTGTCTAAACAGAATGTTACCATGTCAATAGATGGCTCACAAAGCGTAGATCAAAACCATGGATGCACGTTTGATGGCCTAGTATGAACTTATACCTTTCTTTATGCAAGTAAAATCATGAGCATGAATTCTAACATGATTTGGGTGGTTTTTATTTAATAATTTACCTGTAGGTCTATATCAAATATGAGACCAAAATTGTGAATGATAATAAAATAATCATCAACAAATATGTATGAACAGTTATTCAATATCCAATATGATTTTGTTGTTGGTATGTGACTTTTTAAGCATTCAAGAAACTACAAGTGCATACAAACCCTAAGATTTTAACAAATGATATGAAAGCATATTATCGTTACAAGGAAACTATGACTTGCTTATATATATTTAAGTTCATGGTAGTCCTGATTATTAAATCTTGTAAAACTTTGACTTATGTCATCAATGACTATTAGTATTTATATGCAAATAGTATTGATAACTTGTGTAGTACATATTGTTAGAGTCTTAATATGTAAAAGTATTTAGACTTTTATAGCATATGATAGTGCAATTATGTTTTCTATTGAATGCTTATTTGTAGTATAATCTAGGGTATACCCAGACGGTATAATCTTGTATTTATTTGATTAATATTTATAAGTGTAATATTGTTGGTTTGTGTTTGAGTAGGGTGCTTATGCATAGTGATCTATGATATTATGGGATGCCATAGAGTTATACAGTATTAAAAGATGTCATATCTGAATAGTACATATTGTATTTGTTATGTCTAACCCCACACTTACGTAAATGTATCCATGTTGGTTGTTACTTTGAACAATATGTTTAATGACAGTTAGTAGGACATCATGTTTGCATGCATACAACTTTGAGTGTGTAACGAATTTTAAGTAAGACTTTTATGTCGTTGTGGAAAATATGACTTGCTTTGTTATATCTAGTTGATTGAATAGAAGTTATGTTTCCATGTATTTAAGACTACCTTGTATTACTGATAGTATAGAACTAGTAGTTATGTCTTAGAACACTAGACTATGATAATATGGGTTATTATAGGGTGTAGTTGTATGAAACTTATTATGATAGTGAGAATCTGCAGTTAAATATGTATTTTACTCGATGAAATAAATTGTAGTCATTATTTCTAGTATGAGTTAGATAATAATGTAAGATTCATTCGCGTGTTTGATGGAATAAATGTATATTGTGCTTACACCTATGTTTAGCATATGTTGTGATATGATTGCTAATTGGATGTAAATTGTATGAATTTTGAGATTAAATTGTGTATAGTGAGACAATATCTTTTAGTGTGTATAATTTACAAGTTGTTGTGATATCTTGCAATATAATGAGTTTTATATGATACACTGCATGTATAGTTTTAAAAATCATACATCACTTGGGTACTAGCTTGTTACTCTGGATTCTCGCATTGTTTATATCTACCTATCTGTGAAGGGAGGACCATTCCCTGATAGGAGATTGTGTGAGGGATCGTTGGTCCGTAGTTGGTGTGGAAAAGCACTTAGATGATGCTCTCCCTCCCACAACAATACTATATTTGAGATGACACTTAAGATTGTCATAGATACTGAAGAGGACAGATAACTCATGCTCGAGGGAGCCTTGTATATTATCTTTGTACATTGTGTTATATTGTATTCACTCCATGAAACATTTTATGTAGAAATGTAATTCTCTGTTAACAGTGGATTGACCAATAGTCGTTGAGTATTATTCCAATAGTGGTCAGATAACTGTAATTAATTTCTATGATTATATAATGATGTTTTTTCATGTATTGATAATGATCCATGACTGTTTAATGTCACATGCTTATTTACAATTATTACTCTTAGAATATTTTTGTATGATTTGCTTAGATTTGGGGATGTAATCTATTTATAGTTAATATGGTTTTTTTTTTCTAAATCTTTCACGGTTTTATTTATCTACTGTTTTGGTCGAAACTGCCGGATAACTTTTACCATCTAGTGGGCAGCCGCTGGAACAACACTTCATGCGTGTTGCTTAAGCTTCATCGATATCCACTCCCTTCTCTCATCTTCTTCCATCTGGTCTAACGCATTGTATAATTTTACAATTGCACCCTCTTAAGCTCCAATGAGATGGCCACTTCCACAGGGATAGTATTCACCATGGTCTTCTGGTTGCAATCATCCAGCAGGCTGAATGCGAAGGCATATTTTCTAAAACAGAGCAAATATAATTTTTTTGTTGGAATAAACCCTATTACGATTAGGTCGACAGTGTACAGACGACAGCAGCTGGATTGTGGGCGCCTTCCAGATATCGGCTTTAGAATCATAGTCGATAATTGAGGCTGTGGAGTCTGGACTGCCGCATAACACCCGGTGTAGGGTCGAAGCCCTAAACCGTAAACCCTAATTCCATAAATGCCAGAAAAAATTTTCTGGTGGTTGGGAGCACGACAGAGGCGCTGACGACTCCCTGTAACAGGGAGACGAAAAGAGCGACAGCCGCAAAGAATACATAAATCAGCATAAGCAGCGCTATTCATTTCAACTGTCTGACAAGGAAAACACCAGAAGAGTTAGAACATCGCCATTGTTTTCGGAGACCTGAAACTCCATATCATGAAATATACTAACCCCCTATTTTTTATGCCCTCTCCCCTTTGCTTACATGCCGCCCGATGCGTGGAGTATGTGCGTTGAGGTCAGATCTTGCACCTTCCGATTTGAGTTGCTGAATTGAGAGAAAGAGCGCACTGGAATTCTCTCCCCCGTCCTCCACCTGATTTTGTATTTCCGACTACAGGAGAAACTTATGATGAACTGCACCCACTGTGCCCACCAGCGCTATCACCGTTGCAATGAAAGGACTCCACCAACATTTGCACGTCTTAGCATTGGGCTGTGCCGCCGCCTGAAAACTGCAATCAAAACTACGCCTTGGAATACGAAGTAAAGGCCGAGTAGATGGTATATTTCGCTCTGAATATTTCTGCATCTCGTTTCCGTCTGCTCGATCCGACGATTTAAAATTAGCTCTTCCTTTTCCCGATAAAATTCAGGCACCGCACTGCCCTCTGGAAGGAAAGGTAGATTCCCCAAGAAGTTTAATTACTCCTGCAGTACTCCTGCAATGAATTTTGTCAGGGAAAAAAACTTTCTAACAATACACAGCGTGGGTCTGAAACCATGGTGATGGTATCTATGTCTGACCTAATGAAAAGCCTGTTCATTGTCGAGGAATAGGTGGGCTGACACAATTTCCATTGAATTGAATGTTATATCTTTTAACTTTAATTTCTATTTTCGAGCAGCAGCCACTCACAGCTTTAAAACAAAATCATGTTTCCTACATGTAATGATGAAGACTGTCACTTGATTATAAATGTAACGATGAAGACTGTCACTTGATTATTACCAAAATGGCAGAACGAGTCTTCGATTTAGTCACGAATAACATAATTTCTTTTCGGTCAATGAATACTTACAAAATAATATTATTCTAATGACCAGATAAAAAACCTTGTAACTTACATATACAAAAAGTTTACTGTATATATGTTTCAGCATGCAAAATAAAATAAAATATATATTTTGAGTGTCATTAAATTCTTAGCACAGGTTAGCATTAAATTCCTACCACAGGTTAGCATGTTCTAATTATTCTATTGTGTTAAGCTAATTTTTCTGATATGTAAGAAATGTGCATTATTTGTGACATGATAAGGTTTAATGGTTTCTATATGTTAATATGCAAAATCTCAACTTTTAGAGGAGCATTGTTGAGTCTTTTCCATACTTATATAAGTTATAAAGAGAAAGTATTTGATATTAATTTTTTAAATATTATTTGAATTAGCATGATTTGTTGTTTAATTTGATATGGTAAATATATTTAAGTTAGAATTATGAATTGGATTAATATTTTTGAAGGGATTTATGAATTAGTATTGGAATATAAAAAGAACTCAGTCCCTGATAACAAGTGAGCACTAAAGTATTAGATAACGGGAAATCAAAACGGCTATTATAGATCAACAAGAAGGTGCCCCAAATTTAAAACAATAAGTTATCAAAACCTAAAAAATGACACACTTAAAATAGAAATACTTCAGCAAGGCTTCAACTAAACCGGCTAGTGTGTGTCTGTAACGGGAACCGACCGAAAGATTAGAAATAAAAGTGAAGCAGTCCTCAATTGTAAGCAAGGGCAAATCTTACCCCACCCTACTAACATTCCTCCCTTGCTCCCGTTGTTAACCCTCAACATTCACGTCCCTAGAAACTTAAAGCTGATGTTGGCACCACTAGCAAGAAGAAAGGTAAACGTTCGGAGACGAAAAAACTAAGGGTGATGCTGATGCTTTGATGAGAGAAAGCTTTTAATAAACAATGAAAGACCTATCAAAACACAAAAAACTAATATAATTTATAGATATATACATCTTATATGTTATTTTGTATTTTTTATTCTCAATATAAATAAATTGATATATTAATATTTTTATTTTTGATATAAATAAATTGTCAAATTTAATTTTATATTATTTATTTATTTTAATCACAAGATTAAAATATAAAATTATAAAATTTAAACAATATATATGATAAATAAAAATAATTTTTTTATAAAGATTAAATTTTTTATTTAAAAATAAAATTATTGATCTCATAATGTTCTCATTATTATTACATCCTATTCCTTGATCATCAAAATGAATTATAGAAGTTTCACACTAAATGGATATTTGTCTTGTTCTTGACTTGAAAATAACTTTTACTTTAATCTTTTTAAAATATATTTTAGTAAGGAATTATTCTTAATTAATTTATATATTTAAAATAAGTTTGAATAAAAAATTATTCTTAATTGAATATATAGTTAAATGTAAAGGTATATAAAAATATGAGATATTCTTTTTAATTTTTTTTTCAAAAAATCTATAATTTTTTTTTTTTTATAACTATTAAAAAATCAAAACACTTATATATATAAAAAGCATCTTACTATTTTTCAAATAAGAAATATGCATAGTTTACTTCCTGCAAGATTTATTTTTTCACCATTCAACTAACTCAAGTCAACTTATGTTCTTCATCTCCTTTTGAATGACTTTACTTTTTATAATATTGTAGACATTAACTTGATAAACCTCTATTTTTAACATAAATGTTAAATATTAACATACAATTTTTTTTAATTAATTTTATATTTTATTAATTATTAATTTTAAAATAGAATTATAATTTCGACTTCTAAATAAAATTAACAATATAGTATAGAATTGACAGAAGAAATACTTCTTATTCCTCAATACTAAGAGCAAGACTTAAATGGAAAAAAAAGAAAAATTCTCTGATGGTTTTTTCTTTCCAATTGACAGCTTATGCCAGGTTAAAAAAAGGAAAAAATCGAAAGAAAGCAGTGGCCCATAAAGAATTAGATAAAGACAATCTTTTTTAATAAATGAAAAGAAAGATAAGATCTGTCATGGTCCAAATAGACATCTATAAAAAGGGCACCCACTCCAAGCAAAAGTAACTTGATTCATTTTTAATGTTTTGCAATTCAGTTATGGCATTTTCAATTCCACAGCGTTTTCTTATTGTTGTTATAGGAGTATGCGCTTCAATGGCAGGTTATAATTTATCTTAAACTCATTACGTGACTGCCATTTTTTAACTTGATGCATTTCACAGTTTTTTTTTTTTCAATTGTATTATTTGTATGAATGATAGTGGTAGTGTCTCTCATTTTTGGATTGAAATTTTGTTTTTATACAGATTAGATGTATAGGGATGAGGTCTCGATCATGTTTCTCATTTTTTATTATATTATTTGTATGATAAGTGGTAGCTTTTCTTTTTTTTTAATTGAAATTTTATTTTTATATGATTAAACATATAAGGATGAGGTTATGGATGAGGTTGGGATAATGTCTCTCATTTTTAATTGTATTATTTATACGATAAATGGTAAGGTCTCTTTTTTTTTATTGAAATTCTACTTCTACACAGATTAGATATAGAAAAATGAGATCGATAAAGTTTGTGTTATTATAATTATTTTTATTTTTATACAAATAATAATAACTATCATTTTTTTTATTGAAATTTTATTTTTACATGAATTAGATGTACAAAGATGAGCCCTGAATCATGTTTCTCATGATAAATGATAGCGTCTCTCATTTTTTTAATGGAAATTCTACTTTTATATGGATTAAATGTACAGAAATGAAGTCTGAATCGTATCTCTCATTTTTTAGAGTTATGTTACTTGAATAGAAGAAATATTGTATTTTCTTGATTGAAATACCTGTCAAATGTTTTTAGGATCCAATGGAGCCCACTTCGCTATCCAAAACAAGTGCCCATACACAGTGTGGCCTGCAAGTTACAATCCGAGCACTGGTTTAGAGCTTCCCTCCGGACAACAGACAATTTTAACCGTCCCAGCAGGCCAACAGGCAGGAAGAATCTGGGGAAGAACCGGGTGCAATTTCAATGCACCGGGCCCTGGTTCAAAGTGCACAACTGGGGACTGTGGGGGCTTACTGCAATGTCAAGTGAGTGGTGCAGTCCCTGCCAGCTTGGTCGAATTTAGCCTTAACGGATACCAAAACATGGATTTCTATGACATCTCCCTTGTGGATGGCTTCAATCTCCCCATTGCAGTATATCCCAATGTAGCAGCGGGAGGTAAGTGCACGCCCATTTCCTGCAGCCGAAATATAAATATAGACTGCCCTGCACCGTTGAGGGCTAATGGAGGATGTAAAAGTGCCTGTCTGGTTTTTCCTTCCAGCGATTTGTATTGTTGCCGAGGGCAATATGTGAATAATTGTCCACCTTCTGATTATTCGAGGTTTTTCAAGAGCGAGTGCCCACAAGCTTATAGCTATGCTAAGGATGATTCCAGCAGCACCTTTGTTTGCCCAGGGGGTTCTGACTATACAGTTGTGTTCTGCCCTTGATTATTATTCCAATCTGTGAGAGATGTATCGTTTTTACAGCCCATAAATAATTTCTGTGTATCCTGTTATTATTCCCTTTTGTGGAATGAAGATTTGTAGATATGAAGCTTTCACAGTTCGTAACAAGGGATAAAATGTTTGAGATAAAAGAGAGATTATAATAAAAAGTAGATTTTTGGTTAAAATGATATAATTTCTGTGTATTCTGTTATTTTTTTAGTTTATTAAAATAGAAAGTAGATTTTTTTGGTTAAAATGATATAATTTCTGTGTATTCTGTTATTTTTTTAGTTTATTAAAATAGAAAGTAGATTTTTGGTTAGAATGGTATAAATTTTTTTAATTAATCAAACAAATCTCTTACAAATTTTTTTTATTTTTTTTTAACACTTCAATAAAAATTTATGCATTGTATAAAGAAAATGAGATCCATGAGATTATAAGAAACAATTGTATTGGCTTCAATTTTTTGTCCTGATGGGTTTTGCAGAAATCATTTTTGCTGAATTTATTTTTTTAATTTTCAAACTTTATTGAAGAAAATCTGTAAATAAACAAATGTAATGGCTTCAATTTTTTTTGGGCCCTGATTTGTTTTGTAGAATTCCTGTTTGGTTGGATTTAAATTTTTTAAATTTTCAAATCTCATCTAACAAAATATGTAAATAGCATCAAATTTTCTTTTGTCCTGGTTGGTTTTTGTGGAGATCCTATTTAATAATTATTTCTGTGGGTTTGATAAAAATTCTATTTAATAATCTTTTATAATGTAATATTTGAGTGGATAAGTGTAAAACTTATAAATATATAAATTCTAACAGTTAAATTCGACAGTTGTATACTTATTTTAATTATTAAGTGTATATAATAATTTTAAATAATAAAATAAGAATTATATTTGTAAATAATAAATAATTGTTATATAAATAATATTTATTTAATATATATTTTAAATAACATGTTAATAAATATTATTTAAAATATGTTATTATATAAAAAAAAATTATTTATAATGTTAAAATGTGTAACAAAATTTTATAAGAAATAGTGAATAATTTTATTTTTTTATTTATTTGGTATTTTCTTTTGAAATAGTAAATAATTTTACTTTTTTATTTGTTTGGTATTTTTCCTTTCTAAATCCTATTTATGTAATAAGTCATTAAATTTTTTGATAAAAGTTAAATAAGAAAAAGTAAATAATTTTACTTTTTTTCAATTTTTTTTAATTTTTCTTTTTAAATCATATTCATGCAAAAAAATCATTAAAAACTCTTATAAAAAATAAAGTAATCAATGGTAAATAATTTTATCTTTTTTAACTTAAATTAATATAAAAATTTAAGTTCTTTATGTACAATGAAAAGCCATGATACAAATTGTTAGGTAGATTGTAGGGAAATGATATAAGTAGGTAGATTGTAGGACTAAAATTAAATTAGCACATATATCTTAGATAAATTCATATAAATAAATTTACGTTAAAGATGTTAAAAGATATCATTTTTAAAGTGTTTATATGATTTTAGATTTGTGAAATAAAATAGAATACACATATGTGGATGTCTTAATTATTAATATAAAATAATAAATGTATGAAAAATAATAAGATTAACTAATATGATATTTAAATTATTTGTCTTTAAATTAAATTATTTATTTGGTTCATATTTTTTAAGTGACATAAATTTTCTATATTACATATAGTTAACAATCAACAACCATGTATTTGGAGCCACTTTATAAAGTCGTGTTTATTTAAACTATTTATTTTTAAATTAAATTGTTTGTTCTGGTTCATATTTTTTATGTGACATACATTTTCTATGGTACATATAATTAGCACTCAACAACCATGTGTAGGGTCTTTGTCTATTATTTATAGCAATAGTCATAAGGACTTGAAGTCAATTTATAAAGTTGTGTTCCTTCCAAATTCATCCATGATAAAATATTTTGTTAGTCAACATTGCACATATAAATCATACTAAAAGATGGAAACACTAAAGGAAATATTTATATGCTTCAATAGATTGGTGTGCTCGAAATTTGAATCTAAAAATATTTTGATTGTAATTTACAAACAAATACACATAAATATATGACTCATATGACAATCAAATTTAGTTTACAAACCTAAGCATAGCTCTATTTTTATTTCAATTATATATAATTAATTTTGTAAAAAATATTATCATTTGGAGCTACTATATCATAATTGACATCTCTAACAAATATTAATTTTGCTCTTAAACTCTAGTCGTAGACTCACCATTTAATTGATTTGTAGACACTGGTTCCAACACCACTCAAAATACACTTTGGAGTCTTAGATAGAAGCAAAAGTATTTTTTACAACTCACACCAACATTGAAACATAAATAAAAAATAACCATTATGGATAATCATAATCATATAACCTTATTGTTTATTTAAATTATTTTGATATATGAATTAAATGTAATAAACATTAAATAATTGAAATATTATTCAGAATATATAATTTATATTGAATAAGAACGTAAAATACATTCAAGTACAGCTCGAACGGGTGGCGTAGTTGGCTAAGGGCTTTGGGTTCGTCCCATATAGGTCCTGAGGTCGATTCACAGTTTTCATATTTACCCGACACACGTGGCTTTTAGGCAGTTGTGTGGGTCCCAAGAGGATTAGTCTTGCCTACCTCACCTCTTCTTCTCGCCAAAACTTGACAGCGAAAATTAAGCTTGAGGCAAGGAGGGATGTAGTCACTGGGGTAGCCGCGGGGACACCTCCCGATCACAAAAAAAAAAAAAAACATAAACATAAACTAAAATGAGCTAAAAATAGTAACTTTTTATGAAATATGCAAACCTAACTCAAATTCGACTTATGATAACTATGCATACATATCATTGATGTAGAATTGACTTGAAGGATCTTTGAAGTGTGTCGCACATGAAAACATAATCATGTAATGCACTAGGGTATGGCCACACTATATGAAAGATAGGGGCACACTATGACCTTGTCTATTTGACTATGGCTACATCTAAGATGACTATGCAGGTGATTTTCCTACTCAAGTACTTGCACTTGTCAAAGTTGGTCTACTAATTGTTTGTAGGTAATGTTTTTTTGTACAAAAGTACCTGCAATGTTGAAACCCTCATTCCTACACATAAAACTAATAGACATCAAATGTAAAGGGGGAAATTAAGTAAGGGGAATAACTAATATATTATTAGAAAACCTTTTTTTATCTGAGTGTTACCTACAAAGCCCCAAAAGGACCTAAGACTAATGTATTTCTCCCTCCTAGAGTGAGTGTGTGAACTTTGATATTTGTACTATATGGATGCAGCAAATAAATTGACTTGAATGTTTGATAATGAATACACTTGACCTAAATAAAACAGCTTCAATCTTGACCTATGACTGTTGGAATAAATCAGAAATTAAATTGGGAAGAATAGGGTTTTTTTGCTCAATGTGCAATAGCTTGTAAAGAGAGTGTTTTTTCTAAAATTTTCAAGTTGCTAAGTAATGCTTTAAATGGCCTTGATATGTTTATATAGTGGGATATTTGAAAAAAATCCATTAAAACTGAAATTATTGAAAGTGCGAGAGGGCCGATATGAAATGTTTTGAATTTTAAAAGTAACCATTAGAGCTTGGGAGACAAGACCACACTAGTAGACATGATCAAGTTGTGACACTATCCAACTTAGTTTAGTCTTGTCCTATAAGGACATAAACTATTGGAACTTGGTGGATAAGGAGTCACAAGTAGAATATGGATGTATGTATGATGTTTCCAATAATTCCAAGATAATGAATAGAATAGTGAAAACTAGATCATAGAGATTACAAGTTGATGGAATGGAACAAAGGTAAATTAAAGTAAGAATGTCAAGATCAAACATTGTCAAGTACTTAATGGTTAAAATTGAGTGTCTACACATTATTTTACAACCTTAACTAGTTCTTACTAAACAAAGAATCCCTATAGAATTAGTCTCTTGGACCCATGATCAATCAAGGCAATATCAAATTTATTTCCCAAGTCAGAGATCCTGAGCTTCTCACTAGCTAAAGGTCGATAACCCTACTTAATGTCTCTCAAAATATTCTTACCAAAGCCCTTTTCAACTCCATTTGGCTAATCCTACCTACCATTGTTAGACCAAAACAAACATGGTTTATTAGAGGGAGGTATATTTTGGATAATCTTATCGTAGTCTGAGAGGGCATGGCCTAGGCCCATTCCTCTCTTCAGAGAATTATTTTTCTAAAGTTAGATTTTGAAAAAGTTTATGATAATATTGAGTGGCATTTTATTCTTTCCATGCTCAAGGCTCTCGACTTTGGTCCCTATTTCATCTACGATGTGCAGACCTTGTTAGGTTGTGGAGCTAAAAGCTTCACTGATGTAAATGGAGGAGGTTGCTGAGTTGCAGAGCAACTGTCATCGGTCTGATCAACCGATGTTGGTCATCTTTAGTGTTCACAGTAACCAACGTCAGTTATGGGTCAGCCGACATCAGTCAGACAGGCACCGACATCGGTAGCCTGTGTGTGCATTCGTTTGCATGTGCTTCCAGAACTGGTCTTATTTTAGACAGACAGTTTGTTTGCATGTAAAAGACTAATTTTAGTCTTAAGTCTGTGTTTCTAATTATTGTAATTAGGAAGTCTAATTATTGTTTGCATGGAATCTATATAATAGACTCATGGGGCTGTATTGTAATCAAGGACAAGGAAGAAATCCTTCCAATTGTAAGATCTAGGTTTGCAGGTGTGCAAAACCAAGTTGATCTGCAGGTGTGCAAGATCAGGTGAGATCTACTTGGAGTACGTGGTGTACTCAAACTTGGAGTATGTGTGTATACTCGGTGGTACTGACAGTATTGATACTGATTGGTTGAAACACCAACTCGGTTATTGAGTTGATTGTGTTTGTAATTGAGAGAGAGAACTCTTGAGGGAAGATTACTAGTACACCCAAGAGGTGTGGGAAGAGTGTGATCTCTTTATTGTATTTCCTTTTGGATGAGTTGAATACAATTGTGTATTGTCTCTCATATTTTATGCTATTTTTGATTTCTAGTTACTTATTATTCTGGTTAAATTCTGTGTTTAGTTGCTTATACAAAGGTAATCAATTGTGCTCTTAATCCTGACAATTGGTGTCAGAGCTTTGTGAGCCTAGGTCCTATCAAGTGGTATCAGAGCTGTGTTTGTTCTAGATTCCTGACAAGTGGTATCAGAGCTGGGTTGCTGGTTCACCAAGTGATACCACTGACAAGTGGTATCAGAGCGGGGTTGCAGGTTCATCAGAGCCTGGTTCAGAGCAAGTTTGTGTTTGATTACAAGTCACTCTCAGGGGTTTCTGATTGAGTGGGAGTAAAGCAATGGCAGAAGAAAGTAAGCTAAGAATGGAGAAATTCAATGGCAAGAATTATCAATTATGGAGGATGCAGATAGAAGATTATCTGTATTAGAAAGATCTGTACTTACCATTGGGTGGGGTTGCAAGCAAGCCCATGGATATGAAAGATGAAGAATGGAAGGTTCTTGATCGAAAGGCTCTGGGATCTATAAGGTTGAGCTTGTTATCGTCTGTGATTTTCAATTTATCACAGGCTAAGACAACAATAGAATTAATGGAATTTTTGGCAAATTTATATGAAAAACCCTCAACTTTGAATAAGATATTTCTTATGAAGCAATTATTTAATTTGCAAATGTTGGATGGTGGATCGGTACACAGTCATCTTAGTGATTTCCATGGATTAGTAAATTAGTTAGTTTTAGTCAATATTGTTTTTGATGATGAAATTAAGGCTCTCTTAATCTTATGCTCATTACCTGAAAGTTGGGATAGTTTGGTAATGGCAGTTAGTAATACTGTGTCTACTTCAAATATCTTGAAAGTTGATGATGTTGTTAGTGTAATTTTGAATGAAGAAATTCATAGAAAAAGCACAGGTGAATCATTAGGTAATACTTTAAGTGTTGAAAGCAGGGGAAGGCAAAGAGAGAAGATCGAGCAAGGAAAATCAAGGGAAATCAAGGTCAAAGATAGGCAGGAGATCCAAATCCAGGTATGGCAGAATAATCTGCTGGAATTATGGAAAGGCAGGGCACATAAAGAAAAATTGCAGGTTGGTTGAAGATCAGCATGAAGGAAATGAAGAAGCAAATGTTGCAGATATTGTTGCACAGGATGCTCTTGTATGTTCCTTGGATAAAGTGGAATCTTGGGTTTTAGATTTTGGTGCCTCTTTCCATGCAACCCCAAATAGAGAATTTTTTCATGAATATGTCTAGGGAGACTTTGGAAAGATTTATTTAGGGGTTGGTGAGCCTTGTCAAATTGTTGGCAAAGGGGAAGTGCGGCTGAAATTACAGACAGCCAACACATGGGTGTTGAAGGATGTCATGCAAGTCCCAGTCCTGAAGAGGAGTCTAATTTCTACAAGAAAGTTGGGTGATGAGAGGTGCACATTAACTCTCATAGTGGATGCACTTGAATTATCATGTGGTAAGAAAGTAGGTATTCTTTATCTATCTACTTGTATTACTGATTCTCCTTCTGTTGCAAAGATGTGGCTTTGTAGGCTTGGTCACATGAGTAAAAAGGGGATGCATGTTCTTAAGAGGAAGTTTGATGTCTTTGACAAACTTAAGAACTGGAAAGCCTTGGTGTTCATGGAGAAGATGATGGACAGTGATCAGCTAGGGAGGCTGAATAAAACTGAGCAGAGCAGTTTGGACAGGGTTATGATCCAAGGTAAGCTCACGGGTAAAAAGTCATCACTCACAGAAAAACACAGTTACTGACATCGATCAGGTGGAACTGACATCGATCATGTTAGGATCTTACATATACAATTGATTACTTTTGTGTAAGCAACTAAACACGGAATTAAACCAAAATAATAAGTAACTAAAAATCAGAATCAGCAAAGAATAAGAGATACAAGAAATAATGAAAACTTGTATTAAACTCTTTCAGAAGGAAATACAATTAAAGAAATCTCTCTTTCTTCCACATCTCTCAGATGTACAGATCTCTTTCCCTCAAGAGTTCTCTCTCACAATTACAAACACAATTCAGCTACTTGAATTGATTCACCCTTTTTCTTATATCTGTTACCACAAGCTATGAAGATCTATCCCTATTATATAGAATTAGGGATCATGAGCTATGCATTCTCCACTGTTAGATACACCTCTTAATCAAAAGTTCAAATCAGTCCTACCAAAAATAGAAACGCGGACTCAATACTAACATTTAAACTTATCATGCAAACAATCTGTTCATCCCATGAAAATAGACTTCTGAAACGCACAGGTGACCGATGTCAGTCCCTGTCTGCATGCATATGACTGACGTCGACTAATCTATAACCGACGTCGGTGACTGTGTAAATACAACAACCTTGTATTTGCTCATTTGGTGAAACTTTTAGCTCTACACCTCAATAATCTCTCACTTGGAGATAAACAGTTGCACCTATACCTATACAGCAACATCCTCTAGCTTGTTTCACCATCTTCAAGCTCAATCTTGAAGACCAACAAAATTTGAATGAAGATTCAACTTCTCCTTTGTTACCGGCTTTGTTAACATATCAGCAGGGTTCTTATCCGTATGGATCTTTTCTAGCTTCAACTCACCATCCTCCAATACCTGTCTAATAAAGTGGTACCTAAGTTGTATATGTTTGGTTCTTGAATGAAAGGCTAAATTCTTTGCCAAATGAATTGCACTTTGACTATCACTGTACAATCTGTAACTCTCTTGCTCCTTTCCCAACTCTTCCATGAACCGAGTCATCCATATCATCTCCTTGCTAGCCTCTGTGACTGCAATGTATTCTGCCTCTGTAGTAGACAAGGCAACAACCTTTTACAACTTTAAAATCTAGCTAATTGTCATACCACCAACAGTGAACACATAACCTATGGTGCTTCTCCTACCATCCAAGTCACCTGCCATATCCACATCTAGATACCTATGTAGAGAAGTGTTTGACCCTCTATAGCATAAATGCCTACTGCTGGTCCCTCTCAGATATCTAAGAATCCACTGAACTGCTTTCCAGTGTTCTTTTCCTTGATTGGCCGTAAACCTACTGACAACTCCCACTGCTTGGGCAATATCAGGTCTGGTACATACCATTACATATATTAAGCTCCCAACTGCGGAAGCATATGGAACTTTACTCATGTACTCTACCTCATCATATGATTTAGGACACTATTCTTTGCTCAACTTGAAGTGTCTAGCCATAGGTGTGCTTACCGGTTTTACATCTTGCATATTGAACCTCTCCAACACCTTGTTCACATAATCCTCTTAAGACAAAATCAAATTGTGATTTTTCCTGTCTCTCTTAATACTCATGCCAAGGATTTTTTTTGCTGCTCCTAAATCCTTCATGGCAAATGTGTGAGCTAATTTTACCTTAAGCTCAGAAATATCTTGCATGTGTGAACCTGCAACAAGCATATCATCTACATACAGTAACAGGATAATATATCTACCATTGTCCAATCTCTTAAAATAAAACAATGGTCAGATTGACATCTACTGAAACCATGCTCAGTCATAAACCTGTCAAACCTCAAATACCATTGTCTAAGAGCTTGCTTAAGACCATATAAGCTTTTCTTCAACCTGCACACAAGCTTCTCCTTACCTTTGACCTCAAAACCTTCCGGCTACTCCATATATATTTCTTCATCCAAATCTCCATGAAGAAACATTGTCTTAACATCAAGCTGCTCAAGATGCAAATCCTCAATAGCAAATAAAGACAATACAGTCCGAATAGAAGTTATTTTTACTACAGGAGAAAAAATTTCACCAAAATCAATACCTAGTTTCTGTGCAAATCCCTTTACTACCAACCTGGCCTTATGTCTCATTTGTCCATTCTCACCTTCCTTTAACCTGTAAACTCATTTGTTTTTTAGTGCTCTCTTTCCCATTGGCAACTCAACCAAATCCCACGTTTGGTTCTCTTTCAAAGAATCAATCTCCTCATTCATGCCAAGCTCCTACTATTTCTGGGTTTCTACCTGCATTGCTTCATCAAAACTCTCTGGTTCTCCACTATCAATGAGCAACAAGTAGAATAATGAAGGGAAATATCAAATTGAGGTTTACTTACCCTTTATGGCCTCCTCATGGGCGTTTAAGACTCATTCACTGCTTGCTGTCCACCTAAATTCTCTGTCAGTGACCGATCTCGATCATCTCCGAGTTTGTACCTGATCGACATCAGTTCCACCTGACCGACGTCGGTTCCTGTGTGACTGACGTCAGTTACTGTCTGATCAACGTCAGTTCTTTTATGATCAATGTCGATTCCTGCCTGACCGATGTCAGTGCCTGTGTTTTCTTGTAAGTGATTATTCTTTCCTGTGAGCTCATTTTGGATCATCACCTTATCCAAATCAACATTGCTCTACTCAATATTATTCAGCTTCTTGAGCTGATCACTGTACATCACCTTCTCATTGAAAACAACATCACGGCTTCTAATAATTTTGTTAGTTCCTAGATTCCATAATCAGAATCTAAAATCTCCAGAGCCATAACCAATAAAAGTGCACCTCATAGATTTAGCATCTAGCTTCTTTCTATTTTTTTATCAACGTGCACAAAAGCTTCAGAACCAAAAACTCTGAGAAATGAAAGATCTACCTTTTTACCTATCCAAGCCTCTTCTGGAATTCCACCATCTAGAGCAATAGAGGGTCCTCTGTTAATTAGGTAAACCGTAGTATCTACAGCTTCTACCCAAAATTGTAAGGGAAAACCAGCATGCAACCTCATACTCCATGCACGCTCCATTATTATTCTGTTCATCCTTTCAGCAACTCTATTTTGTTGAGGTGTCCTTGGAACCATCCTTTCCTTGCGTATTCCACTCATAAAATAGTAACTTTTAAATTTATTGCTGCAGTACTCACCACCATTGTCAGATCTAAGGCACTTCAATCTCAAACCTGTTTCATTCTCAACCAAAGCTTTCCATTTCTTAAATGTATCAAAAACATCAGATTTCTTCTTTATGCAATAAACCCATACCTTTCTTGTAGCATTATCAATGAAAGAAACATAATACTATGATCCTCCAATAGAAGCTACCTGAGCTGGTCCCCACACATCTGTGTGAACAAGCTCCAACTTGTGCTTCTTCATTGTTGACCCAGTTTTGAAAAATCTCACTCTCTTCTGTTTTCCAAACATACAATGCTCACAGAAATCTAGATCTATGCTTTTCAAATCTGAAAGCTTACCTTTTGACTTAAGAACAGTCATTTCCTTCTCGCTCATGTGGCCAAGCCTACAGTGCCACAACTTTGCATCTACATCTAAAGTAGATAAAATAGAAGGAGAATAATCAGTAATACAATTACATAAATAGAGAGTACCTACTCTCTTGCCTCTGGCTAATATAAGTGCACCCTTGGAAACCTTCCAAGATTTAGTTGTGAGAGTTACTGTGCAACCCTCATCCCCCAACTTTCCTGTAGAAATTAGATTTTTCTTCAAGATGGGTACATGCATCACATCTTTCAACACCCATGTGTTGCCATTCTATAATTTCAATTGCACTTTTCCTTTGCCAACAATTTTACAAGGCTCATCATCTCCTAAATAAAGTATTCCAAAATCTCCCTGGACATAATCATTGAAATATTCTCTATTTGGGGTTGCATGGAAAGAGGCACCAGAATCTACAACCCAAGATTCTATTTTATTATCCAAAGAAAAAATAAGAGCATCTTATGCAACAATACCTACAAATTTTGCTTCTTCTTTACCTTCATGCTGATTTTCTTCTTTAACCGACAACCAGCAATCTTTCTTTGTATGCCCTATCTTTCCATAATTCCAGTAGGTTATTTTTCTTCCATTTTTGGATTTGGATCTACCTCTCATCTTTGACTTAGACCTTGATCTCCCTTGCTTGCACTTCTCTTTTTGCCTTCCCCTGCTTTCAATACTTAAAGCATTCCCTGATGTTTCCTCTGTGCTTTTCCTACGAATTTCTTCATTCAAGATTACACTAACAACATCTACTTTCAAGATATTTGTAAAAGATGCAGTATTACTAACTGCCATTACCAAACTATGCCAACTTTCAGGTAAAGAGCATAAAATTAAGAGAGCCTTAATTTCATCATCAAAAACTATTTTGACTAAATTTAACTGATTTACTATTGCATGGAAATCATTAAGATGACTAGATACAGATCCACCTTCCTGCATTTGCAAATTAAATAATTGCTTCATAAGATATACCTTATTTGAAGCTGAGGGCTTTTCATATAAATTTTCCAAAGTATCCATTAACTCTACCGTTGTCTTTGCCTGTGATAAGTTGGAAATCACAGAAGATGCCAGGCTCAACCTTATGGATTCCAGAGCCTTTCTATCAAGAACATTCCATTCTTCATCTTGCATATCTGTGGGCTTGCTTGAAACCCCACACAATGGTAAGTACAGATCTTTCTGATACAAATAATCTTTTATTTGCATCCTCTATAACTGATAATTCTTGTCGTTAAACTTATCCATTCTTAGTTTACTTTCTTCTGCCATTGCTATACTCCCACTCAATCAAAAACTCCTGTGAGTGACCTGTAATCAACACACACTAACCCGATCTGATACAACTTGTTAGTGAACCCAAGCTCTGATACCACTTGTTAGGATCTTACAGATATAATTGATTACTTTTGTGCAAGCAACTAAACACGAAATTAAACCAGAATAATAAGTAACTAGAAATCAGAATCAACAAACAATAAGAGATACAAGAAATAATAAAAACTTGTATTAAACTCTTCCAGAAGGAAATACAATTGAATAAATCTCTCTTTCTTCCACACCTCTCAAATATACAGATCTCTTTCCCTCAAGAGTTCTCTCTCACAATTACAAACACAATTCAGCTACTTGAATTGATTCACCCTTTTTCTTATATCTGTTACCACAAGCTATGAATATCTATCCCTATTATATAGAATTAGGGATCATGAGCTATGCATTCTCCACCATTAGATACACCTCTTAATCAAAGGTTCAAATCAGTCCTACCAAAAATAGAAACGCAGACTCAATACTAACAATTAAACTTATCATGCAAACAATCTATTCGTCCCACAAAAATAGACTTTTAGAATGCACAGGTGACCAATGTCAGTCCCTGTCTGCCTGCATATGACCAACATCGACTGATTTATAACCAATGTCGGTAGCCTCCAGTCGATCCCTAATCGGCGTCAGTGACTGTGTAAATACAGCAACCTTGCATTTGCTCATTTGGTGAAGCTTTTAGCTCCACACCTTAACAAATTAGGTAGGTACTGACATCAGTCATGTGCAGACCAGACTCAGTGGTATTAGGCAGGTGGTGACCGACGTCGGTCAGAGAACTGGCATCGGTGACCAAGTGGACATTGACGTTGATCAGAAAATCAGCGTCGGTGATCAGGTGGAATCGACATCGGTCAGGTGCAGACCAAGGTCGACTAGAAAATGAATTTTAGGAGGATAACAAGTTGTCAAGGAGTCTCAAACGCCCATATTGTTAGGTTGTGGAGCTAAAAGCTTCACTAGGATGCAAACATGAGGAGGTTGCTGAGTTGTAGGCAATCGACATCGATTAAGCCAACTGATATCGGTCATCTTCAGTGTTCACAGTAATCGACGTCGGTTATAGGTCAGTCAACATCGATCAGATAAGAATCGACGTCTGCAGCCTGTGTGTGCATGTGTTTATATACGACTCCCAAACTGGTCTATTTTTAGATGGATAGTTTATTTGCATGTGAGAGACTAATTTTAGTCTTGGAGTTGTGATTCTAATTATTGTAATTAGAAGTCTAATTATTGTTTGTATGGGATCTATATAATAAACTCATAGGCTGTATTGTAAAGTGTGCTAGATAAAGAGAGCAAGGTTAGCTCCTTCAGAGGGAAGAGAGCAAGGTTAGCTCTTCATAGTGCCACAGTGCCAAGTGTGTATGATCAGGTAGATATGTGGGAGAGTAAGATCTGGTATAAGATCCACAAGGGTGCTAGTGTGGAGAATCAGAAGGGTTCTTCATGTGTGTATGATCTAGGTTGGTAGGTGTGCAAGGCCAAGTTGATCTGTGGTATAGCAAGATCAGGTGAGATCTACATGTGTAAGTAAGATCAGTTTGATTTGCAAGTTGTTGCAAGTTCATGAGAGATCTACTTGGAGTGCGTTGTGTACTCAGACTTGGAGTATGTGTGTATACTCTGTGGTACTGGCAATAGTGATACTGACTGGTTGGAGGTGAACAACAACTCTGTGATTGAGTTGTTTGTTGTGACCGTAGTTGAGAGAGAGAACTCTTGAAGAGATTTATTGTTTACGCCCTAGAGGTGTGGGAGCCCTAGAGGAGTGTAAAGAAGATTATGGCATCTTCTTTGTTGTATTTCTTTCTGGAAGAGTATTAATACAATTGGGTATTCTCTCTCATATTTTGTGTTATTTCTAAATTTCTAATTACTTATTACTTCTGGTTAAATTTCGTGTTTAGTTGCTTATACAAAGGTAATCAATTGTGCTCCCAATCCTGACAGTGGAATTAGAGTTGTTTGTTGTTCTAGATTCCTAACAAGTAGTATCAGAGCAAGGTTGTAGGGAGCAGGTTTGTGTTTGATTACAGGTCACTCTCAGGGGTTTCTGATTGAGTGGAAGTATAGTAATGGCAGAAGAAAGTAAGCTAAGAATGGAAAAACTCAATGGCAAGAATGGTCAATTACGGTATTATAGAAAGAAAGAGCAGGTAAAGAAAGATTCTTGATTGGTAGAAGATCAACATGAAGGAAATAAAAAAGCAGGTATTATTGCATGGATTGTTGCACTGGTTGCTCTTATATGTTCCTTAGATAAAGTAGAATCTTGATTTATAGATTATGTTGCCTCTTTCCATGCAGCCCCAAATAGAGTATTTTTCTATGTTAAGGTCCATGGAGACTTTGGAAAGATTTATTTAGGGGTTGGTGAGCCTTGTCAAATTGTTGGCAAAGGAGAAGTGTGGTTAAAATTGTAGACGGCCAACACATGGGTGTTGAAGGATGTCATGCAGGTCCCAGTCTTGAAGAGGAGTCTAATTGCTTCAAAAAAGTTGGGTGATGAGAGATGCACAGTAACTCTCACAGCGGATGCACTTGAATTAGCATGTGGTAAGAAAGTAGGTATTCTTTATCTACCTACTTGTATTATTGATTCTCCTTCTATTGCAAAGATGTGGCTTTGTAGGATTGGTCACATTAGTGAGAAGGGAATGCATGTTCTTAAGAGAAAGTCAGATGTGTTTGACAAACTTAATAACTGGAAAGCCTTGGTGTTTATGGAAGAGATGATGGACAGAGATCAGCAGAAGGGGTTGGATATTTTTGAGTAGGACAGTTTGGACAAGGTTTTGATTCAAAGTAAGCTCGCGGGTAAAAAGTCATCACTCACAGAAAAACACAATTATCGATGTCGGTCAAGTGGAACCGATGTCGATCAGACAGATACCAATGTCAGTCATGTGCAGACAGGCAAAGTTGGTAATGTCAGGCAGGTAGACACTGGCATCAGTCAGGGAACCAATGTCGGCAGTCAGGTCAATCGTAGGGAACTGACATCGATCAGGTGCAAACTGGGAGGTGACCAACATCGATCACTGGTAGAACAGATTTTAGGCAGACAGTAAGATGTCAAGGAGTCTCAAACGCCTATGTGGAGGACTGAAAGGGTAAGTAAGCCTCAAATTCTTTATTCCTCTTCTTTATACTTGTTGCTCAATGAAGAGCAGGTAGGATCCAGGAAATAGTGGGAGCATGGCATGAATGAGGAATTTAATTCCTTGGATGAGAACCAAATAAGAGATTTGGTAGAGTTGCTAGCTGGGATGAAAGCACTGAAAGATGAATGGATTCCTTGGTTAAAGAAGAGAGAGAATGGACACGTAAGACAGAAGGCCAGGGTATATGGTCTTGAGCAAGTTGTAGGACAGTGGTATAAGTTTGACAGGTGTATGACAAAACATGGCTTTAGTCAATGTCATTGTAACCATTGTGTTTACTTTACCAGGTTGGATAATGATTGCAACATTATTCTATTACTATATGTAGTGGGGTCACACATGCAAAGTTTTGTTGAGCTAAAGGTAAAGTTAGTTCAATGGTATGTCATGAAGAATTTGGGAGCAGCAAAATTCTTTGGCATGAGTTTTTTTAGAGACATGGAAGGTCATAGGTTGATTTTGTCTCCAAATGATTATGTGGATAAGATAGTGGTGAGGTTCAAGATGCAGGATGCAGAACCGATTAGCACACTTATGAATGGACAATTCACAAAACATGGTCCCAATTCACATGATGAGGTTAAGTACATGTGTACTAGACCTGTTATTACCTCAGTAGTGGGTGTTGTCAGCAAATTTGTAGCCAATCCAGGAAAGAAGCACTGGAAAGCAGTTTAGTGGATTCTCAGGTATCTGAGAGGGACCAGTAGCAGGTATACATGATATGCAGAGTCAAGTTCTTTTCTACATGGGTTTGTAGATGCAGATGTGGCAGGTTACTTGGATGATAGGTGAAGCACCACAGGATGTGTGGTGGTTGGTCTTCAAAATTAAGCTTGAAGAGGGATACAAGCCAAAAAACAAATTAGACAATGTACAAGTACAGGTACAGGTGCAACTGTTTATCTCCAAGTGGGAGATTGTTAGGTTGTGGAGCTAAAAGCTTCACCAAGATGCAAATAAGAGGAGGTTGTTGAGTTGCAGGCAACCGACGTTGGTCAGGCCAACCGACGTCGATCATCTTTAGTGTTTACAGTAATCAACATCGGTTATGGGTCCACCGACATCAGTCAGATAGGAACCGACATCAGCAGCCTGTGTGTGCATGCATTTGTATGCGACTCCCGAATTGGTCTATTTTTGGACGGACAGTTTGTTTGCATGTGAGAGACTAATTTTAGTCTTAGAGCTGTGGTTTTAATTATTGTAATTAGAAGTCTAATTATTGTTTGTATGGGATCTATATAATAGACTCATGGGCTATATTATAAAGTGTGCTAGATAGAGAGAGCAAGGTTAACTCCTTCAAAGGGAAGAGAGAAAGGTTAGCTCCTCATAGTGCCACAGTGCCAAGTGTGTATGATTAGGTAGATCTGTGGGAGAGAAAGATCTGGTATAAGATCCACAAGGGTGTTGGTGTGGAGAATCAGAAGGGTTCTTCATGTGTGTATGATCTAGGTTGATAGGTCTGCAAGGCCAAGTTGATCTGTGATATAGCAAGATCAGGTGAGATATACATGTGTTAGTAAGATCAATTTGATTTGAAGGTTGTTGTAAGTTCATGAGAGATCTACTTGGAGTGCATTGTGTACTCAGACTTGGAGTATGTGTGTATACTCTGTGATACTGGCAGTAGTGATACTAACTGGTTGGAGGTGAACAACTTTATGATTGAGTTGTTTGTTGTGACCATAGTTGAGAGAGAGAACTCTTGAAGAGATTTATTGTTTACGCCCCAGAGGTGTGGGAGCCCTAAAGGAGTGTAAAGAAGATTGTGGCATCTTCTTTATTGTATTTCCTTCTGGAAGAGTATTAATACAATTGGGTATTGTCTCTCATATTATGTGTTATTTTTGAATTTCTAGTTACTTATTACTTCCGGTTAAATTCTGTGTTTAGTTGCTTATACAAAGGTAATCAATTGTGCTCCTAATCCTGAGAGTGGAATCAGAGCTGTTTGTTGTTCTAGATTCCTAACACATATAGAGGACTGAAAGAGTAAATAAGCCTCAAATTTGTTATTCGCCTTCTTTAGACTACTTGTTGCTCACTGATGGTCAAGAACCAAGAAGTTTTAAAGAAGCAGAGCAAGTAGAATCTAGGAAATAGTGGAAGCATGGCATGAATGAGGAAGTTGATTCCTTGGATGAGAACCAAATGGGAGATTTGGTAGAGTTGCTAGTCGGAAAGAAAGCAATAAAAAATGAACAGATTCTCAAGTTAAAGAAGAGAGAGAATGGACACGTGAGACAGAAGGCCAGGGTATATGGTCTTGAGTAGGCTGTAGAATAATGGAGGTTTGACATGTGTATGACAAAGCATGGCTTTAGTCAATGTCAATGTAACCGTTGTGTTTTCTTTACCAGGATGGATAATATTAACTATATTATTCTATTACTGTATGTTATGTGTATGCTTGTTGTAGGGTCACACATGCAGGGAGTTGCTGAGCTAAAAGTAAAGTTAGTTGAGAGGTATGTCATGAAGAATTTGGGAGCAGCAAAATTCTTTGGCATGAGTATTCCTAGACACAGGGAAGATCACAGGTTGATGTTGTCTCAAGATGATTGTGTGAATAAGGTAGTGGCGAGGTTCAAGATGCAGGATACAGAACCGATTAGCACACCTATGGATGGACAGTTCACAGAACAGTGTCCCAATTCACATGATGAGGTTAAGTGCATGGTATGTACTAGACCTGATGTTGCCCAAGTAGTGGGTGTTGTCAGCAAGTTTGTGGCCAATCCGGGAAAGAAGCACTAGAAATCAATTTAGTGGATTCTCAGGTATCTGAGAAGGACCAACAGCAGGTTAACATGCTATGTAGGGTCAGGGACTTCTCTACATGGGTATGTAGATTTGGATATGGCAGGGGACTTGGATGACAGGCGTAGCACCATAAGATGTGTGGTGGTTGGTCTTAAAGATTGAACTTAAAGAGGGATACAAGCCAAGAAACAAATTAGATGATGTATAGGTACAGGTACAGGTACAAGTGCATCTGTTTATCTCCAAGTGGGAGATTGTTAGGTTGTGCAGCTAAAAGCTTCACTGATGTAAATGGAGGAAGTTGTTGAGTTACAGAGCAACCAACATCGGTCTGATCAACCAATGTTGGTCATCTTCAATGTTCACAGTAACTGACGTCAGTTATGGGTCGGCCGACATCGATCAGACAGGCATCGACGTCGGCAGCCTGTGTGTGCATGCGTTTGCATGCGCTTCCAAAATTGGTCTTATTTTAGACAGACAATTTGTTTGCATGTAAAAGACTAATTTTAGTCTTAATTCTACATTTTTAATTATTGTAATTAGGAAGTCTAATTATTGTTTGCATGGAATCTATATAATAGACTCATGGGGCTATATTGTAATCAAGAACAAGGAAGAGATCCTTCTAATTGTAGGATCTAGGTTTGCAGGTGTGCAAAACCAGGCTGATTTGTAGGTGTGTAAGATCAAGTGAGATCTACTTGGAGTACGTGGTGTACTCAGACTTGAAGTATGTGTGTATACTCGGTGGTACTGGCAGTATTGATACTAACTGATTGAAACACCAACTCGATTATTGAGTTGATTGTGTTTGTAATTGAGAGAGAGAACTCTTGAGGGAAGATTATTGGTACGCCCAAGAGGTGTGGGAAGAGTGTGATCTCTTTATTGTATTTCTTTCTAGATGAGTTGAATATAATTGTGTATTGACTCTCATATTCTGTGTTATTTTTTATTTTTAATTACTTATTATTTTAGTTAAATTCTGTGTTTAGTTGCTTATACAAAGGTAATCAATTATGCTCTTAATCCTGACAATTGGTGTCAGAGTTTTGTGAGCCTATGTCCTATCAAGTGGTATCAGAACTATGTTTGTTCTAGATTCTTGACAAGTGGTATCAGAGCTGGGTTGCTGGTTCACCAAGTGATACCACTGACAAGTGGTATCAGAGCGGAGTTGCAGGTTCATCAGAGCCTAGTTCAGAGTAGGTTTGTGTTTGATTACAGGTCACTCTCAGGGATTTCTGATTGAGTGGGAGTAAAGCAATGGCAGAAGAAAGTAAGCTAAGAATGGAGAAATTCAATGACAAGAATTATCAATTATGGAGGATGCAGATAGAAGATTATCTGTATCAGAAAGATCTATACTTATCATTGGGTGGGGTTGCAAGCAAGCCCACGAATATGAAAGATGAAGAATGGAAGGTTCTTGATTGGAAGGCTCTGGGATCTATAAGGTTGAGCTTGGCATTATCTGTGATTTCCAACTTATCATAGGCTAAGACAACGGTAGAGTTAATGGAATCTTTAGCAAATTTATATGAAAAACCCTCAGCTTCGAATAAGGTATTTCTAATGAAGCAATTATTTAATTTGCAAATGTTGGATGGTGGATCGGTACACAGTCATCTTAGTGATTTCCATGGATTAGTAAATCAGTTAGTTTCAGTCAATATTGCTTTTGATGATGAAATTAAGGCTCTCTTAATCTTATGCTCATTACCTAAAAGTTGGGATAGTTTGTTAATGGCAGTTAGTAATACTGCGTCTGCTTCAAATATCTTGAAAGTTGATGATGTTGTTAGTGTAATCTTGAATGAAAAAATTTGCAGGAAAAGCACAAGTGAATCATCAGATAATGCTTTAAGTGTTGAAAGCAGGGGAAGGCAAAGAGAGAAGATTGAGCAAGGGAAATCAAGGTCAAAGATAGGCAGGAGATCCAAATCTAGTTATGGTAGAATAATCTGCTGGAATTGTGGAAAGGCAGGGCACATAAAAAAAAATTACAGGTTGGTTGAAGATCAGCATGAAGGAAATGAAGAAGCAGATGTTGCAGATATTGTTGCACAGGATGCTCTTGTATGTTCCTTGGATAAAGTGGAATCTTGGGTTTTAGATTCTGGTGCCTCTTTCCATGCAACCCCAAATAGAGAATTTTTTCATGAATATGTCCAGGGAGACTTTGGAAAGATTTATTTAGGGGTTGGTGAACCTTGTCAAATTATTGGCAAAGGGGAAGTGTGGCTAAAATTGTAGACGGCCAACACATGGGTGTTGAAGGATGTCATGCATGTCCCAGTTCTGAAGAGGAGTCTAATTTCTATAAAAAAAGTTGGGTGATGAGAGGTGCACAGTAACTCTCACAGCAGATGCACTTGAATTAGCATGTGGTAAGAAAGTAGGTATTCTTTATCTATCTACTTGTACTACTGATTCTCCTTCTATTGCAAAGATGTGGCTTTGTAGGCTTGGTCACATGAGTAAGAAGGGGATGCATGTTCTTAAGAGGAAGTCTGATGTCTTTGACAAACTTAAGAACTGAAAAGCCTTGGTGTTCATGGAGGAGATGATGGATAGTGATCAGCTAGGGAGGCTAAATAAAACTCAGCAGGGTAGTTTGGACAGGGTTATGATCCAAGGTAAGCTTGCGAGTAAAAATTCATCACTCAAAAAAACACAGTTATCGATGTCAGTCAGGTGGAACCGACATTGATCAGGTAGGTACCAATGTCGATCATGTGCAAACCAGACTTGGTGGTGTGGGGCAGGTGGTGACCAACGTCAGTCAGGGAACCAGCGTCGGTGACCAAGTGGACACCGACGTCAGTCAGGGAATTGGTGTCGGTGATCAGGTGGAATCGACATCGGTCGGGTGCAGACCAGGGTCGACTAAAAAATAGATTTTGGGTGGACAGCAAGCTGTCAAAGAGTCTTAAACGCCCATATGGAGGACTGAAATGGTAAGTAAGCCTCAAATTCATTATTCACCTTCTTTAGACTACTTGTTGCTCACTGATGGTCAAGAACCAGGAAGTTTTAAAGAAGTAGAGTAGGTAAAATCTAGGAAATAGTGGGAGCATGGCATGAATGAGGAAGTTGATTCCTTGGATGAGAACCAAATGAGAGATTTGGTAGAGTTGCCAACCAAAAAGAAAGCACTGAAAGATGAATGGATTCCCAGGTTAAAGAAGAGAGAGAATGGACACGTGAGATAGAAGGCCAGAATATATGGTCTTGAGCAGGTTGCAGGACAATGGAGGTTTGACAGGTGTATTACAAAGCATGGCTTTAGTCAATGTCAATGTAACCGTTGTGTTTCCTTTACCAGGTTGGATAATATTAGCTACATTATCTTGTTATTGTATATTGTGTGTATGCTTGTTGTAGGGTCACACATGCAGGGAGTTGCTGAGCTAAAGGTAAAGTTAGTTCAGAGGTATGTCATGAAGAATTTGGGAGCAGCAAAATTCTTTGGCATGAGTATTCCTAGACACAGGGAAGATCACAAGTTGATGTTGTCTTAGGATGATTGTATGAATAAGGTAGTGGCGAGGTTCAAGATGCAGGATGCAAAACCGGTTAGCACACCTATGGATGGACAATTCACAGAATAGTGTCCCAATTCACATGATGAGGTTAAGTGCATGGTATGTACTAGACCTAATGTTGCCCAAGCAGTGGGTGTTGTCAGCATGTTTGTGGCCAATCTAAGAAAGAAGCATTGAAAAGTAGTTTAATGGATTCTCAGGTATCTGAGAGGGACCAACAGCAGGTTAACATGCTATGCAAGGTCAGGGACTTCTCTACATGGGTATGTAGATTCAGATATAGCAGGGGACTTGGATGACAGGCGTAGCACCACAGGATGTGTGGTGGTTGGTCTTCAAGATTGAACTTGAAGAGGGATACAAGCTAGGAAACAAATTAGATGATGTACAGGTACAGGTACAGATGCAGCTGTTTATCTCCAAGTGGGAGATTGTTAGGTTGTGGAGCTAAAAGCTTCACTGATGCAAATAGAGGAGGTTGTTGAGTTGAGCAACTGACGTCGATCTGATCAACTAACGTCGATCATCTTTAGTGTTTGCAGTAACCGACATCGGTTATGGGTTGGATGACATCGGTCAGATAGGCACTAACATCGACAGCCTGTGTGTACATGCGTTTGCATGCGCTTCCAGAACTGGTCTTATTTTAGATGGACAGTTTGTTTGCATGTAAAAGACTAATTTTAGTCTGGAGTCTACATTTCTAATTATTGTAATTAGGAAGTCTAATTATTATTTACATGGAATCTATATAATAGACTCATGGGGATATATTATAATCAAGGACAAAGAAGAGATCCTTTCAATTGTAAGATCTAGGTTTGCAGATGTGCAAAACCAGGTTGATCTATAGGTGTGTAAGATCAGGTGAGATCTATTTAGAGTATGTGGTGTACTCAAACTTGGAGTATGTGTGTATACTCGGTGTTACTGGCAGTATTGATACTGACTGGTTGAAACACCAACTCGGTTATTGAGTTGATTGTGTTTGTAATTGAGAGAGAGAACTCTTGAGTGAAGATTACTAGTACGCCCAAGAGGTGTGGGAAGAGTGTGATCTCTTTATTGTATTTCCTTATGTATGAGTTGAATACAATTGTGTATTGTCTCTCATATTCTGTGTTATTTCTGATTTCTAGTTACTTATTATTCTGGTTAAATTCCGTGTTTAGTTGCTTATACAAAGGTAATCAATTGTGCTCTTAATCCTGACAATTGGTGTCAGAGCTTTGTGAGCCTAGGTCCTATCAAGTGGTATCAGAGTTGTGTTTGTTCTAGATTCCTGACAAGTGGTATCAGAGCTGGGTTGCTGGTTCACCAAGTGATACCACTGACAAGTGGTATCAGAGCGGGGTTGCAGGTTCATCAGAGCCTGGTTCGAAGTAGGTTTGTGTTTGATTACAGATCACTCTCAAGGGTTTCTAATTGAGTGGGAGTAAAGCAATGGCAAAAGAAAGTAAGCTAAAAATGGAGAAATTCAATGGCAAGAATTATCAATTATGGAGGATGTAGATAGAAGATTATCTGTATTAGAAAGATCTATACTTACCGTTGGATGGGGTTGCAAGCAAGCCCATGGATATGAAAGATGAAGAATGGAAGGTTCTTGATCGAAAGGCTCTAGGATCTATAAGGTTGAGCCTGGCATCATCTGTGATTTCCAACTTATCACAGGCTAAGACAACGGTAGAGTTAATGGAATCTTTGGCAAATTTATATGAAAAACCCTCAACTTTAAATAAGGTATTTCTTATGAAGCAATTATTTAATTTACAAATGTTGGATGGTGGATCGGTACAAAGTCATCTTAGTGATTTCCATGGATTAGTAAATCAGTTAGTTTCAGTCAATATTGCTTTTGATGATGAAATTAAGGCTCTCTTAATCTTATGCTCATTACCTAAAAGTTGGGATAGTTTGGTAATGGCAGTTAGTAATGTTGCATTTGCTTCAAATATCTTGAAAGTTGATGATGTTGTTAGTGTAATCTTGAATGAAGAAATTTGCAAGAAAAGCACAGGTGAATTATTAGGTAATGCTTTAAGTGTTGAAAGTAGGGGAAGGCAAAGAGATAAGATCAAGCAAGGGAAATCAAGGTCAAAGATAAGCAAGAGATCCAAATCCAGGTATGGCAAAATAATATGCTGGAATTATGGAAAGGCAGGGCACATAAAGAAAAATTGCAGGTTGGTTGAAGATCAGCATGACGATAAAAGATTGGTATCAGAGCCAAGAATTATCATAATCATAATCATTTCAGCTACTGTAAGTTGTGAATTATTTTTCCTATTCCGTGGATCGATCTTTTGTGTTCTTTGCTTTGAAAATTTCTTTGGAAAAATTTTGCATCGAGTCACAGGCTGTTATTATCATTTGTCATAGGCCACTTTTATCTCTGCATTCTGTATTCCCTTATCAGAAATTTTCCGCTTACCAGAACCCAAATCTCCCCACAATGGAATTCAGAAAAGCACCATCCACATCTACCGTAGAACTCATAAATGAATCTGAAATGGAAGGCATGTATGAACTCCCTCCTTTTATCCCAGATCAATTATCGAACTGTCCCGATATTGACATTACTGAAGAAAACCTTGAGCAAGAAACTAGCCAGTTCAAACCTCTGGCTATTAAGGCTTCCAGTGTGTATAAAAAGTCTGAATTAGTTAAGTCTAAGTTTTTGTATACTTCTACTTACCTATCGTTTGTCAAACCTAGAATCAAGTCTGTAGAATTAACCCTCTGCTATAAACCCAAGAAAACCTATCAAACAAATTTACTCTCCTTGTTACCTGAGAAAGAAATAAACTATATCAGGTCACATGAAGATGTAAAATTTGTTCATTTTGGTTTAATCAGAGTGCATATCCGACCCTTGATTCCTAGCAATATAAAGCTAGTTTTATATTTAGCTTTGTGTGATCGTCGCCAAGTCAGTTTTAAACATTCTTGCCAATTATCCAGCCTTGGCCGACTTAATGATGATACTATTTGTTTTGAGTTTTGTCCAAACCTTTCTGTTGCAGTCCGCAACAGAGGTTGTAAAGAAGTCAAGCATGGATCTTTAGACTGTTGGGGTTTGTTTACATCTTTGTTTGGTCTTGACCTGTTCGGAGAATTCAAATATGCATCCATTAACATCTCTGTAGTTTATAGTATGACCAATACTAATCACCTCAAGATCTTAGAAAACCTACCTTATGCTAGAAGACTAAGTGGCACCATCCAGTTACAGAAAGGACATATTGAAACAATTGAGGTTCCATCTGAATGGAAACTTGATTGGCTTAAAAATGTCTCTCCCAAAATGAAAAGTCAGGCCATTGTCCATCAAAGTGATGGCAGATCCATAAATATATTACCCAGATCCTTGTCCATGCATTCTTCCCGTCTATCTCCTTCTAGACCATCTACGTCCTCATCCCGTAGATCTATAAAGACCGGTCATATTCTAATAGAGGATGAAGAGGTAAATCCCGGCAATGATTTACCAGGAACTCTAATGAGTCTCCCCAGAGAAGACAGCTTAGAATTCTACATAGAGGAAGGAAATGAAGAAGCAAATGTTGTAGATATTGTTGCACAGGATGCTCTTGTATGTTCCTTGGATAAAGTGAAATCTTGGGTTTTAGATTTTGGTGCCTCTTTCCATGCAACCCCAAATAGAAAATTTTTTCATGAATATGTCCAGGGAGACTTTGGAAAGATTTATTTAGGGGTTGGTGAGCCTTGTCAAATTATTGGTAAAGGGGAAGTGCAGCTGAAATTGTAGATGGCCAACACATGGGTGTTGAAGGATGTCATGCAGGTCCCAGTCCTGAAGAGGAGTCTAATTTCTGTAGGAAAGTTGGGTGATGAGAGGTGCACAGTAACTCTCACAGTGGATGCACTTGAATTAGCATGTCGTAAGAAAGTAGGTATTCTTTATCTATCTACTTGTATTACTGATTCTCCTTTTGTTGCAAAGATGTGGCTTTGTAGGCTTGGTCACATGAGTAAGAAGGGGATGCATGTTCTTAAGAAGAAGTCTAATGTCTTTGACAAACTTAAGAATTGGAAAGCCTTGGTGTTCGTGGAGGAGATGATGGATAGTGATCAGCTAGGGAGGCTGAATAAAACTGAGCAGGGCAGTTTGGACAGGGTTATGATCCAAAGTATGCTCATGGGTAAAAAGTCATCACTTACAGCAAAACACAGTTACTGACATCGGTCAGGTGGAATCGACGTCGATCAGGTAGGTACCAATGTTGGTCATGTGAAGACCAGACTCAGTGGTGTCAAGTAGGTGGTAACCAACGTTAGTCAGGGAACTGGCATCGGTGACCAGGTGGACACTGATGTCAGTCAGAGAATCAACATCGACGATCAGGGGGAATTGACATCGATCGGGTGCAGACCAAGGTCGACCAGAAAATAGATTTTATGCTGATAGCAAGCTGTTAAAGAGTCTCAAACACCCATATGGAGGATTGAAAGTGTAAGTAAGCCTCAAATTTGTTATTCACCTTCTTTAGACTACTTGTTGCTCACTAATGGTCAAGAACCAGGAAGTTTTAAAGAAGCAGAGTAGGTAGAATCTAGGAAACAGTGGGAGTATGGCATGAATGAGGAAATTGATTCCTTGGATGAGAACCAAATGGGAGATTTGGTAGAGTTACCAGCCATAAAGAAAGCACTGAAAGATGAATGGATTCCCAGGTTAAAGAAGAGAGAAAATGGACACGTGAGATGAAAGGCTAGGGTATATGGTCTTGAGCAGGCTGCAGGACAATGGAGGTTTGAAATGTGTATGACAAAGCATGGCTTTAGTCAATGTCAATGTAACCGTTGTGTTTTATTTACCTGGTTGGATAATATTAGCTACATTATCTTATTACTATATGTTGTGTGTATGCTTGTTGCAGGATCACACATGCAGGGAGTTGCTGAGCTAAAGGTAAAGTTAGTTCAGAGGTATGTCATGAAGAATTTGGGAGCAACAAAATTCTTTGGCATGAGTATTCTTAGAGACAAGGAAGATCACAAGTTGATGTTGTCTCAGGATGATTGTGTGAATAAGGTAGTGGCAAGGTTCAAGATGCAGGATGCAAAACCAATTAGCACACCTACGGATGGACAGTTCACAAAACAGTGTCCCAATTCACATGATGAGGTTAAGTGCATGGTATGTACTAGACCTGATGTTGCCCAAGTAGTGGGTATTGTCAGCAAGTTTGTGGCCAATCTGAGAAAGAAGCACTGGAAAGTAGTTCAGTGGATTCTCAGGTATCTGAGAGGGACCAACAGTAGGTTAACATGCTATGCAGGGTCAGGGACTTCTCTACATGGGTATGTAGATTCAGATATGGCAGGGGACTTGGATGACAGGCATAGCACCACAGGATGTGTGGTGGTTGGTCTTCAAGATTGAACTTGAAGAGGGATACAAGCTAAAAAACAAATTAGATGATGTACAGGTAGAGGTGCAGTTGTTTATCTCCAAGTGGGAGATTGTTAGGTTGTGGAGCTAAAAGCTTCACTGGTGTAAATGGAGGAGGTTGTTGAGTTGCAAAGAAACCAACGTCAGTCTAATCAATCGACGTCAGTCATCTTTAGTGTTCACAGTAACTGACGTTGATTATGGGTCGACCGACATCGATCAGACAAGCACTGACGTCGGCAGCCTGTGTGTGCATGCGTTTGCATGTGCTTCCAAAATTGGTCTTATTTTAGACGGATAGTTTGTTTGCATGTAAAAGACTAATTTTAGTCTTGAGTCTGCATTTCTAATTATTGTAATTAGGAAGTCTATTTTTTGTTTGCATGGAATCTATATAATAGACTCATGGGGCTGTATTGCAATCAAGGACAAGGAAGAGATCCTTCTGATTGTAAGATCTAGGTTTGTAGGTGTGCAAGATCAGGTGAGATCTACTTGGAGTACGTGGTGTACTCAGTCTTGGAGTATGTGTGTATACTCGATGGTACTGGCAGTATTGATACTGACTGGTTGAAACACCAACTCAGTTATTGAGTTGATTGCGTTTGTAATTGAGAGAGAGAACTCTTGAGGGAAGATTACTGGTACGCCTAAGAGGTGTGGGAAGAGTGTGATCTCTTTATTGTATTTCCTTCTGGATGAGTTGAATACAATTGTGTATTGTCTCTCATATTCTGTGCTATTTCTGATTTCTAGTTACTTATTATTCTGGTTAAATTTTGTGTTTAGTTGCTTATACAAAGGTAATCAATTGTGCTCTTAATCCTGACAATTGGTGTCAGAGCTTTGTGAGCCTAGGTCCTATCAAGTGGTATCAGAGCTGTGTTTGTTCTAGATTCCTGACAGACCTTATTTAATGTTGCCTCTGTCTGCCTCACTATTAATGGATATTAAACCTTAGAGATTGAGATCTAGAATTTTATTTGATAAGGTTGTCCCCTTGCTCTGATGCTCTATGTATTAGCCACTGAAGCCCTAGGTTACCTTTTGGCTTCTAAGGCTTCACAAGGGCTTGTGTATGGCATTGTGTTTCCTGACCACACCTCTCAACTTATCAATGGCCACCTTGTAGATGGCACCTTTATCATGCTTGAAGAGTAAGAGGTTACTTTTAGTGAAGCTATGTAGTGCATAGATACCTTTATCTAGATTTGGGCTCTAGCCTTTAATGGAGGAAAATACAGTGCTTCCAACAAAACATGATGTCAGTGCTTGAGCGGATTAAGAGGTTTAATTGGTAGTGGATTGCTGGGAGGGAGCAATCTAAGTTCTTGGGCATCCCCTTCACTTTTGATAGCTTACCATTTGAGCTTTGGAAATATTTCCTCAATAGGATTGAAAGGAAGATTGAATATTGGATTACGAAACCCCTCTCTTTAGTGGTCAAGTTCCATATTTGCACCAATATTTTGGTGGCCACTCATGTTTACTACAACTATTGCTAGGCCCCCTCCAAAGCCTCTTATTATAATCTAGCTAAGCTTCTTTGAGATTTCCTCTAGGCCAATTCTAACAAGTCTCAGAGTTTTCATCAGGTGGCCTAGAATATTTACTACCTTCCTCATGATAAAGTTGGCATGGGCATAATTGACACCTATTGGCAAAGTATTGCCTTGTGTGCTAAATTGGTTGTTCAGGATATTAAGGGTAATGAGTCTTGGAAAATCCTCTGCCATTGTATCTCTTTGGGCTCTCCATATGGAAAAACTAGTAGGTAGAATATTGGCTTTCAATCCCTTCTCATCACCAATGTGCCTGTTAAGATTACAAGTTCCTTTATTGTCAACAATATCTATGAGGCTTTTGAAGCAGTCAAACCCCATTTGAAGTGGATAGGGGATGGATTTCACATAGGGTTATCTTTTAATGATCATAATTTATGGTGGTCTTCTTTTCTCACTAGTTCTTCTATTCCCCTGGCTGAATTACCTAATATTAAAGCATTGTGATTATTCCATAAAGGAGTTTGTACTATCTATGATTTGGTTACTTCTAGAGACTGGATCCCTTGGCCTGATTTACAAAAAAAATCCAATTAAATAATACTTCTTGATGTTATGCTTCATAAGCTTGGCCTTCAACCTTCTAAGGCATGGTATAAAGACTACAGGTGGAACTGTGATACACATTTCAAATACTACTCTCCCAAACTTCTTTATCAAGTGATGTGTCCCTTTTCCCTAACTCTCAATAAGCTCAATAGACATTGGGGCCTTTAGTCCTCTCCCAAGAATTGGATCACCCATCTGGAACATGTGGCACCCTGGGTTGGCGTCCAAGCTGGCTCATTTTGGTGTTTAATCTACCAAGGGCTCCCCCTCAGTGAGAGGTTGATCCACCTCCACATTCCCCAGCACTTCTATCCACCTTGTAAGTAGACTAAATCTTTCAAGCATTTATTATGGTTTTGTCTTAAATCTCAATACGCATGGTGATGGATTCACTTCTTATTTCAACCCTATCATCCTGAGCCCTTCTCTTGGTGGCAGGGGATTTTAGGGGGCTATTAAAATTAGCCAGCTTATATTGCTTTCTCTGGAAGAAATTTTGTGCTATCATCTTCTTTCATTTTTGGAAAGCTAGAAATAATGTTATTTTTAATCATGAGATATGTGGAATTACTTTTTTTGTTAATGAAATGGTGGTTGTTATTTCCTCGATTTACTTGCAAATCCAAGCTCAAGTGGAGAAGATGGTTTTAGACCAATGCCACCTGTAGGAGGTCCTCGACCACTGGATATAATTGTCCACCTTCAAGGTTTTGCAAGAGTGAGTACCCCCAAGCTTATAGCTATGTCAAGGATGATTCCATTAGCACCTTTGTTTGCCCAAGGGGTTCTGACTATACAGTTGTGTTTTGCCCATGATTATTATTCCAATCTATGAGAGATGTAACATTTTTACAGTCCATAAATAATTTATGTGTACTCTGTTATTATTTCCTTTTGTAAAATTAAAAGTTAAAGATATGAAACTTTCACAATTCATAACAATGGATATAATATTTGAGATAAATTTTGTGATTTAAAATCTTCTTTTGTAAAAAAGATTGTATTTTCTTAATCTATTAAAATAAAAAGTAGATTTTTCGATTAAAATAATATGATTTTTAAAAAAATCTAAAAAATATTAATTAAAAATCATTTATACAACTTTTTGAAAAAATTGATCTCTATTTTTCAAATTTATTATTTCTTCATTTTATTTTTTTCTTACTTTTAAAAATGTTGTTTCCTACTTTTCCTTTTTTAACACTTCAATAAAAATTCATGCATTGTATAACGAAAATGAGATCCATGGAAATTATAAGAAACAAATGTATTGGCTTCAATTTTTTTTGCCCTGATGGGTTTTGTAGAAAGTCTTTTTACCCAAATTTTTTTTTATAATTTTTAAATTTTATTTGTATTGGCTTCAATTTTTTTTTGTCCTGATTTATTTTGTATAAATTCTATTTGGCTTGATTTAAATTTCTAAAATTTTCAAATTTCATCTAACAAAATTTGTAAATAAACAAATATATAAGCTTCAAGTTTTATTTTGTTTTAATTGGTTTTTATAAAGACCCTATCTACATCGACCATCTACAAAATAATTAAGTCACTCCATTGCTATGCAGTCGATCCCTCCCTTAGTCAACTAAATCAGCCAACTATAATGTAGTTTCCTATTGATTCTCTTTCACCTTACAGAATAAGTTGACTTGGTTGATTCTGTCCATCCATAGTGATGACTTTTTGACCAATTACCATAAATGCCTTAAGCATTTATTGATCTGACTCCTTCCTACTAATACCCCATTTTACCCTAGTGTCCCTAAAAATTTCCTAGGGTTCATTCTGGTACTTAGTTTATTCCTACCATTCAATTTTCTATAATTAACTCAATTTCAAATAAGAATATTCAAAAAAATTGAAATTTTCAATTGTTTACTTGTGTTGCACTCACTGCAGTCGCTATGCGTCCTCCCCATCTCAGCTATCATTTCCTCACCATATTGGCTCTTTGGTCTCCCACTAAGTCTCTCAAAGATCTATTTTCTCATTATATTAAAAATTCCAAATGAATTATTTTCACCCTATTTATATTTATTATTCTAAATTATTTACCTTTCAAATATTTATCATTAAATTTCTTATTTTGATCATATCTTTGTCTCTACTAAATATTTTTTCAAATCGTAAAATGTTCTAGAATTTTGACATTGTAGAGAATTGTTTCACCTATTATATGTCTATTTTACAAAAAAAATGATTTTTCACTCTTTTTCACTAATCTCTACAAGTTTGCCTAATGTCCTCTACATTGGACACGTTCACATTTCTTGCATCTCTTTTTTTATCTATAGAACTAAGGTAAATAAAGGTATGTGTTTTTCAAATTTTTCCTTTCATTTATCTTATTTGCTCCTTAATTCACTTTATTCATCTTCAGTGTTATGTGTTGTTATGTTCTTTTCTCGAAGCATCATCCTATGTTACAATCATGTGATGTGAGTAGCTTCGAGTGGGGCATATGTATACACATAATATTTTCAAACTTTATTAATTATTGATGCTTTTTATCTTGCAAAAACTCATCGAGTCTCAATCTCTCTGAGTGCATGCCTTAAAGGGTACACTAAGAAAGGAATGGGCAGACCATTGGTACTTCGTAGGATTATTGTCCCTTATTACCACTTATTGTTTACACACCCATCTCCAAAAGACATTTCCCTAAGCTTTACCTTCTGAGTTCTCTTTTGCAGCCTCTTCTAGTCATTTTTCACCTTCATTTTCTCTTCCCTAGCCTAAAATCTTTTTTGATAGTTTACATTACACTATCAGCCCCATCGACCTTATACTCTAATTGATAAAACTTATTAGGGTCTAAGTCGGTCCCTGGTCGACCTAGACTATGACCTAATTTGTTTTATCAATAATGATACAAGGTTGATTGGGTTGACCTTGTTAAACTAAACTTTTGGAAAAGACTAGGGTTAAATCTGCCTATATAAACACATCCATTTCATCATTTTTATTAAAAGAGAAGAAGAGATATATTTTGTGCATCTAATTATCCACCATTCTACTTGAAGATCATAGCATAGGGTTTCATACTTTATTTGGAGATACATATCTTGTTTTGTGAAGAAGACTTTTGGATGCATTGATAGGTTGTGTAGCATAGAGCTGATTTATCTTTGTCATCCTTACATACCAAAATCACCTCTTGTGAAGCACCTTGGCTAAAGGAGAGATTGAGGCTCGATAGGTTCATCTTCGAAGGTCAGTATTTCTAAATATGTTCCTCCTTTGTAAGAGTAGATAGATATGCATTTGTACTTATCTTCCATGCATTAAAATTTTGTATACATTTATGTGACTATATATCTTTTATGTATGTTTATTTTTCATGTTTATTACCCCCACTTTATGCCACAAGTTTTGGTGAGCACTATATTAGACTTTTAATTTACTTGTTATTAGTTTAGTAACTATGAAAGTATAGGACCTAGTTAGGGTTATTACATAGTTTTTCTTGACTGAAGGCTTTGGAACCCTTCCTAGTGAATTTATTATGGTAAGAGATCCTTTGGATAGGTTTAGCAGATCCATCTTGGTCATGACTTTGAATATCTAATGTATTCATAATTGAAAATGTAAATAATATTTATCTTCTCCGAGTTAGGATTAATTTATAGATCTACTGTATTTCTCATTACATATAATAACTACATGTGTTGGAGCAACCTTTAAAGGTAAATCAATCTCACCAATAACATGTTTTGATGTCCCATTGAATGCTCTGATTATTTTGGTCGAAGGGTGTAAATCATCATGTATAAGTAGTGTCATGGTATATACGTTCTCACTAGATCCATTATCAACCATAACACTATGTATAGGTTGATGGTCAAGGTATGCTTGAATAAATAATGAATAAAGATTTAAGTCATCATCCACTATTTCACTATCATCAAATGTAATAAAGGGCCTTTGAACCATAGGAGGTATTATGCATGTATAAGTACCAATAATCCCATATAGTAGGTGTCCATAATGTGGTGGATGAGGATGTACATTGTATGCCACTTTCACTTCTATATCTTTCTTAGAATGATCTTGCAAAGGATTGGTAAATATCTTTTGATTATGGTGATCACTAGGTTATGAACCTAAATCCTTTATAAAATCATCAAAGGCAATATTTTGGTTATAAATAAGGTTTTGGATCTTATGATTCAAGGTATAAAATTTGTTTGTAGAATTATTAGGGACTTGGTGATAGTAACAACATACATTAGCATCATATCTTTTGGGTAGAGGTATACTCATATCAACTTTTATGGAAAGAGGGATAGATATGAGATGGTGTTCCAAAATCTTCTGAAGTAAAGAAGTTGGAAAATCAAGGAATCATGTAAATTATCTCATAAGTGCATTGTATAATATGAGTTTCTTAGATTGATGTGACACTGCATTAACATTATGGTTGTTTCCTTTTTATATTTTGTAGGTTTGACCTTGTAGCTCGATTTGATATGAAACATGGTATTGGATGCATTCGATGTGTTTGCTACATACTTAAGCTTGTTCATGGAAATAAGTCTCATTTCATTATCTTGAATAATATGACATAAGACATCAAAAGATTTGAACTATTTAAAAATAATGGACTCATGTAATGGGACAATCATTGCTTGATTATGTCTTGAAGTTACTTATCTATCATTAGATTTGTCATTTTGGCCAACATTGTTTTATATCTCAAAACATGTTCATTGATAGGTTCCTTCGTTCCTTGTTTGATCTTTGCAATTTGAGCATATAACATATTTTCAATGATGTTGACATAAAAATGCGTTAGGAACTAATTGGATAGAGATTTGAATGCTTTCACTAATTGGAGTGGTAAATCATAGAACCATTGTAAAGCATAGTCTTTTAGGCTCCTTGGAAATAATTTGGTCAAAATTTTATCATTGGATGCATAATCAAGACATGTCATATAAAAAGATCAAAGATTTTATTCAAGATCACCCTTCCCATCATAAAATGTGAACTTGGGTGAAACAAAACCATTTATCAAAAGGTGAATAAATTTTTCAAGTGTGAGAGAATTATGTAACACATCTTTAAATCAATATCATAAGGTGAACTCATTTAATTTTTCTCAATGTTTTTAACCTTATCTTGAAAAAAATTTATAGTTTATACAAGATCTTGTACATTTTTATTGTTGAGATTTGAAGTTTGAGAAGTTACCAAAGGGAATGTACCCATCATTTGGGTTGATATATGTATTAAAATTGATAATTGGGTTGAAGTGTTAATGGTTCCCATAGAGGATGTATCAATAATAGGATTTGTTTTAAGTAACAATGGTGTAAACACATAACTCATGACCCCACTAGATTTAAGAAGTGATGATCCCCTCAAGGGGAGACAAATAGGAATATGGGGATGTCCCATAGCTATAATAACATGATCAATAGATGCATCTAGTTTTTCATCTATGTTTTTTATTGTTTTGGTTTCCAATATGGTTTTGAGTATCTCATCAAGATCTTCAGGGTTATGATGGATACACTCTCAAAACATAGCAATAGATTGTACTTGCTTTTGATAAATTTGTTCATTTTCATTATTTGCATTAGATTCATTGTTTTCATGATCAAAATCTCTTCTATGATAACCTCTTTAGTATTTTTTTCAATTTCATTATTGGCACTTTCATTAAGCATAGGATTTGATACTTCATTAGTTTGATCCATCTTAGGGGGAAAATAGGAATCTCCAAGTATTCAATAGAAACACCACTTAATCTATGCCTATGCCTAGGTTTCATATAGATAATAGAATAGATCTAGAAAAAGAATAGTCAGGAAAAACCATAGGAGGCTAAATACCCTAGGGCAAGCTAGGGTTTGCATAAAGAAACATAGACGTTGGGTTCAACAAATGTTTAACCTTAAATTGAATATGTGGGGTACATAATTAAGAATATATAAATAGTTTTAGCATAGCATGATAAATTAATCTATAATAAGTTAATTAATAGAAAACTCAGATATACACTATTCTAAATTTATACAATTAAGATTGATCAAAAATAGTAAAATAAAACTATTGAAAAATATTTTAATAAGAAATAATGGTACTTAATTGGATTACTGTGTGTAGGTAGATCTAAATTGAAAAAAGGTGTAAAATATACAAGATCAATACTTTGTATTAGTCATCAGGTTTTGTAAATTTTACTTATGTAGCCACAGACACTACCATTGAATTTGAACACTAATTTTGATGTTAGTGTCTAATTGTGATGTAAGTGTTTAGTATGAAATAATAACTGGATCTAGGTGTGACCAACATCATTATTTAGGGTATTTTATCACCTTTTTACTGATGTATTTAGATCTAAAATATAGGTTGTCACTCTTTGATGATTGATAAAACCCTAGCTCTTCACCCTTCTTCACCCTTGGAATGAGTTTTCTAAAAATTGGGTTAGTGGGCTCATGGTGTCAAGCAACTCTAAATACCTCTCTCTCAATGGGTATTGCCTACATAGCCAATACTCTAAGGATGGCCTTAAACTTATTTATTTTCCCCCTATGTGTGGTAAGATATGTGCATAAGGGTGTAATATATTATATGATGATGCATGTGGTGATCTAGCTTGTAACTTGACAAATATCGCTCATGAAATACTCTTTGAATGCTTTAGACATGTAATATATTTAATTTTTTTTATATATAAAAATAATGAAAAATAAGGTAGAATAGCTTAGTTGTGTAGTTTATTGTTTCAGATTTAGTAGGTGTTTGTTTGGTGTTTTCTAGATGGGGAATGAGAAGGCTTAGACTTGTATTTATACCACACATTTTGAAAATATCTTATGATTAGGTTAAATAACACAATAAGTCTAACCCATAAGTTTTGACTAATTTTCAATTTGGATGATTTTTTCCAACTGGACACTAGATAATGATCTAGACACTATCATCGATAGCGTCCCTTTGTGGCCAGTAGTGTCCAAAATGCTAAAAAAACAAGTATGGATCTAAAATTAATAGTGAAGTACGTTTATCAGGTTTTGAGATTTTTGTGCAGTACATGAGACTCGGGTCATCATAATAATATGGATCAAACAAAGAGATAATGATTTTGTTATAGTGAGATGGCAAATGTGAGCCTTTCGATAGCAAAGAGGTCTAGAACTGAAAGGTATAGCCCTAATTGATATTTATCAAATGTACAAGATTGAGATTCTATAAATATTAATTTTTAGTATCTACAATGGCAAAGATTAATGGGAGCTACACTTAGTACTAATTATTATTCTCTAACATTTTAGAAAAATAGTGAAATGATCACTATTTCAAAGGAGAACATAATCCCAACACAAGATCACAATTCAAGGCATACTCCAACAAGAAAATATAATAAAATTATGACTAATATGCATCATACAACCCCTGTGATATAGTATAATAATCATATAGCTCTACACAATGGCATCCTATTCCAATTAGTAGATTATCACAAAATAAAGTAGGTGGATATACCAAACTCCATGGGAACTTTCCTCTAATCAAGTTATTAATTAGCTACTTACACTCTCCTCTATACATATTCATTTTATTTTATTTCATTGCTAATTCTTCTATCCTAAATTTTAAACATTCTTCTAGCCCTTGGATTTATTTTTACTCTAGGCACTTGCCCTCTTACTTTTCAAATTGTTTCAAACGATCTAAAACAATTATTTTTACAATGTTTTTAATACACATTCTTTATAGAAGTTCACTTGCTTACTATGGCATATCTATCATGTTATGGCTTCAATTGCACTTACATGATCAAATATTTCTACTTTTACATGATACATGAGCACACCTAGCCCCTTTCCCATTAGGGGCATGTACATTCCTATCTATATCAACCATTTATGTTGCAATGTTATGAATCATTTACAAATACATTGGGGGCATATTGTTTGCCTTGTTTCTTGCCACACTATACTTTAGCACCTTGTTTTTTATTGTTTGAATATATTCCATTTTTTTTATTTTAGAATCCTTGTTTCTTAGTACTTTTCAAATCTTTCTAAATTTCAATCTCATAAAAAATCAAATATTCCAAAAATTTAAAAGAAAATAAATATGGAAAAAAAAATTTAAAAATCATATTTGGTAAAAATCCAAAGAATTGATGTAGGATGGATGAAGATGATGTCAATAGGGTTTTAAAGTGATGGTGGTATCGCCTAACAGGTTGAGGTTGTAGTAGTAGAGTATTCAAGCTAGCCAAAGAGAACTAGACATGGTGGATTAGATAAGAAGAAATATCCAATGGTGCATAAGGAAAATGTTATAAGATCAGTGGAGTCATCTTCAAGGAAGAAAATGGCTAGTGTAAAACTGATACAGGATGCAAACCACCAGGAGTTAGAGGATATGGCAATACAAATTCTTGTTAGGCCTGTTGGTGGGTAGAAATCTAAGTAATTTTTTAGTCTAGATATAAGATAGAGGATGCCATATCACCTATATGGATCAAATTATCTAATGATGATAAAGGGAGCACTGGAGCAGAGGATGAGTTTTGATACATTGGTCTCCAAAAAGGAGGGTGTCGATTTTCCTGAGATGATAGCTAGGGTTTATGATGATGAGTGAGATGGTGGTTGATTGAAGGCAGAAGGCACTCAAATTGAAAAAAGTTAGTTGTCCAAACTTTTGGTTCTTGAGGATGATGGTAAAGTGTTTGATAAAATGTTTGAACATAAAAATCCAAAAATTGAGCAACCAAGGTACCAATTAATGGTGCACTGTCTTTCAGGAATAATAAAAAAAATAAGGTGAAAGGGACAGATGATATGATAGATTTAAAATAGAGTCCAGAGGCCTCTTTAAATGTTCCAAGTGGCTTTTAGTGTTTGGTATATCAAGGCAAAGAATTATAAAAAAATTTAACATGATCTTGCTATAATGTAAAAAAAGACTCGATCATCTCCATGGATTCTAGATTATAGGGAGGAATGGATGGGTTAAAACAAACATTAAACCCCAAACCTATGTCCTTCAAAGATGCGGTCAAAAATGTTGCTTCCAATCCAAATTTAGTAAAATGTCATCCTCCTCAAGCTTATATTATTGATCAAGTTAAGGAGGTTCTTTATGTGGATATTTTGAATGGGGATATGGATGATTATTTTCAATCTCTAGATGAAGATGTAGTTATCTATAGATTTAATGGTTTATGGCCTTCTTCAACAGTTTTATATAAATGGTTTCATGAGACATGGTCGAATCAATGTCAAATTTCTCTATGTTTTAAAGGTTTTTTTATTGTCCACTTCCACAATCAGTAAGAATATAGAAAATGTCTTTCAAAAGGCCCTTGGTTTTGAGACAATGCTAACTTGTTTATCACTCTTTGGTTTCTAGATTTTAACCCTCTCACTCTCTCAGTCATTAAGATGTCAGTATGGGTTCATCTCCCTAATCTACCTCTACATTTTAAGCATGCGTATAAAGAAATAGCTAATGCTTTGGAGTCATTTTTAAAGAATGATTATGAGAGAGATATTGCAGGGTTATGCACTTATGCCAGAATTTTTGTAGAGATTGATTTAAGCAAAGGGGTTCAAGAAAAAATAAAATTAAAATATGGTAAAGTTCAACATGTTCAAGTTTTAGATTATGAGAATACCACTTTAAGATTCCATAATTGCAAAGTACCAAGTCATCTTCATGCATCTTATCCTCAGGGGCATTCATGAGTGGTTTTAAGAAAAGAAAAAATGTCCAAATCAAAAATATAGAGTGCACCAAATCCATCACTAGTGGCTGAAGACTATTTTGAAGATTCAGAAACATAAGAAAATATAGATTTGGGAGATAGTAAGAGAGGAAAAAAACTACTTATGCTAAAGAAGCAATGCCCAATGAAGGGGTACCAGAAATTATTCAAAAATTTCCTTTGAAGCAGTCAGTAGGGGGAGTGAAGAGAGTATATGAGTTTGAAAACTCATACTCAAACAAATAATTATCTAAAAATAGAAATTTGGAAGTTTAGAATCTAGATAAATAATTATTTGTGGTGAATCTCGAGCAAGAAATGCGGTAGGAGGTAAAAAATAAAAAAGGGAAAAAAGGCAAGAAAACTAATTTTTTAGACTACTTTCCCACAAATTGATGGCATTGTTTTTGATACCAGCTTTTGGGTGGTAGATAGGTATGTTATTTGGTTACTTTTAGCCAAGTGGTTGTTTGGTGTAATTGGTTCTTTTTTTTTTCATGGCTTTTTAGCCTAGTTTGTTGTGTAATCTCTTTATTAATATAGGGTAAAGGTCCCATTAAAACCAATAATTATCAAAAAAAAATCCAAAGAATCAAACTATTTTCAAAAATTTAAAATTAGGGCCTCAAAAGCATTGTTAAATGTTGTTACCTTACTTATTTCCACATGTTATTTATTTCATGTTAATTAGATAACATATTTAAGTTTCATAAACACACTAGTTTTCACGAGGTATGTGAGTGTAATACATGACATTCTACTACATGATTTTTTGATGTTGGGCTTCCCTTATTACCTAGCAGACTTACTAATATAAGGGCATCTCTATGTTCTCCCTGAACATTTCAATGGGTTGTATGTATCCATAAACTTTCTACTATGTTGAGCTATATATCATATAAATGTTTTGTTATTCACTCATACTTAACATCATGTTACATGAATATGTTATTTTATAACAATGAAATTCATACATATGATTGATCTAGACTAGTCTCATTTTCTCTATGATTCTTTTCAAAACTCATATTTTACTACATGATAAGTTAGGAATTGACTGTTTGTTATGTGTGGCTTTTGGCCTTGTTTATATAACATATATATGTTCTTGATTATATGGTATCATCGTGCCATTTAAGTGTGGCCCTTGGCCTTGGTTATTTGTGTAGGATTCACATGTCCCTCATATGTGGCCTTTCTGGCCACATGTGTGACATATTATGCAAATAACATGACATTGTGTGACATTACTTTATGTTCATTGCTTGTTACTATGGTGGAGTGATTCATATCATGCATTTCTTCTATTTTCTACTTTTGTGACATGATACATATCATGCACATGTTGCTTATGTACTTCAATTTTATATATATCTAACACATGTTTCATATTTAATTCTATGTTATATTCAATACTATGATGTAAGACATTTAAAATTTTCACATGATATTACATGATTCTATCTTTCACATATTATAAAATTCTCTTTTGAGATAATTTACTTACAAGCTAAGTCTTTCATCTCAAAAAGAGGGCATGACATTGAGCTTGCCTTGAGAATTCAATCCCTCATGAATAAAAACAAATTAGTTTTATGATATAATACAATGATCAAAATACAGTTTGGTTTTTAAAAAAATATATTATTGGGGCATATGAAATGCATGTCCAATAATTCTTACAGTTATTGAAGTACATATTCACATATACTTGGTACATACGCATTGGAGTGTGTAAAATAGGTACAAGTCCAATTGGCATTATATATCAATACAATATAGTATATTTGGCATGATATTCATTCATGTTCATGTTAATACTTTGAAAATTATAAATATCTCTTCTTCAAAGTTTAAAATTTTAAAGGTACAAAGTTTCAAATAGAAACTAGATCTATCTATAGTAGTTTGACTGGTCTCATTTTTCAAGTGGGCCACATTAGATTCTAGTGACACTCAATGTCTATGGTTTCACTTTAGGAATCCACATTTGGTGCTTCTACCCTTCTTAAACTAAGTTTAATTTTAGTGACACTCAACATCTATGGCTGCACAATAACAAGCCACATTTGGTAGTTCTACCCCTTTAATTATTATATATAGTAACCTACACATTCAGATGAGAGTTGGAACAAACAATTATTCCAACTCAAATGATTTCACTAATTTTTAAATTGAGACTTGATCACTCTCAATTTGTCATAGGTTAAACATTTCTCCAATGGTCTGAATAAGGGAGAACACGTACTTCTCCACTTTCAAGTTACATGAAAATTAGACTGCATACTCTTTTAGGTGTATTCTTTTCTTACTCTCTATTCAAATTTCAAATTTTAAGTTTTAAGTTTTAGATTTTTAATTTCCAAAAATAGACAGTAACTACTTTCAATGGCATTGTTTCAAGTTTTACATTGAAAAAACTACATAATAAGGCTTCACATAAAAAGTCAAAGTGTGCATACACACATAAATTTTCATCTTCATTACTCTTGTAATTTCATTTAATTACATCACTAGAATAGGGGGGATGTATACGCTCAAATTTAGTTATTAATTACTTAACAATGTTTAATCTTGAAAGCTTTATCTTGATTAGCCTATTCTCCATTCTGTTGACTTGCAATCTCTACGAAATTTTTCACTATTTTACTCATTGTATTTCAATTACTAAAAAATATCATTCAAACATCCCTAATCTGCTTACAAACTCTTTTTATCCAAATTCTAGTAGTCTTGTCCTTATGGGATAAGACTATTATAGGTCAGATAGGGTCATAGCCCAACCCTATCCATTAGCGCAGCCTTACCTCTCATTCTCTAATTGTAACTTTTAAAAGTTAAGATGATCTATGTCATCCCTCCTACAATTTAATCAAATTTGGTTAACAAAAACATCCAAAACATGCCACTAGATAAGCACATCGAGGTTATTCATTCTATCAACTGACAATCACTTGGTAAATTCTACTACACGTTAATAAAAAGAGTCCTAATCTTTCTAATTCAAGTTATGATTGAATATAATAGTCATAGGCCAAGTCTAAATCTATTTTACTATAGGTCAAGGGAATTCATTTTCAAGCATTCAGTTTAGTTTACTAGATGCATTCATATAGTAAATAACAAGATTCACACACTCACTCTAGTAGGGAGAACTACATTGACTTGAGTAAATTTTAGGATATGTAGGCAACACTCAGATTATGTGGGGTTTTTTAAAGATAGCTCAACTATTTCCTTTACTTGATTATCCCCTTTGTATTTGATCTCTATTTGGTTTATGTGCAATAACTAGGGTTTTTTTAATGTAGGATTTTCACATGTCATATCAACACCTATAAATAGTTAATAGTGCACCTTTGATAGTTATAGGTACTCAAATAAAAAAATAATCTCATATTCAACATAGACACAATAATAATTAGTAGACAAGGCCACAGTGCACTATTGTCCACCCTAGTGTGATCTTATCCCAATACATCATAGATTTCTATTTTCAAGTGCGACATAGTTCACAAGTCCTTCCAACTAGTTTTACATTAGCAATCCACTTACACAATCAACATAAGTCAAATCCAAGATAGATTTGATTATTGTATTGGAATTTACTATTTATAACTCATTTCAATTTTTGTATTTTACTTTTAGGTTATGTATATTTTAGAATCTAAATATGTATTTCAATAGTTTAGTGGTTTATTATATTTCATTGTTAAATCAAAATAAATATTTTAACAGTTTGTAAATAATATTTGATTTTATGTTAAAATCTTTGATATATATGAAATATGAACTTAAAAGATTTTATTTTTTGAGAACATGATACATAATTGACACTAAAATTTTACAGCCTGAGTTGTTAGGCTGACTAGGGATTTAGTTATCATAACAACTTGTTGAAGGGGGCCTTAATTACGATTTTTGGAATACAAATTATCCATCATAAATATTTTTTAATCTCATTAACATTGTTTTATTGCATGGACCATTTTCTTTTGAGAAATTTGCCTCTTAAAAATTGTAAAGCCTTGTGCCCTAATACAACTTTATAAGTTGTCTCATTTTTTGTAGTAGGTTTCTTAATTCCTTTTCATTATTATTATGATCATAAACATGTGCCTTTTATTTCAATTTCATTGGAATTTTCTTTTGTCTTATTATAAGCACCATTTGGGTATGAGAACTTACTTGGTATTTGGTATGCATTTCATAATTTTCAAGGTACAACTTACCTCCAATGTCAAACACAAATGTTTCAAATGATGATGAAATGGTTGAACATACTTGTCATATCCATAGATTTTAGGTGATTACATCTATATTCCAAATCTTTCATTTCTACTTGATAGTGTCTTTTACATTTTTTCTAAAAACTACAATAATGATATTAAGTCATCCTTTGAATTTATTTATTTTTAACATAGGTAAAAAAGAATTAGGGTCATTTAAAAAGGAAGTCAAGAACTAGTAAGGAAGTTTTGTGATTAAGTACCCCATGGAATTTTAAAAATCACTTAACACATTACTAATATTTTTTTCACAAAGACATCACCACTTTTATAGATTGAGCAAACTAAATATTTTAATATTAAAAAAATGACTTTATTTGAAAGATTTTAGCTTGGTTATGTAATTTATATTTGTTTCTAAATTGAGATATTATGTGTTTGGTAGGTTCATGATTTTTTATATATCATGATAGAATGAAAATAACATCATATTACATAATTGAAGATACAAAAGCAAGGAAGTTGATTTGGGTTCAATAGTTTTATAAGACTGTCGAAGTTCTTGAAAATATTTCTTCTCCCATTAAACATCATGAAAGGGAGATTTTTTTGCTACATCTCATTAAGTTATCAATGTTGAATGTGTTGATTGTCTTGTAATAGTATTACTACTAAAACATTATCATTAATAATTGAAAATACTACCTTCAAAGGAAATTACTACCTTCACAAGAAACTAATTAACTTCTTTTTTGGTATAGGTAATTTGATGATGATGTAATCAATCCCTTTGACATAACACATTTGTGTCTGATATATATAGATATGGGCAGCCTATATATCTATCTAGGAGTGCCAAGGCCAGATGGATGGCTTAGATATATGTTATGTTATGCTCATCTAATTAGATAGGCCTTCACCAGATAGATATGGCCCTATAGATCCCTATCTAAATAGGGGGAGGGGATTTAAACTCATCTCATTCTTTTTAATTTTTTATTACTTTACCATCACTAACAAGTAATTTAAGCAAGAATCTTTTATGATTTCATCATCTTTTCACATTGTCTCACCTAAATTTCTAGCTATAGCAATTTTTCCAAGATTTTAGTTAGTGTTTCACATTCATAAATGCATTTTGGATTTAAAAAATGTAGCTTGGTTATTAGAGGGTTCAAGTTTATTATGTTTTTTTTTTAATTCAAAGGTTACATTACATATATCTTAGAAATCAAACTTTTCTTTAGGGTCAATGGGGACATCACTGAGCCTGAACTTGATCATGGTTTTATATTTATGATGGGGATTTCAAAGCATTATCATGCCATATATTTAAACACATTAATGCGACACCTCATTAATGAAGATGTCCATCAAGTGTTGGTTCGTATTATCACAAGAAAGAATTGAACTTGGGTGTCATACTTTTGAAGATATCCATTCACACTATACTATTACCTCATGGACTAAGAATTTATAATGCATTGAATATTATTCTCTCAAATTAAAAGCTAAGAAAATTCTTGACTTAACATTTTTTTATTTTGATATATTTACAACCTGATGGGTCTAAGTAAAAGAATGTTGCATCTTTCACAATTTTTTTGTAAATTTTGATTTAAAGTAGATATTTTATTAATAATTTATGTTAATAAGTGGAGGCTAGAAGAATATTACATAGTAAATTACCAAAAAAAATAGAAATTTTAGAGTTTTTTATAATAACGCCAATTTCTTTCAACAAACAATCTAGAGGAATTCATGAATATGTTATTATTTTTTAGTTTTGTGGGTTTAGGTTTTAATTGTGTTTGTCTCAACATTAAAATTTACATAGAGTTCACTCATTTAACATGTGATGTAATTTAAAGCAATCGATGATTGTAATGATATTTAAGATATTTAAGATTCTTTTAATTTAATTTTGATATTTATAAATTCAGTATAATATTTGAGCCTTTGAATATTATGTGTTTAATTATTTTATTTTATTTTTTAATTACAATTTTTTAATATTTATTTTGATGTTATCATGGCACCCTTTTAATGTGTCATTGTTAGTTTTGTGTATTTTAATAAGATGAACTTACAAAATAGGCCCCTAATTTGCATTATTGAAATTTATTTTATTTTTAATTTATATTACCATTACATTTTCTTGTGATTGCCATTTGTCTATAGGTTTGATATATATTTATTTTACTTTTAATTTGTGCTTGACCCATGAATATTAATAGTCATATTTTTATTGTAAACCATCAAGTATACATTATATCCTTATTTTTTTTATTAATGGTTGTGGTAATGAGATTCCAATAATAAATATTACCAATAAACATCTTGTAATTCAATTTACTTTGATACTGGGGACTTATAAGATAGGAATGTAATTTGCATGATTGATATGTTTTTTAATTCTAATTTATATTACCATTACACAAGCTCATGATCATTGTTTTCTATTTATTTAAATGAGTTAGAAAAAGGCTTTTGGAAAAAATGTTTCAAAGTCTTTTTATTAACATCGACATTTAAAATTACGTTATGCAATCCATCATAAATATGTAGAAAGTATATGTAAGAATTATAAACCATAGTTCCTTATATAGATAACTTTGTGAGGTACAAGATGGTTTTTGGGGTCACTTTAAGAAATTAATAAATGCACACCTAAACATTAATTTTCACTAAATTTTAACCACCATTATAAAAACATCAAATGCACATATTTTAAAGAAAAGGGTCGCTTATAATATTGTTGATGATGGGTATGCAACAGCGGCTCAATCCTAAACTTCATTCCTATTCATAATTTTGGATGATTACCAATCTTCATAGCCTCCCTTAACTATCACTAAAAACAATAGTTCTCTACTACTAAGATCTTTTTATCCTCAATAAGAATGACATGTTTGATTTTAAGGATTTCTCCACTGATGTTGATTTTTCTTCTCTCCAAGAATATTTTTGTAACATTCCATTTGACCCTTTTTTGAATTGACCTTCGTATTTACCTATTATAAGGGTCTCCACAATAACATTTTTAAATTAAAAATCATCAATTAAGCATAGAAAATATAATATATAGATGGTTAAAACAAAAATGTGGTTTATTATAATTCATATCCCATTATTCATACCAAAAAATAAACACGGCTCAAAATAATTAAAATTTTGGCTATGCACGATAATATAGAAGCAACATTAAAACATCACAAAACAAGAAATTTAGGCATAGGTTATACCCATAAAATGTGTCCAAGGTAGATCATCTTTAGGTATTTAATCACCTCAATAAGAGGTTTTGATTGAATGAGGAATAGGTGCCACCCACCCATCTTGAATGGCCTCAAAAGGATCTAGAGAGACTGTAATTCTCTAACTACAAGGTGACAACATATAAGACTCCATTGGCTCACCACCATACATAGGCGAATTCTATTGATAAAGGATAACATAAGACTTTATTCATGGTGGAAAAATCCATCCCCTCAGACAAGGAATAGGGGAGGAGAAATAGCTATGGGAATGCTTCAATGTCTAGTTTCTATTGGAAGAGTATCATATAAGGGTTGGTTAGAAGGAACATGGCACATTGTGCAAGAAGAACTCTCCCAATGGTTGATGATATCCTATAGATGATAAAATTAGATATTCTCCTTATCTACTCACACTTAGATCTACATAAATCTAAATAAATAACAAACACTTTATCATTAACAGAGAATTGAATAAAAATCTCTTCATTATTAAAAATAGTTTAATTTCTATAGTTTTATAACTAAAACATAATGATAGCACTAAAATATTTCCCAAAAAATTAAATGTATGGAGGCCACTGACTATTCTCCCAAAAAAAATCCATGCACCAATTGATCAACTCTAGGTGATAAAGCTAGAATAATCTATGTATCTATTGCTAAGCAATTTGGGATCTTAAGCATCCAAAAGATGTCTAAATATTTTAGGTTTAGATCAGGTTGAGCACTTAGGGTTAGGAATCCCAATGTGCTTGAGACACTCCCTAAGACTAATACCTTGATAAAACATATGCTAGATAAAATGAGCTAATTTGGGATCAAGCTTGGTATTATGAATCCTCTTAAGTCTAGCAAGCCATATTTTGGGTGAGGAATTCATATTCCATCACATATTTGAGATTACATAAATCCAAATAAAATAGACTCGTGATATAAAAGGATTTATAGAGTAATTTTGGAATAAATTATTAGAACTCCATTTCCAATCCTTCTATTAGACAAGTAGAGGTTGCAAACTCATCTAATAAAGCATGACATTGAGCATCAAATCCTGATTTTGCACAACAAATTCAAGTCTATATGTAGTAACTTATATTTGGTTTTCAGATAATGCCATGAGATCTAATCATGTGATAAAACCAAATCTTGAACAATGAAAATTATTTTTCTCAAAATCCAAATAGTTTCTATGACTGGCATATCCACTAGAGGGAGGTTAGAATTGGTCATGATAAGGGACCACTAGAGATTATGGTCATTAAAGAGAGACCAATGAAAAAACCATAAATAACAAATTTTATAAAAGGTTTCACTACTGTAGAATATTTACAAGTGCTCTTAGCCACAAAGGACCCTTCTATCTTGACAGGGATATAAGTAATTAAAAAGTGTGCAATCTAATGTTTTTCAATAATTATTTCCATAAAGAGCACCTTAAAAAATGTAGTGCCTTAGGATAATTTTATAAGCATCATTCCCCTCAATTTCCCTTAAAATTAAATTATCATAGAGAGTAATGAATTGTTTAAATATAAATAATTATATTTCTCCTTTGTAATGATGAAGGCAACAAATGTCCCAAGCTACTCTATGAAAACCTGTAGTTGCTTAGCATTGGCGTAGATAAAATCCTTAAGAACCTTTGGTAATTTGTCATACAAGGATTTTAAAATAGCCCAATAATAGGAATAATATACATTTATGGTTGCAAATATTCTAGTCCAAAAATAAAACTTGCCCTAGAAGAGAAAGAGGCTTGGTAATCTAGTAAGCAATTTTTCCCCACTCTTTCAATTACATACTACAAGAGCACATAATGGGATCTATCAAAGGAAAATGGAATACTAATGAACCCATTTTTGGATCTACTTCCATTGATAATTTTTTGATCCACTCAAGCAAGGTCATCATGCTCTATCTATAGCATTGAGTTTTATACCATTGTAGGCTTGACCTAGAGGCTTTCAAAAAAATGTCAAGATAGTGAAGTGTCTATTTGAATGAAGCTTCCTATTATGCAATTGTGAGGAAAGAGTCATCTAAAAAATTCCCATTTTTTAGATAATAATAGTGACCAAGAAGATAATTTCCCTTGATAATCCCATGGTTCACTTTGTGAGCAAGCAGATAACCAAATACTTCATTAACTAGGAAATACAAAGATGGGGATAGACAACAACCTTGTTTGATGAAGTAAAAAATTAAAAGCTATTTAAATTTTGAATTTTGATGGTGAGACAAGTTGTAGCTTCATAAAATATATTATAAACCACCAAAAGAAGTAAGTTACCAAAACCCAAAGCTTTAAGCATGGAAAAGATAAAGGGCCACTTGATCTGATCATAAGGTTTTTTGAAATTGAGCTTGCGAAAGATAGTCCTTGTTGAGATAAATGAGCCCACTCCACTCATTCCCCAAAATTCAATGATATTATTCAAGATGTACCTACTTTTGATAAACCATGTTATATTTAGTCTGATAATTCCAAGGAAGATGTGGTGAATGTGGAGCACTAAGGCTTTGGCATGGTCTTGTAAGAAACATTAAATAGGGTGTTCAAGTGCTAATTGGTAATAATCTTAGGGTCACCAGACTTATAAATAAACATAATATTACCTTTATTGATGATGAACCCTAATTTTTTAATGTGTAGGGCTTCTCTATAAACCTGAAGTAAATCAAGACCCATAAATTTCTAGGTGGATTTGTAAAATTCACGTGGAAAGGCATCAACCCTTGATGTTTTATCATTAGCCATGAATTGCATAGCAACAAATAGTTCATCAAGAGAAAAAAGGTGCATCATAGAGTTTTTGATCTAAAGGGCTTAGCTTTCAAAGCACCACATTTAAACACTCATGTAATGCATGTGTTATCTCCATTGTATTATATTAGGCTTAGAACACAAGTTTATAGGTTTCCAGGAAGGCTGAGGAGATCTTTGGTAGGTTGGTGGCATGACTATGTGTTTTTTTCATGGATTTAAATTTCTCATTGGTTTGTTTAGCCCTAAGGGATTTTAAAAATATTTAGAGGCATGATCACCAATATTAAGCTAGTGTAAGCATGCCCTAATTTGAGCACTTCTGATAAATGGATTTCAACCACTTCAATCTTGTGATTGAGTGACACAATCATAGACTATAACTAAGAATAAAAGGGGATTTGTTCAATCAATGAATAAACCCTCTAGAATTCCTTAGAAACATCTTCATCGAACTGCTTTCAAACTTGTACAATTTATTTACCATAGTAGTGGAAGAAGGCAATGGTGTAGTTAATTGTGTCATTATATCACTTGACCTAGATAGCAGCATATGGCAGATGTGGAGACAAGTTCCACACTCTAGTGATTAGTTAGATAGTGCCCTCATGGATAATAAATGACATATTTATAAAAAAAATTGGTTGTGAGGGACTTTATGAAAGCTACCTCCCCATTCTAATCTACCAGGCAATGGGACTATGGTCAGAAAGTAAAACACTTGAGTGAACTACGATAGTTTTCTCATCAAAAATGTAAAATAAGAACACATGTTACTCATAAAGCATTACATTGTCTAACCATTTGAGAAATTGATCAATGTTGGCTTGAAATTTGGACCAATTAAACCATGGTTTACTATTTAATAAATGTCATCGAAGGAGAGGATCCATCAAGGCCCAATGGTCTTTAAAATAATACCAAACTTCATGTTCCCCTATGCACCACCACATAGGGAGGTTTCCAAACTTTTCCTCATGATTCTCAATCATATTAAAATTTACTCAAATTAAGTAGGTGGAAAAAATGTAGATTATCAATGAGCCATCTCTCAAATGTCATTATGTCAGGGCCATCATTAGGAGAATAGACATTAAGAACACCTAAAGAATGTCCATCAATATCAATCATAACCCAAATAACTATATGTGATGGGTCTTCTCTCGATGTAATAATTAAAGGCAAAAAATTTGGTGAAACCAAAATACTAGTTTCACAATACCTATCTTTATGCAAAGTGGAAGAGTGTGATGCATCAAGGCATATACTTCTCAAAGAGGTCTGAAAAAGAAAACCTAGAGTCTTAACTTATTTTAAACATATAAAATATAAAACACCCAATCATTGACAAGTAATGTGCATAGATAATTTTTTAGAGGAATTTGTGAGACCTCAAATGTTGCACAAGAGTATATACATTGAGAAGAATCCTCCTTGTCCATCTTCTAAGTCATCATTTGAGCCAAGTGTTGGAAAAAAATTACCTAATAGTGGTTGTTGGTGTGGTAATAAAAAACCCCTAGTGATATGGAGTGTAAATTAGCCCTAATCTCTTCCCATGGGGAGTCTTCATTATCGCGAGGTAGATTATGTGACTGTCACATGGTGGGAGTGTCATCAAAGGATGTCCCAACACTAGAAATAACAATTGGAAAGTAATTCTCTTGATAAAATTGGATCTGTTGGGGAGCTAAAAAATGGAGATACCAAAGAGTAATGAGAGGAGAAGGAATAACATTATACATTTTTTTCACACCCTTTTGGGGTTTGATAATGGGAAAAGTGAGAGCCAAATTAGGGTTTTTATTCCTAGCGATAACATTCTTGTTAGCCACAATGGTCCACCCATCATTATTTTCAACCACCTTTTACTTTTTAGGTGAATAGTCTTAGTAAAATCCCTTGAGTAGACCATTAGAGGGTAGTTCTGAATCCTATAGTTGTCACATCCTATTGTCCCAATGTTAGAGTTTGAAGACACTTGTAGTTAACCTTATGTGTTGACATAGGGAATAAATAATAATGGGAATATAAATTGATTATTTTGAAATTAGGGATGTTGATTATTGATTGACCTACTTCATATGTTGTGAATCAATTAATTTTTTTTATAGTGTTTCATATACTTATGTAATGCAATCAAGTAAATCAATTTTCATTTGGATAAATTGATGTTATGCAATTATGGGGAAATTTCATTGTTTATAATCATGATATATAGATTTGATATCATGACTTGGATAACTACCTTCTTTCTTATTTGGTTATGATGCAGATGAAATTCCCTCAAGTAAGGAGAGTATCATCAAAGAGAAGGAACTAGATGCAGATTGTGAGTAGTGGAGAGAGAACCCTGTGGATTGGTTTGTGATCATTCTAATTACATGTTAGACATAAAAATAT